>JACEEZ010024311.1:299090-316590 GCA_016584305.1 Chionoecetes opilio
TGTCCGTCTATTTTAGTTTCTTGTGTATTCGTGTTTGTGTGTGCGTGTGTGTCTGTATGTATGTGGTTGTTGATGTTTTTTGTACCCATATAAATTGTTGTTATTGTGATTATTATTATCATTGTCATTGTTATTATTATTATCATTGTTATTGAAGTTTATTATAATTACTGCTTTTTACTCTACGTTTTTTTGTGTTGCCATGTTACTGTAATGTTATGTATAACTCTACTTACATTCTTATTTCCTGTGTATGTGTTTATCTGCCTGTCTGATTGTCTGCCTGTCTGTTTGTATGTCTGTCTGTTTGTATGTCTGTCTGTTTGTGTAAATGTCTGTCTGTGTATCTGTCTGTCTGTGTATCTGTCGTTGTTACTCCTCTCCTCTTCTGCTCTCTCCTCCTCTCTCTCTCTCTCTCTCTCTCTCTCTCTCTCTCTCTCTCTCTCTCTCTCTCTCTCTCTCTCTCTCTCTCTCTCTCTCTCTCTCTTTCTTTCCCACCATCATCACCGCAGCATCCACATTTCTCCATAATTTTTGCGTCAGTCATTCCTCACACCACTTTAGCTGTCGGTGGTGGTGGTGCTGGTAATGATAGATACGTAAGTGGTGATGACAATGATAATAATAATAGTATTGATGATGACGATTGTGATTGTATTCCTTTTCACCTCCTTCCTCCTCTTCCTCCTCCTCCTCCTTGCATTATTACGTATATCCTATTCTCCAATATATAGTTTACCAGTAGTAGCTCGTAGCCAAGCAGATATCGTCGGTTTAAACCCGTATGTCTCCTGGTGTCTGTCCGTCTCATGTAATCCTGTGTAATCCCTATCACCACACCTTACCCCCGTCTTGTCGTGTCATGATGCCTCGATGATGTGCTGGGTCACGAACTATTTTACTGCTGGGGACGTTAATGCCACCACTACTACTGCTTCTACAAATGTTTCTACCATTACCCCTACCACTACTACTGCTACTGCTACTACTACTACTACTACTGTTGCCATGCTAATGTTATTATATCGTTATTCTTCCTCCTTTTTTCTAATAGACTACCTTAGTGAGCTCGATCTGTCATCTGGTGGCCGTCTGGGAACTACACGAGGAGCTAGAATGTCGGGTCTCGGGGTGTCGGGCTCGACTTATTTTCTATTATTCCCTACCAAACCAGCTACAATTAAGTGTTGTCATGGTTAACATAAGCTTATGCAAAATGGAAATATACGAGTTTTACATTATTCATGGCGTTATAATGAGGATTGTTGGCAAAATAGAAGCATTCGATCACAGGTGTCCCACAACATTCTACTAAATACTGTAAAGGAATGCTTCAAGGCGGGTGCATGGGTTAGTATTACCTTCTCTTTGCATACATGGAGGTAATATTAACCCATGCACCCGCCTTGAAGCATTCCTTTACAGTATTTAGTAGAATGTTGTAGAACACCTGTGATCGAATGCTTCTATTTTGCCAACAATCCTCATTATAACGCCATGAATAATGTAAAACTCGTATATTTCCATTTTGCATAAGCCTATGTTGACCATGACAACACTTAATTGTAGCTGGTTTGGTAGGGAATAATAGAAAATAAGTCGAGCCCGACACCCCGAGACCCGACATTCTAGCTCCGCGTGTAGTTCCCAGACGGCCACCAGATGACAGATCGAGCTCACTAGGGTAGTCTATTCTGTTTCTGTTACCACTATTACTACTTCTAAAACTAAAACTACAACTACCACTACTTATACTACTATACTACTACTACTACTACTACTACTACTACTACTACTACTACTACTACTACTACTACTACTTTTGATGCTACTACAACTTATGATACTACTACTACTACTACTACTACTACTACTACTACTACTACTACTACTACTACTACTACTACTACTACTACTACTGCTACTGTTGTTGTTATGATGAAATAAAGCCCATGAATTCAAGAAAGGAATGAGAATAAAAACAACAAGAATGATTGTATCAATATTGTGCTTTTGCTTCCTCACGAGGCTGGACATGTCAAGACTTCCATGAATAAGTCTTCAAAAATTATGAAGTGTACTCAGGTCATGAGGACACACACACATTTACCCCCCCCCTACACGCCCACCCACCCACCCACCCACCCACCCCCCACCCACCCACACCACCCACCCACCCACCCACCCCCACCCACCCACCACCCACACCCACCCACCCACCCACCAACCACCCACACCCCACCCAACACACCCACCCACACCAACCACCCACCACCCACCCACCCACCCACCCACCCACCCACCCACCCACCCACCCACCCAACACCCACACACACACACACACACAACACACACACACCACACACACACACACATCACCCTTTAAGAGGAGCCAAGGTTAGTGGGAATGGGTAAGGGATAGGATAAGAAAAGGAGTTAAAAAGGGACATGTTATGGATTACGAATACATGTCTGGAGAGAGAGAGAGAGAGAGAGAGAGAGAGAGAGAGAGAGAGAGAGAGAGAGAGAGAGAGAGAGAGAGAGAGAGAGAGAGAGAGAGAGAGAGATATTCGCCCGTGAAATATATCTTTAACTCTTTTAGAATCGGGACGAGGTGGTAGTAAGGTAAATATCGTTTCCTTTGAGACCTTAAGACTAAACAAACTGATGTCTTTCATTTAGATAAGATGAGGGAAGGAGATATAGACTTACCAGAGAGGAAGGGAGAGGAGCAGGCAAGCGTGGACCAGGATGGTGGAAGTGATGAAGGAGCTAAGCGTGACCAAAGCAGTATGAGATGAAGGGGGAAGCTAATTAGATATAAGGGAAGTATAGGACAGGTAGGGAAAGGTAAATACTGGAGGTGCCGAGGGAGGTGATACAAGGGGGTGATTGTTGTTATAGGAATTAGTGATAGAGGGGCCTCGTGTGTGTGTGTGTGTGTGTGTGTGTGTGTGTGTGTGTGTGTGTGTGTGTGTGGAGGACCTTGTAAACAGGTAGCAAGTAGGAGATGTACATACAAAGTCAGGTAACAAATACATTTGAAGGTCTTATTGCGTCAGTGTGTGTGTGTGTGTGTGTGTGTGTGGTGTGTGTGTGTGTGTGTGTGTGTGTGTGGTGTGTGTGTGTGTGTGCGTGGAGGACCTTGTAAACAGGTAGCAAGTAGGAGATGTACATACAAAGTCAGGTAACAAGTACATTTGAAGGTCTTATTGCGTCAGTGTGTGTGTGTGTGTGTGTGGTGTGTGTGTGTGTGTGTGTGTGTGTGTGTGTATGTGTGTGCGTGCGCGTGTGCGTGTGTTGTGTGTGAAGTGTAAGAGGTGTGGTTGGAAAGAGGGCTGGAAGGACACTGATTTACTAGAGGGAGGAAAGGTGACTGATTGACTGACTGACTTAACTGTTTATAATTCCGTAAACGCCTTCACACTGATTTACTCTGGTAGAGAGAGAGAGAGAGAGAGAGAGAGAGAGAGAGAGAGAGAGAGAGAGAGAGAGAGAGAGAGAGAGAGAGAGAGAGAGAGAGAGAGAGAGAGAGAGAGAGAGAGAGAGAGAAATATCGAACGCCTAGTTGGACATAAGATGGACAGGATATGGACAGATGGCCTTTAAAGTCTAATCCAATTCAGGACGCAAATCACGGCAAGGCTGAAAGTCATTGATGAGTGGCACGCGCAGGGCAAGGCAAGGGCTGAGTGAGGGGAAGGGTGAGGGGTGGGGTGAGGGCACTGAGGGGAAGGGTGAGGGCAGCATGAGGGAATGAAGGGTGCGAGTGAAGTGGAAAGCGTTAATCACCTTCTTCCTGACTCCTTACATGCAACAACCGGCCTCGTGTACCCTCAAAAAAGCAACCCCCATGTCACACGCGTCCTCTTATCACCTCTTCCTGTGCCCTTCACTTCTTCATCCTCCTCTTCCTCCTCTTCTTCCTCCATGCCCTCTACCCGCCACATAACGTTACGTCAACCTCTCTCTTTGACTTCTCTTGCAATACCTCCTCCTCCTCCTCCTCCTCCTCCTCCTCCTCCTCCTCCTCCTCCTCCTCCTCCTCCTCCTCCTCCTCCTCCTCCTCCTCCTCCTCCTCCTCCTCCTCCTCCTCTTCGCTCGCTCCTAATATTCTCTCTCCCACCTCACGTGTTGGTTATCTTTAGGTTTTTTTTAGAGCCTCGTCCGTGCATCTTTTCCACCCACGCTTTCCCAGATCTCCCTCACGAACATGTTTCCACCTATCTTTGTTTTGTTTTCTCTCTTTTTTTCTCCCTCTTTAAAAATATCACACAGACCCCCCCCCCCCCCCCACACACCCACAGAAACACACACACACACACACACACACCACACACACACCACACACACAGATAGATAGATATTTATTGACCACAGCTTTATACATAAATTACACATAATATCATTAATAAATAGACAAAACACTCAATGTCCAAAAAATGAAACATTCCCACAAATTTTGAGTAACAAACTGTAGTCCAACAAAAAATAATTACTAAAACTACTACTACTACTACGATAAACTACTAAACACATAAAATTCAACAAGCAGCCAGCTTGATCTACGTCCCTATGAAAGACAAAAAAATGAAATAAACTATTAACGGAAAAGAATATGCATTTCTTAAGTATAACTATTTAAAACTTCATGAATAATTTTGCATGTTATTACATCACTGAAATTAGAGAATACGTCATGAACAGTATTAAATCTGTAAAGGTTTCTAATGTGTTGTGTTATGGGGCACACCTCTACCACATGTTGTTCTGTTTGTATGTCACCACATACACACAGGCGCTCCTCGAGAGGAAGGCGACCACGTCCGCGCCTGTTCCAGCGTCCCGTTTCCACTACTAAACTATGACCACAGACTCGAAAACGTGTAAACGACATCCTATGTAGATCGTTAATTACATGTTTCTTTTCATAAATGTCATGTACTTTAAATTCAGGGTTAATTGTTTTATATACATTGCATCTTGTTGCCTCAGAGTTAGCAATTGTATTATGTACATTATACAACATAGAGGACATGTGAGGGACATTATTGTGTGTCATGTGGGCCACAAGTTTTCCAACCGGGGAACACACACACACACACACACACACACACACACACACACACACACACACACACACACACACACACACACACACACACACACACACACACACACACACACATCACCATTAACAATAAGAATATGGTAATGAAAATAATAACAATAATAGTAATAATAATAAAGATAATGATAATAATGATAACAAGTGATAGCAATGATGCACATGACAGCGGCTATTATGATCAGCATTAAGGTAACAAACAGTCATGAGGGGACCTTGGCACCTCCCCTTCTCCTTGGGAAAGAACAGAATGTCTTAACTGACAGCTTGACTAGGGCGGCCTCACTCACTCACTCACTCACTCACTCACTCACTCACTCACTCACTCACTCACTCACTCACTCACTCACTCACTCACTCACACAAGTATCCGCTCACTCACTCACTCACTCACTGAATCACTCACTCACTCACTCACTCACTCACTCACTCACTGAATCACTCATCCCCCATCACTCTAAACCTCACTCACTCACTCACTGAATCACTCACTCACACACATATACACTCACTCACACAAGTATCCGCTCACTCACTCACTCACTCACTCACTGAATCACTCACTCACACACACATACACTCACTCACACAAGTATCCGCTCACTCACTCACTCACTCACTCACTCACTCACTCACTGAATCACTCACTCACACACACACTCACTCACTCACTCACTGAATCACTCACTCACCACACTCACTCACTCACCAAGTATCCGCTCCTCACTCACTCACTCACTCACTCACTCACTCACTCACTATCACTCACTCATCACTCACTCACTCACCATCCTCACTCACTCACTCACTCACTCACTCCTCATCACTCACTCACTCACTCACTCACACACCACCACTACCCCACACACACACACACACACACACACACACACACACACACACACACACACACACACACACACACACAGAAGTATTCGCTCACTCACTCACTCACTTAAGTATTCGCTCGCTCACTCATTCACTCACTTTCTCACGTAAGTACTTACTCATATATTAACTTATGCCCTCTTCACTCATACACTCATTCGCTTACTCAATAACACCCTCTACTCACTCACTCACCCACCCACCCTCCAACCCAACCTAACCACGCAAAATTCTTACCCACACATATGCATATCTCACACTCTTCGAAATCACTCTACACATACTATAGAGTGATCTATACCATCTTCAATATACTCCCTGACTCTGACCTATTTTCACGGCTCTCCCTCACGCCTCCCTCACCCCCTCCTGGCATGCGTCCACCAAATACCTGGGTCTATCCACCGCCACCTGCCAAGCCTCCTACTCACGCTGCTATTCCTACAGGCTCCGTGACGCCCCCTGACACCCTTGGCACGCCGCTCACCCCTAAAAATACCCCCACCGCCCCCAGCACTCTTGCCTTGCACCACCACCACCGCCGCCACCGCCGCCGAGAGAGAGAGAGAGAGAGAGAGTGTATGCATGTGTGTATGTGTGTGTGTGAGAGAGAGAGAGAGAGAGAGAGAGAGAGAGAGGAGAGAGAGAGAGAGAGAGAGAGAGAGAGAGAGAGAGAGAGAGAGAGAGAGAGAGAGAGAGAGAGTATACATTGCCATATTGTCTCTTTCTCGTGTACATTAATAATACACTTGCTTAGAGGGACGCTACTCTTCCATCTCTCCATCTAGTTACGTCCTCAAAGTCTTCCCTCCATCCCTCCCTCCTTCCTTTCTCTCCAGCCGTCCTCCGCGTCTTTATTTTCTCGTCTCTCTCTTTCCTTTTTCCCCCTCCAGCTTCTTTCTTGTTTGCCTATTTGCCAACGTCGCGGCTCGAATGTTAAGTCTGTTTGCTCGTGTTTGCCTCGGCGTCTAGATCTGGATTCTATTTTCCTGTTCAGTTTCCCCTTTTTGTTTGTTGGTCGTTTGATGTTTGTGTAGTTCTTAGATAATGGTGTTAGGTACCTTTCCCTTTCTTTTCTTTCTTGTAACTTATTTCCCATTCCGTCTGTTTCATTTCGTCAGTTATCGAGTTGCAGATTGAGGTGTGTGTGTGTGTGTGTGTGTGTGTGTGTGTGTGTGTGTGTGTGTGTGTGTGTGTAGATTGAGGTTTGTGCGCGTGTGTGTGTGAGTGTGTGTGTGTGTGTGTGTGTGTGTGTGTGTGTGTGTGTGTGTGTGTGTGTGTGTGTGTGTGTGTGTGTGTGTGTGTGTGTCAAGGGGTGACTGTGGGGTGTAGAGGCTGTGGTTATAGAGGTTAGGGTGTTTTAGGGAGACTGTTAAGTTGGTAAGCAAGAGATTATGAGTAAGAGAGAGATTAAGTATGTGGCGAGGGATGGTGTGTGTGTGTGTCAAGGTGTGGGTTTGTGTTTAAGTTATGAAGGTTCTGGGTGGAGACTGCGAGATTATGAGGAGCGGTTGATGGTGACACTGTAAGAGGTCAGCGGTTGATGGTGGCACTGTAAGAGGTCAGAGGGAAAGCGGGGGTCGTGGTTTTTAAAGGTTTTTCAGCACATACCTTTTTACACCCGTGGATTGCCAAAGGAAAGGGGGTGAGAACAAAAATACTACCCCCCTTTTAATGACGAAACCTTTTTTAAGGGAAAGGGGTGCCCTTTGGGCCGCTGAGGGTACATAAGGCTTCGGGGTTCACGTTCTACTTGAGTTAACGAGATGGTCACGGCAACACATACAGTACATATTGGGTCTGATTTGACCTTAACCTCCACCAACAACACTTTGCAATGGAGATAGGGACGTGGGGAATAAAGGGGGTTTGTAAAACGTGGGGGAAAAGCGAGCCTCTGTCCCGTGCGCGGGGTTTTTGTGTAGTGAAAATTTTGGTCGAAAATGCAAAAAGTTTTTGCTGTGACAGAAGAGATGCAACCCAGTCACTAAAAATAAAAGCCGTGAGTGCCCTGCGAGTGGCGGAGATAACGCAGGAGTCATTCAACTCGATCGTATTCTCCTGCGTCCTCTCAGCTGACTCACACCCTTCTGCTGCCAAAATATCCCTCCTGGTCCGTTCTCGCATCCTCTACCTACTCCTTCTCCTTCTCCTCCCCTCCCTCCTCCTCCCCTCCTCCTCCCCCTTCCTCCTCCTCCCCCCCTCCTCCTCCCCCTTTCCCCCCTTCCTCCCCCTCCTCCCCCTATTTTTAATTGCGATTTAAATTCGCAAGATAAAGAAAAAATTTTAAAAGAAAAAAATTTAGTAAAATCATCGTTTGGGTTTATTCTTCCGGGGGGATCAATGCGGCCCAAACGCTTTTTACAACAAGGCCTTCAGCCAACAATGTCCGCAAATCTCGTAAAAAAAAGGGGTTTGGGAAATAAAAACTTTGGGGACCATTTTTATAACCCCCAAATTCTCTTCCAAAAACGATGGTCTCCATTTAAAAATTCCCAGTTGGTTCTGCACGACCCCCCGGTAGGCTACAAAATTTGACGCGGTAACAAACCTACAAAAAAAAAAACCCCCAGCGGGTAAAATTTTCCGCAAAAAAACCTAAGCCCCTAGTTCCCGCAATAAAATTTCCTTTTTCCCCTCAAAACCCAAAAAATTTAGCCCCGAAAACCCAAAAATTTACCCACCCCCGATTTAAAGCTTGTTATTTTAAATGCCCGTATATCGTAAAAAAAATTTCTATGTTTTAGAGGAACTAGTTTTTTCAGAACAATACGACTCATCGGAATTTCAAGTCAGGATAAACGACAATGGGTTTTTTTTTTGGCCCTTAAATTTTTCCCGATACAGGGGTAAAATTTTTAATTTCCCAAAAAGACTACGAAAGTAGGAGGGGTGTTTAAAATTATATAAAAAAGTCCTCCTTCACCCCCTTGTAGTATCTAAACACAAAACTGAAAACGGGAAAATGAAATTTTCCGTTCAACAAAAATCGTCATTCTCAAAAAGTAGTAATTGGCCTTTTTTACCCGGAACCTCCCAGCTCAAACAAATACAATAGACGAAAAAACTTTTAGGGAAACAAAATTTGGAAATTAGTTTCCAAAAAAAGCGTTAATTTTTTTCGGGTGATTTTAATATTCCCGTTACTAGTTGGGGGCGGCTCGCTTACAATACATTCGGGGCACACCTCTATTCCAAAACTCCAAGAAAGTGCTTTCTTTTACCAAAAACCCCCGGTATCCAACGAAAAGGCGAAAATATTTAATCTTTTTCAAAAACTAAACGAAAATCTTGTCAGTAACGTTAACGTCGGATCCGAAAATTTTTTAGCCGTGCCACCGGGGGATTACTTTCAGTTAACATCAGTAAAACAAAGCGAAGTCGAAAGTAAAAAAAGTTCTTTTATTAAACGGGAAAAGGCCCGGGCTTCAGGAAAAATTTAAAAAAAAAAATCTTTAACGAAAAACCCATTGGGGAAAGTTATCTCAGAAAGTAAGACATAAATTGCATGGATGAAAATTTACCGGGAAGGGTTAACTTAGCCCAAAAAACAAAACCCCAATACCGATGCATATAGGCGATCTTTTCCCAAAAAAATTAAAACCCAAAATTTTGGGGGAAACCCCCGAAATCAAGGACAGCCTTTTTGTAAAAAACGTTTTCAATGAAAAAACACATAGAAACACAAAAAGAAGACGAAAAAACGCGATCAAGACAGAAAATTTGAAAAAAAAAACGAAAAAACTCCCCTTAAACAGAGGGAAGAAAAAAATTTTTAAGTACTTATTGGGCCGAAATGACAAATCAAACCCTAAAGAATTCTACGCTATTTTTTAAAAGGAAAAAAGTAATGACGTTTAACCATAGGACCGTTTGGGAAAAGGGAAAAGGCGAAACACAAAAGAAAATGAAGTTTTTTCTATTTGGGGGATACTCTAAATAAAATTTTTTGCATCAATCTTCAAGTGGAAAAAACCCCAAAATCAAAAACCCTCCCGAAAACCCCGAACAAAGGTACTTGCCCCCCGGTTTTTCCCCCATTCCTTCTTATTAAAAATTTGGAAAGGGGGGGTTTTTCTTGCGATAAATAAAAGAAAATAAACAAAGCTCCCGGTCCTGATAAAATTTTGGCCCCCGCATAAATTTAAAAGGGGGCCAAAAAAGAAATAGTTTAAAAACCCCTTTCCATCTTATTTAATAAGTTTTTTACCACCCGGAAAAGTACCGTTTCGGGAATGGAAAAATACAAAAAGTCAAAACCCATAATTTAAAAAAAAGGGGCAAGTCGCAGGGCCCCGGAAAAATACGCCCAATCAGGTTTTTAAAATCATTTGCTTTAAAATTAATGGAATCCACATAAGAGACAAAAATCGTTAAGTTTTAGAAGGGAAAAAGAATAATCAAAACTCGCAGCATGGATTTAGAAAAAAAACGCTCATTTCCTCTCAAACTTACTTTTATTTTTACCCAAAAGGGGTATTCAAAAAAGTAAAGACAACACGAGGGGGTAGACGTAGTTTACCCCCGATTTTCAAAAAAACGTTTGAAAAGTTTTTCCCCCATAAAGGGGTCTCTTAGCAAAATAAAGCTCATTGGGATACCCGGCCCCTCTTTTAAATTTGGGTAGAAAACTGGCTGTTTAAATCGTAAAAAAGGTGGTAATAAAAGGAAAAATTTTTCGGGGTGGGGCCCGTGTAAATAGTGGTGTTTTTCCCCAAAAAGGTCAGTTCTTCGGACCTATCCCGTTTTTTTAAAAAAAACATAAAAGAAAATTTCCCAGGGAATTTACTGGGAAAGGAAAATCGAAATTTGCTTATGACACGGAAAAACAAAAACTAGCCTCTAAAAAGAATCTCAGCGCCAACTCATAAAAAAGACCTTAAAAAAAACGCAACAGAATGGGCAAAAACCCTTGGGAAAAAGAATTTCCAAAACCCTTTACAAAAGCCATGTACTACATTGGTAATAAAAAACCCCCATAAAAGTTACGTTTAGGAAAATTTCCAAAATAACAAGGTTGGGTAAAAAAAAGTTTAAAGGCTTTAAAACTCGAAAAATCTAAAAACCCAATAATCCCAAATTTTTTTGGGAGTAAAAACTGCAAATAAATTGTTTTGGGTTTATTGGGCGAACTTTCAGTTTTCAAAACCCGAAAAGTTTTAAATCACTTTTTTTTAACCCCCGCCCGTTCGCCCCCTCTAGAAAAAAACTTTTGTGCAGTTTCTGGTCCACCTTATTATAAAAAGAAATTAGATAACCCAGAAAAAATAACAGGGCCCAAAGAAGAACCCAAAAAGAAAACCTAGGGTTTCGAAATAAACGCCCAAAAATCGGCCCCAAAACTTAACTTTTTTCCCCCTAACCAAAAAAAAGAAGGGATAAGAAGTTGACCTCCCTCCCAAGTAAATTTAAAAACTTCAAAGGATTTTCGAAAGTATTCCCCCCAAAATCTTTTCACGGGAACCCGGGCAAGCTCAACAGGGAAAAAACGGATTTAAATAAACAAAGGGAAAAGGTTTGTAACGAACGAAGCAAAGTACTTCTTTACAAAAACCGTGTTGTTTAAAAGTAGGAAAGGGTGCCCTCAGACGTAGTAAAATCCCAAATTACATAGAACATTTAAAAATCCCCGATAAAAAAATTTCATATTTTAAAATCCCCCTTGCACTGTTTTTAAACTCGGAAAAATAAATTTAAACCCCGCGGGGCCCCTTTAAACTTACCCCTCCTTTCGTAAAATGATTGCCCCAAATCGCGTTACAAAAAACCCCCCCCCACGTCTCAGACAGCCCCCCAGAAAAGTTCCCCCTCTACAACAAAATTTGGGGGGAACCCCCGTTTTTGACGGGTTTTTTGGTTCAGTAAAGGGGCCCGTCAGTTTGTGCCCCCCCCGGGATTTTTTAAAACCCCGGGTCCCCGCTGCAGGGGGCATTTTAAGTGCCCCCCCCCCGGGGTCCCTACTTGGAAAGTGCACTAAGGGATTTGGGTTGAAACGGAGGCGGGGCCCCCTGATTGACTGTGCCTCCCAAGAAAGCGCCCGGCAAGGCTGCCCGCACCACCCCCGAACTTCCACACTGAGCCTACACCCAAAACTACAAATTTGGCCTCATAAAAACACAGAAAACCCCGAAATTAACCCGGGGACCCCCCCTACTCTCGACCCGTGGGGCGGGCTTTTGGTTTAGTTGGGGGCCCCGACAAATTTTTGACCCCCCATTTGGGATTTTTGGGACCCGGGGTCCCCCTGCTGCAGGAAGCTTGAATTGTACGGGGTCCTACATGGAAAAAATACCCCAATCCCAGTGGAAAATTTAAACGGAGCTGGGGGCCTTTTTTTTTTTTTACTGACCCCCCTTTCCCCCAAAGCGCCAGGCAAGGGTTCCGCAAACCCCCCTTTAACCCCCACCCCTGGGGTTCAAAACCATTACAAAAACACAACAAAAAAAAACCCTTCTATCCAAACACTAAACCACCCCCCCAAACCCAGTATAGTTAGCCCCTAGATTACCGCTTTTAAAAATTTCCCCACAAAATTTCCTGCGTTTTTTTTTATTTTTGGGATGGTAAACACCTTTTTTTTTTTCCCGGGCCCGGGTTCGGCCTTTGGGGGGATGGGTGGGGTGGGGGAGGGCCTTCCCACTTTCCCATCCTTTCTCCCCTTATTACTAGTTAGTGTAGTATAGTTAAAGCAAACCCGTCTTTAAGGACCTATCGGTCTGTTGCTGTTTTTGTTTCCTTTGTATTCCCTTTTTATTTTCCCCCTCCTCCCCTTCTTTTTCTTTTTTGAGGAGCCTTTAACTTTGCTTTTCCTTTTAAACCCCTAACCCGTAAAACTATAGTGGTAGAAATATTTACACAGGCAGCCTTTGTTTTGGGGCCCCCTTTGGGTTGTACTGTCGGGTTTTTTCCCCTTTTATTTCCCCCCCTCCTTTCCCCCTCTTTCCTCTTCCTTCCCTTTCCCCTTCCCTTCCCCCTCCTCCTCCTTTCCCCCCCTCCCTTTTTCCCCCCTCCTCCTCCTCCCCTCCTTCCTTCCTCCCCCTCCTCCTCCCCCCTCCTCCCCGGGTTAACCCCCCTGCTCCCTAACCAAAAAGGGAGAAAAGGGCCAATTTATTTACTTAAGGAGTTCACGTGTGGAAAGGGGGAGTAGAAGAGGCGTTAAGGGGGGCTTTTGGGAGGTTGTTTAGGAAGGAAAGGGAATAAAAATTTCGGTGGGGGGGCAGAAGGGAGGAGGGAAAAAGGGTTTGGGGGGGTTTAGAAGGGGCAAAGGGTTTTGGAAGAGGAGGGTGGAGGGGGGCAAAAAAATTTTTGAGAGGGGGGAGAAGGGGTATGAAGGGGAAAAAGGGAAAGGGAGGAGAAAGAGGACATAGAGTGAGGAGGAGGAGGAGGAGGAGGAGGAGGAGGAGGAGGACGTCCCCTCAAAAGGTCAAAGACTTAATCTTCCTAAAACACCATAATTTTTGTAGTTGAATCCTGTTGGGATGTCATTTTGCGATTAAAAGTCTTTCCCTTATTTGTTTTTGGGAAAAAAATCTTTTTTTTTTTATCATGTTTTTTTTATTTATCCTTTAATATCTCTCGTTTTTATAATCATACTTCTTTAATTATTCATCCTCTAATACCGCAATACTTTATGATATGACATGGCGGGGAAATAACGCCAGATTATATTTGTCACTTTTGTACTGCGGGAATTGGGGTCCTTTTACTAAATTTTTTGTTAAAACCCGTTTTCAAATCCAGATCATTTCTTATAAACGTTGCCCGGGGAGCCTCACATTTTAGGGGCTTGACTTGTATCTCTTAATATCTCCTTGTGCTTGTTATTATGAAGAAAATCTCTATTCATATAGGTAGTGATTGATGATTAGTTTCTTTGTATAGGGTCATTCTCTTTCTCTCTCTTTCTTTAAAGATTTTTTCTCTCTCAACTTAATACATTGGTTTTAAAAAGAAGAGGGAAAGAATGTGTAAAGTCCCCGTTTGAAAAGCCCCAAAGGGGGATCTGTAGCAAATTTTAAAACCTTATCAAAATCTATTTAAAAATAAAAAAAAGGGAAATATAGTACTGTAATACTTAATAGAAACTAATGCAAAAGAACCCAAAATTTAAAAAAAAATTTTTACTAAAACACAAACACTCACTAATTTCATCTATCATAATATAAGCGAAAGTGTTTTTGGGGTGTCTGTCTGTCTGCTGTCCCGATGGGTGCCGCCCCCCCGTTGGGGGAAACCCCCCTCATATGGCACAGTTTTTGGGAAACCCGCTCCCCCCAGGGGAAGGGTTTTTAAACCCCCCTTTTGAAAATGATACATCATTTTTTTTATTTTTTATTTTTAGCACCTATTTAGCCCAGGAATTTTTTGAAAAAAAAAGTTGGGGTTTCGGAATTGAGGAAAAACCTTTTGTAGGGTTTAATAAGGTTTTGGGTGAAGGGTGGGGTGGGTGGGTTAAAAAGGGGGGGGGGGGGTGAAAGGGTGAGTTTAATGGGTGGGGGTGATGGGTGAGGGAATAGGTTTGGGGGGTTTTGGGTAAGGGTGAGTGGGAAAGGGTTTGGGGGGATGGGTAATGGGTGAGTGAATGGGTGGGGGGTGATGGGTAATGGGTGAGTGAAAGGGTGGGGGGTGATGGGTAATGGGTGAGTGAATGGGTTGGGGGTGAGTGAATGGGTTGGCGTTAATAGACATTTCTACATCCATGATTTCAGGAAAGTTAGAAGGGGCTATCTGGAGAGTCTGTGTTTGGTGGGCCTTCGGCCCACCAAACACAGGTGGTGGGCCGAAGGCCCACCAATAGCCCTCCGCAGGAGCTAGCCAAAAAGCCCGCCCGGAGGGCGGCTTTGCGGCTAGTATTATATAAAGAAAGTCTCTTTATCTCTCTCTCTCTCTCTCTCTCTCTCTCTCTCTCTCTCTCTCTCTCTCTCTCTCTCTCTCTCTCTCATCAGCCTTTCTACTACTGTATGTTTCCTTTTGTTTTGTTTACTTTTCCCTCAGAATCGGAGATGAGCAACGCGACAAAGCGCCTCTCAGTGAATGCCTCTCACCTCTACACCTTGACTTTTACTTGCCTTCTTTTTGATAGCGATGTTTTCCTTTCCATTTCATTACGTTTACAAGTGTAATGAACATATATAATTGTGTAGTTTGACAGGTAACAAGAGCATTTGTACTGCTGAGTGTGTGTGTGTGTGTGTGTGTGTGTGTGTGTGTGTGTGTGTGTGTGTGTGTGTGTGTGTGTGTGTGTGTGTGTGTGTGTGTGTGTGTGTGTGTTTAGGAGAAGTGGTTGGGCGAGGGGGTGCAGAGTGTCAGGAAATCGACGGATGAAGTGTGTCGAAAAAAGAGGTAAAATGAAAGAAAATGGCCCAAGGGACGTAGTAGGAAGCAAATTGAATATGATTGTTAAGAGCAGAAGTAGGAGGTGAAGGAGGAGGAAACGGAGGAGGAGGAGGAGGAGGAGGAGGAGGAGGAGGAACATAGGAAACACGGTGAAGAGAAAGTAGTATATTGACATAAAACGAGGTAACTTGCATCAGTGGAATAATTTACTACATACTACATTATCTCTATTACAAGTGTGAGTAGGGCAGTAAAGGAAGAAGGCTCCTCACCAGCCACCCCTGAACACTGCCGGTAGGAAGAATGATTAAAGTACAACATACACAAAATAAAAATTGTACCGAAATTTTTATTGGACATTAAGAAAGAAAGAAGATAAGTTTTTATCGTACAAACTTGATGCATGTGTTCAGGAGAAGGAGGAAGGAGAAGAAGAAGACGGAAAGTACGATAAACAATGATATAAAGGGAAGGGGGTTGGTAAAGAAAAGGGGGAGGTTGAGGAGGAGGAAAGGGGGGTTAGGGGAGGGTGTAGAGGATGTGGAGGGGTGGTTAGGGAGGGGGTAAAGAAGGGGCATCAGCTGTTTCTGTCTTCCATCACACCATTACGCAAGGCAGTGGAACAATTATAACCTCTTGGCATGCCCCACACACGCTCCGCTGCCCGTGTGGAGACGCTTTGTTAGGAGGAGGAGGAGGAGGAGGAGGGAGGAGGAGGAAGGAGGAGGAGGAGGAGGAGGAGGAGAGGAGGAGGAGGAGGGTGAAGGTGAAGGTGAGAAGAAGAAATATAGTTGTGGGAGAAAAAACCCACAAATGAAAAAGTAGAAAAGTAAAAAAGTCGGAAGTCAAGGTCAGATGAAAAGAATAAATGAAGAAAGCGTAAAGAAAGTAAAAGAAAGATACACTAAATAGATAATAGAATAACGGAAGAGAGAGAGAGAGAGAGAGAGAGAGAGAGAGAGAGAGAGAGAGAGAGAGAGAGAGAGAGAGAGAGAGAGAGAGAGAGAGAGAGAGAGAGAGAAGAGAGAGAGAGAGAGAGAGAAAGAGAGAGAAATGGCAATAACAAATGAAAATAGAAAAGATTGAAGGCGAAAGTGATAAAAAGGAAAATAAGGAAATATAACATCCAAAGGAGAAAAGGGAAAGGAACAAAGACGAATAAGAAGGACGGAAAAGAAACTGAAAAAGGAAAACAGAGAAAAGGAAAAAATAAAATAAACCTAGCGAACAAAAAAAAACATAGAAGGAGGAAGAGAAAAGAACAGGTGAAAGGAAGGAAGAGAAAGGTAGATAGGTAAGAAGGGGGATCGAGATAAGGGAAGGGAAGGGCAGTTAACTAATGACGTAGCTGCAGGATACAACTTGGCACGGCGCCCCAAGTACCCTCGTAAAGTGAAGGCAGCGCAGTGTGAGGATCGTAACTTCGTCTCTGCAGCTCATCGTCAGGGCTTTGCGATTTTGCATTCCCGACACGAATTCGTCCCCTCGGTCGACACGTGGCACTTAGGAGGGGAAATATTCCTTGTGGGACGTGGGAGGTGAGTGGGTATACCTTGTAGGGGGGAATACATAGGAATACATAGGAAGAACAGATAGCAGGAGACAAGAACAGATACCAGGAGAGGAAGAACAGATACCAGGAGAGGAAGAACAGATACCAGGAGAGGAAGAACAGATACCAGGAATACATAAGAAGAACAAATACCAGGAGACAAGAACAGATACCAGGAGAGGAAGAACAGATACCAGGAGAGGAAGAACAGATACCAGGATAGGAAGAACAGATACCAGGAGACAATAACAGATACCAGGAGAGGAAGAACAGATACCAGGAATACATAAGAAGAACAGATACCAGGAATACATAAGAAGAACAGATACCAGAAATTCATAAGAAGAACAGATACCAGGAGACTAGAACAGATACCAGGAGAGGAAGAACAGATACCAGGAATACATAAGAAAAACAGATACCAGGAGACAATAACAGATACCAGGAGAGGAAGAACATATACGACGAGGAAGAACAGATCCAGGAAGGAGACAGATACCAGGAATACATAAGAAAAACAGATACCAGGAGACAATAACAGATACCAGGAGAGGAAGAACATATACCAGGAGACAATAACAGATACCAGGAGAGGA
>JACEEZ010024311.1:321590-324090 GCA_016584305.1 Chionoecetes opilio
GTTACCATAAAAATGTTGAAAGGATGCCCTAAACGGTTTTCCAGAACTTTATTAGATGATTAGAGAGATTCATAGATAGGGATGACAGATGGTTGTGGTATGTTGTCACACACACACACACACACACACACACACACACACACACACACACACACACACACACACACACACAACACACACACACACACACACACACACACACTATGGCAGTTTAGCACACTCTTTCATATAGTCAAAACTTTGGCAAATAATGGCTTCAGCATGACCTGGCACTACACCCATCACCCCCCCCCCCCATCCCCCCACCCCCCTCCCTCCGCCCACCTCCCCTCCTCCTACCCCATCGCCGCACTCCGCATCCCGCTCCCCCGCACCTCACTTGCTCCTCTTCTTTCCTTGCATTTCTCATGTTCCTCTGCCTCCCTCCTCCTCCTCTCCTCCCCTCCTCCTCCTCCTCCCCTCCTCCTCCTCCTCCTCCTCCTCCGAAAGTAATGACACGATTATACACGTCTTTGGTTAGGCCGCACTTAGAATATGCCGTTCAATTCTTGACGCCTTGTTTCGTAAAAGATCAAGGCAAATTGGAATCAGTTCAAAGAAGCGCAACCAAACTAATTCCATATTTGCGAAATTCACCTTATGTAGGGAGACTGCGGAAACTTAATATGTTTTCCTTAAAGGATCGTAGAATCCATGGGGACTTGATAGAAACCTTTAAGATCCGTAAGGGATTTGATGTCATTATTCAAGAGAACCTATTCGAGCCTTCTCCTCACGTGACAACAAGAAACAACAGTTTAAAACTGAATTGTCAACGTTACAGCACAGATCTCCGTAAAAATTATTTCAATGTTAGAGTTGTTGATCGATGGAACAAATTACCAGTAAATGTTGTCGAAGCCAGCACAATAACTTCATTTAAAAACAGACTTGACGCGTACTGTAAAGTAAATGGATTTTGATATTGCCCTGCGAATTTATATTACAGTCCCCCGGATCGATTAGTGTTAGTGGTAGTTGTAGTTAGCATACTTCATATCCTATCATTCCTCACTACGAAACTTCCATGTTTTTATCTTTTATCTTCTTGGACATGGTATCCTTTTCCAACAAGTTGATAATTAGTAGTATGCAGTTAAGCAGATACCCTAGTTATGGACCAATAGGTCTCCTGGTGTCTGTTATTCCTATGTATTCCTATGTATTCCTCCTCCTCCTTCTCCTCCTCGTGCGGTGTCAGGTCCCATCTTGTTTGTAGCACCGTATTTAAGGTAAGGTGTTGGCAATGAAGGTTTATTATAGGTGACGCTGTGACGCAGGCTTTACTCACGCTGGTGGGGCGATGGGTGGGTTTGTTTTGATGGTGGAGACGGCAGCTGCAGTGAGGCGCCTGGCACTGCGTTCTATCTTCAGCTTGGCACTGCACCTCATGGCATAGTCTTGATGTTGTGGGTTGTGCGGTCTTGTCTCCCTCCCTCCTCCCTACTCTACTCCCTCTCCTAGTCTTATTCATCTCCTCCTCCTCCTCCTCCTCCTTTTCTTCCTCCTCTACACCATACCAAAAGAGCCTTCAACTTTGCTATTCTTTTACCTTTAACACGTTGAAACTAGTGGTAGAAAGTTGTCACATATGCAGCCTCGTTTTGCCAGGGCTGTTGCTGTCTGTTCTTCCTTTGCATTCCTTTGTATACCATGTGAGATGCCTGAGGTTGTAACGAATGTGTATTATTATTATTTTGTTGTTATTATTATTATTATTAGTGGTAAATAGTGGGAAGAAAAGGTGCTGCAACATCAAGTACTAATTTGACGATGATAATTTAAAGGTACATAGTTTTAATATTTATGTTAAAGTACAATCTGATGGCGTGTGAAGACCTCTCTCCTCTCTTCTCCTCTCCTCCCCTCTCCTACCATCCTCCATCCTCCATCTTCCTACTTCTCATCTCTTTTTATGTTCCCTCTTATCCCTTCCTTCTGTTCCTCTCTTTATTTTATCCTCTATTCCATTATCTCTACTTCCTCATTCATTCATTCATTGCTACACTTCATTCTTTATCAGCAGCTGCAATCTTCACAACATCACTTTATCTTTTTTTTCATCTTCCCTCTCATTCTTATAACTTCCTCTTTTATTTCACTTCCTTTTATAATTTTCTGTCTTCCATTTTTATTTATTTTTATTTATCTTGTCTGCAATTACGACAACATCACTTTTTTATCTTTTTTTCCACCTTCCCTCTCATTCTTTAACTTCTTCCTGTATTAAATGTTCACCTTATTATAGTTTTATGTCTTTCTCTGTTTTATGTCTTTCTTTTATTTCTTTATCTCATTTCTTGTACTTTCTTTTTTCTTTCTTTCACACGTTCTACCACCCTCTCTTTATCTTCCTTCCACATATCATACATCTCTCTCTGTCAACATCTATCACATCATACCTACGTCCTTCCTACATCTCTATCACATCTCAACACTATCACCTACGTCCACACATCAT
>JACEEZ010024311.1:326590-329090 GCA_016584305.1 Chionoecetes opilio
CTGGAGGAGGAGGAGGAGGAGGCTGGGAAGGACGAGGAAGACCACAACGACAATGAATAAGTATCGAAGACGTGGATGATGACGACGACAAAAAAGAAGAAGAGGAGAAGAAGGAGGAGACTAGGAGTGACATTGACAAGGAGACGAACGAGGAAGAGAAGTGATAGTTGTAGGAGAGAAGGAGAACGAATACTGCAAAGACAAAGGAAAGGAAAAGGAGACAAAATCGAGAGAGAGAGAGAGAGAGAGAGAGAGAGAGAGAGAGAGAGAGAGAGAGAGAGAGAGAGAGAGAGAGAGAGAGAGAGAGAGAGAGAGAGAGAGAGAGAGAGAGAGAGAGAGAGAGAGAGAGGAGAGAGAGAGAGAGAGAGAGCATACCAGGGGAAGGTAAAAGGATAAGGATGAGGAGGAGAGAAAGGGGTGCAGAACTGTTTGCTGAAAGATGGTGACCTCACAATGTACCTTAGGAGACTTTAAAGGTATTCAGAGGCAGCGAAGACCATTGTGGGTGGGTACTGTACTGCTTCCTGGACGTCAGATCCCTCGCTCGCTTCTCTTCGGCCGTGGACTGATGCACGGCGGGTTTTAAAGAGTTATTTCACCACTTTCTGGAAACGCAAAAGGGGACGAACGGTTTTCAATTCCCCGCTGCAGATTCCGCTGAGGGAGGGAAAGGCGAGGAATAAAAACAAGGACAGGGAAAGAGACGGACAGAGACACCGAGAGGGAAGGATAAAAAAAAATAAGAAAAAAAGAAAAAGAAACTGGAAAGTAAGTTTGAAGTTGAAAGTCAAATATTTAAAGTTTGTTTCGCGAATAACTTCCAGAATCCGAGTCTTTCCCGTTCCCTTCTGTCCCACTCCCCCGTCCACCCCCTCATGCACCCCCCCCCCCACCCTAAACACTTCAGAGCGTCCTGGACCTCAAGCCTTTAGAGACGATGGAAGGGACGGAGGGACCAGGAATAGCGATCTTGGGATGGGATGGGGTAGGGGGGGTCAGGGAGTCTTAAGTTAGCATGGTTATAGTAAAGGTAAAGAACTGATAAGACATGACCTGACAGAGATAAGTAGAAGACAAGGTACGCATTGCAATAAAAAGGGAAGGCAAAGGACAGACAACAGAGGAAGCTTGATTAGTGGGTTAAAAGACCATGGACTATTGATTGATTGATTGAGTTTATTGCCAAAATGTTACATAATTCATACATATTTACAAAAATCAGTTAGTGGCAATAGTCCGCTGAGCATCTGCTCCCTAGCGGACAGAACAATAATTTATACAGCTATGAAAATATATCGAGGGCGGCAATATATTAACAAATTATATCCTCAATATTCCCTAATATGATATATAGCTAAGCAATACATTTTCCCTAGACACTAGCCATAACAAATCACAAAATACGAAATACGATTACACAAATATATTTACATATATTATTCCCTGCTATTTTGACTTTGAAAATTATATAAATATTTTTTAAAGTTTAACTTTGAATGTATTGACATTAGTAATTGCCTTCAAATCATTAGGTATTGCATTCCAAAATTGTGGCCCAACACAGTGTAAAGAAAATGTATATAGTGTTGTGCGTGCTTGTTGAAAAATCAGAGCACTATTATTTCCCCTTGTACCTTGACTGTGGTGGAAAAACTGTAAATATTTTACTGTTTTGATCACTGTTATTTATATCATTAAAAATAGTTAGTAACAAAAAGTATTTCCTAACGAGATCAAATTTTAGCAGCCCTAAATCATTAAATAACATATCAGTAGAATCATATTTACCTCTAAAACAAATTGTTCTGATGAGTTTCTTTTTAGACACAAAAACATCTTTTATGATTGTAGGCCAAGTACATCCCCAGATAGATACACAATATATAATGTAAGGGTAGCAAAGAGAATAATAGATGTTCCGTAATGCCTCAATCGTTAGGTTGTGCCGAATTTTGTATATGATTTCACACATTTTTGATAAATTTAAGCACACAGACTGAATATGATTTTTCCAGTTCAAATTTTCGTCAATTATAACACCCAAGAATTTTGTACTAGACACTCATTGTAGTTCACACCCTCTCAAGAATATTGATTCTAAGTTATTAGTAATAGAACGACTTTGAAATAATATATAATTAGTCTTTTTTATGTTAACAGCTAATTTGTTTGCCAAAACCCATCTCGTTATTTTCTCCTGTTCGGTATTACATTTTACATGCAATTGGTCTAATGTTTTGTCTGTCATGAGGAGATTGGTGTCGTCTGCAAATAAAACATAATTGAATTTATCACTAGCGTTAGCAATATCATTAATGTAAACCAAAAACAATACAGGTCCCAAAATTGATCCTTGTGGCACTCCCCTGTCAATGGTTTTCAGTGTAGATTGATTGTTATTACAGTAGACAGCCTGTTTTCTATCTGACAAATAACTAGAAAACAATTTTAGTGTTATTCCTCTGATACCAATAATGTCAAGTTTATCCAATACCATTGT
>JACEEZ010024311.1:334090-336590 GCA_016584305.1 Chionoecetes opilio
AATACCCCAGCTAATCAACTAACTAGGATACTTATCGGTGGATAGTAGGGCTGAAATGGTTGTAGGCTTAATCAATACTGCAATGTCTTGTTATTCGAAGTGGTCGCGCGTGATCAAGGCCGCCGGTGAAGGGCGGAAGCGGAGGGCGGAAGCGGTGTGTTTTGATATAGGTGTCAGGAGGTTTTCACACCAAGTTATCTTGACGCGGCGGATATAATCAGTGTGTCGTATTTTAACACGTCCTATTGTTTTTATCAGTTATATATATACAAAATGAACGTATGTACAGTTCTTCTCGTTATAATCAGAGAAGAGATGTTAATCCCGTGAGAGCTGGAATAAAACTGATATCTCCGGTGGGCAGCGGGCATCGGCCACCAACATTCAGCCACGTGTACAAATCCTGGTGGCATAGACTCTAATGACGATAGCCAATGACCGCGCTTCAAACCAAGGTGCTAATTATTGAAGGTGCAATGCTTAATAACCACTGGGAATGTTAATTTATATTATCCCAGTACTTATCATTTACTTAAACTACCTTAAATAATACCCATTACCATTATAATTATATATATACATCCCTACGCACCCCTTTTGATGAGCGGACAATACCTCTTCACAAGGGGGGGGGGGCAAACCACCACTCTGCCAAATATTGAGAGGGTGGTTAGTTGGATAATTTCCACAATAAGTATGTCTGACTGCACATACAATTTTCTTCTCTCTCTCTCTCTCTCTCTCTCTCTCTCTCTCTCTCTCTCTCTCTCTCTCTCTCTCTCTCTCTCTCTCTCTCTCTCTCTCTCTCTCTCTCTCTGTCTCTCTGTCTCTCTCTCCTATGTCTCTGTCTTTCTCTCTCATTTTGTTTATGATAATTTAGTAATCTCGTGTCTTGCTTCATACAGTATTTTCTTTCATTGTTTTTATTATTTAGTACATAAGTTTTTTTCTCTCTCTCTCTCTCTCTCTCTCTCTCTCTCTCTCTCTCTCTCTCTCTCTCTCTCTCTCTCTCTCTCTCTCTCTCTCTCTCTCTCTCTCTCTCTCTCTCTCTCTCTCTCTCTTCTGTCTCTTTCTCCCACTCTCTCTCTAATTTTGTTTAAGATGCTTCAGATCTTTAACCATCTCCTGTCTTGCCTCAAACAATAATTTCTTCCATTGTTTTCATCTCGTACATAAGTTCCACCCGGGCTGTGGTTGCCTCCTCTCCGCCTCCCTCGCTTCACCATCAACCGAGCTCACCTCAATTGCATTTACTACCTTCCTTTCTTCATTTGTCTGTCCTTTGGTTCATTTCCACGTCCACGGTTAGATTCCTCCTGACGTGAGCCCATTCGTACCATGGCAGAAGTAGTACACACACACACACACACACACACACACACACACACACACACACACACACACACACACACACACACACACACACACACACACACACACACACACACACACACACACACACACACACACACACACACACACACACACACACACACACACACACTCAACATTTACTTGTATTTAACTTGATATCTTGAGTTTGTTTCGGTCTTGCTAACCTCATTTCTCTTTTGATGAATTTCATGCAATCTTCCCCTTCTTCTCCTACCTAAACGACCTCCTCTTACAAAATACTCTATCCTCCTCCTCCTCCTCCTCCTCCTCCTCCTCCTCCTCCTCCTCCTCCTCCTCCTGCTCCTTCTCCTCCTCTATCTTTTTAAGGGACATGGTATCCTTTTCTAACTGTCCTCTTACATGTAGTTGATAGTTAATAGTATGTAGTTCAGCAGATTTCCTCGTTATATATCAATAGGTCTCCTGGTATCTGTTTTTCCTATGTATTCCTCCTCCTCCTCCTCTCCTCTCTCCTCCTCCTCCTCTCTCCTCCTCCTCCTCCTCCCCCTGGAAAGTACACAATCCGCAGTGGATTGAACGGAGCTGGGGCCTGATTGACTGCTGCTTCCCAAGAAAGCGCCAGGCAAGGCTGCCGCACCACCCTTGAACCTTCACACTGTGTTCCCACCATTACAAAACACACATAACATGACCTATCTATCAAGCACTAAACCTACCCCCACAAACATAGTAGTAGTTAGCCATAGATTACAGCTTTCAACTTTCCTCACAAATTCCATACAGTTTTTCTATATTGCATGGTATCACTTCATTTCCGGCCAGCTTCGGCTGGAGGGATGGGTGGGTGGGGAGGAAGCCTTCTACTTTCCTATCCTTTCTCTCTTATTATCTAGTTAGTGTAGTGTAGTTAAAGCCAAACAGCCTTGTAAGGACCTATTGGTCTGTTGCTGTTTGTGTTTCCTTTGTAATCCTTTGTAATCCTCCTCCTCCTCCTTTTCCAAGTTACAGGTCACTCCTTACTGGGGTCACTGGCACTGAAGTCTGCCGGTAATTTAAGATGTTTTGCGTTCAGACCTTAGGATCGTTGGCATTTCTGGACATTTTTAGGCATGGGATCCGGTGGCCATCGCGTCAGGTGGCACTC
>JACEEZ010024311.1:341590-349090 GCA_016584305.1 Chionoecetes opilio
TACTACTTTTAGTAATATTAGTTTATTAGTAATATTAGTACTATTAGTTACTATTAGTAATAAATGGCGAGGCATCTGATTGGTTAGATGTTACTAGTGGGGTGCCTCAGGGCTCGGTCTTGGGACCTACTCTTTTTCTGATCAATGATCTGGACTGTGGACTTGTATCTAAAATTAGGCGGTAAAGCATATACTAGAGAAAACTGCGAACTCCTACAACGTGATCTCGACAAACTATCAGATTGGAGTGGTAAATGGCTATTAAAATTAAATTCCGATAAATGTAAAGTAATGCATATAGGCAACGATAACCTCAAATATAACTATCAAATGCAAAATAAATCGTTAACTGAAGTACAGCAGGAAAAGGATTTAGGTGTCATCATTAGTAATGATCTTAAAACCAGTACGCATTGCCTAGGCGCCAGTAAAAAGGCGAATATGATGTTGGGCTTCATTAAATGCAACTTTGAACATAAAACTCCGAAAGTAATGACACGATTATACACGTCTTTGGTTAGGCCGCACTTAGAATATGCCGTTCAATTCTGGTCGCCTTGTTTCGTAAAAGATCAAGCCAAATTGGAATCAGTTCAAAGAAGAGCAACCAAACTAATTCCATCTCTGCGTAATTTATCTTATGAAGAGAGACTGCGGAAACTTAATATGTTTTCTTTAAAGGATCGTAGAATCCGTGGGGACTTGTTAGAAACCTTTAAGATCCTAAAAGGATTTTATGTCATTAATCAAGAGAACCTATTCGAACTTTCTTCTCAAATGACAACAAGAAATAACGGTTTAAAACTGAACGGTCAACGCTGCATCACAGATCTCCATAAACATTATTTCAATGTTAGAGTTGTTGATCGATGGAACAAATTACCAGCAAATATTGTCGAAGCCAGCACAATAACTTCATTTAAAAACAGACTTGACGCGCACTGTAAAGTAAATGGGTATTGATATTGCCCTGCGAGTTCATATTATAGTCCCCCGGATCGGTTAGTGTTAGTGGTAGTTGTAGTTAGCATATCTCATATCCTATCATTCTTCACTACGAAACTTCCATGTTCCTATCTTCTTTAGGGACATGGTATCATTTTCCAACTGTCCTCTTACATGTAGTTGATAGTTAGTAGTATGTAGTTCAACAGCTACCCTAGTTATGGATCAATAGGTCTCCTGGTGTCTGTTATTCCTATGTATTCCTATGTATTCCATGGATTCGCTTCAGTCATCAGTACTCATTTAGTCATTCAGTCTGACTCTTATATCTCCTTCACTTCTTGCACTTCGACCACAGATCTTTTCGTACTTTTTGTCTTTCAATGTGTAAAAATCGGCGGCCTGCGAGAAGGTGAGGAAGAACAGTTGGTTCTTTGTAATGTCAATCATATAGTGAGGGGAATTGTGACTGGCTAATATATGGTGTGATGTGTTCTGTCGTGCTTGTTCTAGCCTATGGTATTTGTGGCAGCTTGATGTGGCTCTATTCAGGACAACAGGGATAATGACCCTTAACGCTGTACACGGTGTTTATTCCGAATCCGGTCAAGCCTGCAACCATGCATAATGAACACTTAACATTACAAGCACATGTATGTTATGGCGCGTTACTACAATAACTTTTATAGAGCCATAATTCAAATTTTTAACATATATAACTACACAGTACTGTACACTTATGTAGTAGGGTCTTTATGAACGAGCGTGGGCGATGGGCGTTAGGGCGTCGTGCAGGTCTGAGTGGGTTGATTACGATCTCCTTTCTGCCCTGAGGAGGAAACCACGACCTCACACTGCCCGACCCACACAAGGGTTTCATTATGGCTTAAACGCATAGGTCAGCATCTTGGAGTGTAAACATCGTCATCACACCACTCTCACAACACTTCCACACTCTCACAACACCTTCAACCTTCTTAGTTTCTCATCTTCACTACCTCAATATTTTGTCACTTTCTCCTTCTTCTCCCTTTCTTCTTCATGTTCTGAGCAGCAAGCGATGACACTCACCCCTTTGGGCAGTCTTGTCCTACCTTGCTGGATTTGTTGTTAGCCTTTCTACGCTTCTGCAGTGCGATAGGAGCACTTCCGCCCCCTCATCTGTGACTGATGCATGGGCCCCACTCTTGAAGGGGGTCGCCCCCGCTTACTCACAGGTGAGTTCCAGAAGAAAGAGTTTGTTAGAGGGGCGTTTTACAAGTCCCTTTGCAGTCCGCACCGTTGCCTGTCGGACCAAGCCGTCGCTGCTCACCTTTGTTTCAACAAACTTCCTAACTTCCATAATTTCCGAGGCATGATCCTATCAGTGACAATGACTAAGTGTCCTTCTTTGAGATTTCGACGCGGCGTCAGCTCCCGTCTACGTTGGCGAAATGGTGACAAGTACTCCTGCATCCAGCGCCTCCATAACTGATTAGCTGGGTACTTAGCATGCCTCCACCGCCTGCGGATAGTGACCGCATTCTCCCCCCTTTTGGGATTAAAAGTCACCAACAAGGGGCTCATGATTCCCCTCGTGATGCAATATATGTGTTAGCGGTAATGCCTGGAGATCATTCGGGTCGCTGATAATGGAGTTAGTGGCCGAATGTTTACTACTGCCTCTGCCTCACAGAAAAGAGTATGTAACCCTTCATCGTCCAGTAGTTGATTACCCACAACTGCTTTCATGACCTTTCGCACATTTCGTATTTGCCGGTATTTGTCGTTCTCACGCTCAGCCCATGTGGGAGATCATCTTCGCCTTGATCGTGACAGGACTGACTAGTCCAAGAGACTAGTACATAGTAGTATCATCCACAGAGGTAACCATCCCAAGCAGACCTCTCTTTGTAATTGGTTTTTACTGCACTTGTACTCCTACAGCTAACTGATCTCTTGACCCCACAACATTTCTAGAGCTTTTCTAGAGCTCGCTCCATGGGTAGTGAGTGCATCCTTGCTCAGATTACTTATTTTATTCATGCGTGTCTTTCCTCTATTGGAACAGAATATAGAACTTCCTTATGATTGCCAACCCACTTCGTTAAATAGAAGACTCCTTCAGCAAGCATCTGCCGAAGGTCGTGGGTTAGTCTGGATGCCTCTTCGGCTGAAGGTACTGAAAGTAACAAGTAACCCACATAAAAGCTCTTCATTGCTTTCTTGCTAGCTGTAGGATACTTGCTCTTATAATCGGCCCAAGTTTTTTGTAGGGGTCAAGCAGCACAGGAGGGACTCCCCCTCCCCCCGAAGAGATGTACTGTCGTGCGATAGGCGCGTGGTACTCTCATTAGATCCCATCTTTCCACCAGAGAAACCTCAAGGCATCCCGGTGCTGAGGAGACACGTATAATTGGTGAAACATTGCCTCCAGATCGGCCATCACGGCTCCGCTAACTTCAGAAGCTAAGGAGTACACCGGACAGTTTGTTGTTGAGGTCAGGCTCCTGCATCACTTGGTTATATAGAGATATGATGTTGTACTTCGCAGTACAGTCAAACACAATTCTCACTTTATCCGTTTTGTTCGGGTTAATAACTGGGTGGTGAGGCAAGTACCAGGTTACACCTCGTGGTCCACCAAGCTCAGACGTTGGTGCTGCGTCAGGATGGTTTCCTGACAACAGCTGCTGTATCTCTTCTGAGTATCGTCGTCTGAGATCCGGGTCCTTGGTTTCTCGTCTCTTCAGTCCCTTTTGATGTTTCTGAGTCATTTCCATGTTGTTCGGCAGATCTGGTTCCTAAGCCCGAAGCAGTCTGGGGAGTTCGTAGTGACCTGCCACTGTTCTGATGGCGGAGGTCCACAGCTGCAACACTCTCCTGTCCTCCACTGACATCGCCGACTCCTCAACTTCCGAAGTCCTTTTAACTTCGCCCTCTGAGAGAGTTCTTATTTGCGACAGCGCTGGGCATTCATCGCCCGTCTGCGTCTTTGTGTCAGTACAGTTAAAGACGGCCTGTAGGTACTTGTAGCGTATAGGACCGTTGACAATCCAACCAAGGCATTCGAACAGCTGACGGAGCGCCTTCTGTTCCTGTTCGGATTTCCAGTGGCATTAATACTTGTGGGGCATCCAGTCCAATGAGAAACTACTCCGATGGCATGGTCTTCTGGGATCTCAACTCTTCTGAGATGCTTCCGCCTTCCTATTTCATGTTTCAACGCCACTGCTCCACTTAATGCTGCTGAGAGGCCTTTGACCACCATGACTGTTAATATCTTTCAGTGGCGTTTGCGTAGACATAGACTCCTAAATTCCAGTTGTACTTCTGTGACATATCGCTCGTTTCTGTAGTTCGTTGTGTCAATTGTAAGCAGCACGGTCGGGCCTTCTGACCAGACTAGACTAGCCAGGTATTCGGAGCAAAAAAATATGTTGCACCCTGGATCTAGCAGTGCCCTAGTGCGCACACAGGCTGCTGTAGACCCTTGTTCTCTAACTGCAACTTCGACATAGTAGGGCTACCTTTTCTTCTCTTGATGTTGTTAGTCATTCCTCTTCACCCTCGGACCTCCTTTGTTTGTAGTGGGTTCCAGGCCTTCTTGGTTCTTCAATGACTTCTCGTCGCTCTCGCCTTTGGATTATCTCTTTGCGAAGGTCGTCATTCTGCTGAGTAGCCTTCCTCTTCACTGGTGCCTGACTAGGGGCCATTGTTTGGTTATAATGTATCCACCGTGAGTGGCAGTGTCTTCGTAGTTGCACTGGCAATCCCTTAAATGTATCACATGCATGTAGGGGATGTGGCTCCACTTGATCTCTGTTCGAACATATGGGGCACTTAGGTTTAGGTGTGTTATTCTTCTGTCCCAGTTGGACTGAAACCTTTGTTTGTCCTCTGTTTGCCGTCGTCTCCAGCCTGACTTTTGGTCTACGTTCAGGTGTGTTCCTCTCTTCTCGCGTCGGGCTTGGTGTGCTTTTGTTGACAGGTCTGGAATACGAGCTGCTGGCTTTCAGCACCCCTAATCTTAATGTCTCCACCGCCATTGCTAAAAAATTCATGAACCAAGTTATGCCAGGCTTTCACCATGAATGTCCTTATATTTTACAAGCTGGCTTCTGTACTTGATTGCCAGGCGATCAGTAAAGCGTTTAGCGAGGCTAGTGACCATAATAAAATTGTCAATTTCTGAGAATCGTCCCAGCACTTCCAGCTTTATCATGCAGTCCCTTAGGTTGTCCAGTAAGGATTGCAGCGGATTAATGTATTCTCCACTCAATTTTGGTCCACTCATAAGAGCAATAAACATATCCTCAACGTGTTCATTTATATCCCCCAGCTGTTCATCCAGCATCTTCTTCGCCTGTATATACCCTACCTCCGGGTGGGCAACATTATGGTAGTTCATCAGCCTCTTCTTCAGATCTCCTGTGCACGCCTGAATAAGGAGGTGCAGCTTAGCTGACTCTGCCACTGAATTGTCTGTGAGATATTGTTGGAATTCACGGATGAACAGTCTATATTCCTTTTGGTTTGTACCAGTGAAAGTTGGAAGAGGTGGCTTGGGCTGCGACATGGTGTGTGCCAGCTGTTTAATCCAGAGGTCGTTCGGTGTTTCGGTAAGGGAATTAATCGGGAAACATGTCCGTTCCTTTGCATTGGTCGCCTGGTCAAATTCAGAGTCCTTTAAGCGTTTGGTTGTATCTTGCCCTTCTCGTTCGGGTGGACATGATGATAATTGTTTGTCCGGAGTAGGTACGTGTGAAGGTTTGGTACGGCCCGGCGATTCCCCAGCCTGCCTCGACGACCCAGATGTCGATGTTCCCGGCGTCGTCCACTCCTCCATGTTGTTCCCTGAGCCGGCTATTAAGTCTTTAGCTTGGACGGCGGTTTCATTCTCCCCTCTCTCTATTTGTCGTGGTGGAGTGTGTTCGACCAAGGCTAGTCTGTGTGGGAGCTCTTCGAGGTCGACTGTGGTCCATGGATACTGGTCAGATAAAATCGCATTCCAGTTGTCCCAGTATTGAATTCAGTCTGGATATTTGGTGATCAATTTTCTCGTGCACCTTCAGCTTGTTATATATAGAGTCGGTGTGGTCTTGATCGCGATGAATCTCTACCTCTGTTACGTGCTCAGTGGGCGCGGCGTCGGCTGCTCGTCGCGTTGTTGACGTTCCTTCTTGTGGGTCGTCCATGTCTGCCCTCACCCTGCTAGCTGATGTTGTTGTGGTTGTGGTTGTGGTTGCTGCTGCTGTTGTTTGTTGCACCTTTTCAATCCATCAATCAATTTTTATTTTATTTGTTTGTTTGTTCGTTGCATTCCTTCAGTCCATCAATCAGTTTTTTGTTGTTTGCTTGTGTCTATGTATGTTTTATTCCTCAATCCACCGATCATTTTCTTTGTTTGTTTACACTGATGCTGCCAGATAAAGCTTTACTCATATATGTATGTCTTATTATCGCCCCTTGCCAGCCAGCTTCGCCGACGCTCAAACATAGATGTTCACCTCGGCTGTACACTTTACTCACATAATAAATTCAGTTAATTTCCACCACAAGATAAATCACACTATAACGCGCAAGGCTGCTACGCGAGTGATGTGATTGCCTCTCTCATTATTGCAGGTGAACACGTGATGTATAAGGACTCAACAGCCATTCACTGTACAGTAAACAAAGGAGACTACAAAACTACACAATCGACACTCCGATTAGTTCCGTAGGCACAGTACACGTGCAGTCGGCCAGTGATGCCTAGCCACGCGCACACTTTACTTAACCCCTTTCACATCTCGGGTAGTGAGACAACAGTCACCACACTGCACCGCTTGCATTAGAATAACGGACTTCACGACCACCTCACGCTATGTTACATGATACTACACATTATGTGCAGTCTACTTTCAGTCACATGTATGTACAGGCACGGACATGCTACTGTCGGGTGCGCAGTACATAATATTGTACAGAGTCACGGACAGCGGGGTTGAGTAGGGGCGCGCCACTCACGCACGCACACACGCACACTGGCTGGGCCGCCGCCTCAGCCCCTCGTGAGCCCCGTGCCAGGAAATTAAGTTGATCGCTCGTCGGCTAATTTCCACTTTGTCCTACCTCGCTCCTGATGTAACAAGGTACTCCCGTGGCTGAGGTTCACCAGCAGGCTGCTCCTTCAGTGAGTGGCGTTCCTCCGACGCGTCTCGGTCCTGTCTCCCCTAACGGACGACGGAAACCTTACGCTTGACTGTGGCAGCTTGATGTGGCTCTGCTCAGACAACAGGGATAATGACCCTTAACGCTGTACACGGTACGGTTTATTCCAAGTCCGGTCAAGCCTGCAACCATGCATAATGAACACTTAGCATTACAAGCACATGGATGTTATATGGTGAATTACTGCAATCACTTTTATAGAGCCATAAGCCAAATTTCTCAACATTAAAACTACACAGTACTGTACACTTACGTATTAGGGTCTTTATGAACGAGCGTGGGCGATGGGCGTTAGGGCGTCGTGCAGGTCTGAGTGGGTTGACAACGATCTCCCTTCTGCTCTGAGGAGGAAGCCACGAC
>JACEEZ010024311.1:359090-374009 GCA_016584305.1 Chionoecetes opilio
AACCATCTAACACAGGCAGCCTTGTTTGCCCAAGTATAGGGCTGTTGTTGTTTGTGTTTCATTGATATTCCTTTGTATTTGTCCTCCTCTTTTCCTCCTCTTCCTTATCTCTGCGTCTCCTTCACGACCATAACGACCATTTGAGTGAACGAAAGACTCTCTCTCTCTCTCTCTCTCTCCTCTCTCTCTCTCTCTCTCTCTCTCTCTCTCTCTCTCTCTCTCTCTCTCTCTCTCTCTCTCTCTCTCTCTCTCTCTCTCTCTCTCTCTCTCTCTCTCTTTTCCAGTATAACTCCCTCCCTTTTCTTTTCTGCTTTCGTTCCTCCTTCACTTCCTTTTCTGCCCTCCTTAATTTGGTATTCATTCTTCCTAAAGCTGTTCTCGACGCTGGGTTTTCCCTCCTGCCGCCCCCCTTTTCTCTCTCTCTCTCTCTCTCTCTCTCTCTCTCTCCTCTCTCTCTCTCTCTCTCCTCTCTCTTCTCTCTCTCTTCTCTCTCTCTCCTCTCTCTCTCTCTCTCTCTCTCTCTCTCTCTCTCTCTCTCTCTCTCTCTCTCTCTCTCTCTCTCTCTCTCTCTCTCTCTCTCTCTCTCTCTCTCTCTCTCTCTCTCTTCTCCTCTCTCTCTTCTCTCAATCTTGGTACTAAAAACGTTACCGGAATATCCTTCTCTTCTCTATATTCATCCTCCGTTTCCTCATTTTTATAGCTACGTTTCTCCTCTACCACCTTTCCTTCCTTCTTTCCATCCTACCCTCCGTCTGTCCGTCTGTCCCTCCGTCTATTCCTGGTTTCAGAGGCAAAGCTCATTCTCCATCAGCCCTCATCCTAACAGCCTTTCCCTTATTGCCCTATTCCAGCTGTCCCAATGTCCCTACCAATCCCCTTCTCAACTTCCTTCTCATTTTTTCTACACCACTCTCTCTCTCTCTCTCTCTCTCTCTCTCTCTCTCTCTCTCTCTCTCTCTCTCTCTCTCTCTCTCTCTCTCTCTCCTCTTCTCTTCTCTCTCTCTCTCTCTCTCTCTCTCTCTCTCTTCTCTCTCTCTCTCTCTCTCTCCTCTCTCTCTCTCTTCTCTCTCTCTCTCTCTCTCTCTCTCTCTTCTCTCTCTTCTCTCTCTCTCTCTCCTCTCTCTCTCTCTCTCTCTCTCTCTCTCTCTCTCGCTCGCTCGTGGATTCAGCCAATGATTAGAACACGTAGTCTCTCGGGATCACGGATGTCACTCGCGCACACACTGTTTCCTTTTACCCTTGAGTGCCATTTTTAGCCTCCGAGAGTGCCATCGGAGGCTCTAGAATGGCCTGGCGGGTCGCGTTGAAGAGGACCAGCAAGTTGGGGGGCGAGTAAAAGTGGCACTGGTCATCTCCAAAAAGAGGGTTACGGCGGTCTATTTTGGGAAGCAAGTGTTTATGTGGACGTGTAGGCTTAGCGTGGGTTCTGGTGGCTTTGTTGTTCTTTCCTTGGGCGCTTGGGCGAAGTACGTATTGTAAATCTCTATCTTCTGTGGTGCTTTTGTTTGTTGGTTCACAGGTGTTACGTCTTAAGATCGCGGAAATTGACAGCGAAGTTACTCTATTTTTGTCCTTTTTGAGTCTCCAGAGTATGAGTGGGTGGTTCTGGTGGCTTGTTTTTCTTTCCTGGGCGAAGTACGTATTGTAAATCTCTATCTTCTGTGGTGCTTTTGTTTGTTGGTTCATAGGTATTACGTCTCAAGATCGCGGAAATTGACAGCGAAGTGACACTATTTTTGTCCTTTTTGAGTCTGGACCGTGTGTGGGTGGAGTCAACATGGGTCTGTCACCTTTTTAGCGGTACTGATGTGGTCTTGCCTTGTTTTGGTCTCTTCCCACACCCTGCCAGCCCGGAGTGAAAGAGATCGTGTAGAGTTGTCGCTTTTTGGCTGCCACGACGCCCTGAGTGGTTGCAGTGACAAGCGTGGTCCCCCAAGAGACATCGTATGTTTCATGGGTCTTTTGGTCACCCCGAGGATCAATACGGGACGCCAGGGGTGGGTGGGTCAAAGGATGGAAGGACATGCGTAGGGCGTCAGGGTGTTAGGGCGCTGACCTCCCTTCTTCCTCCTCCTTACGACCTATCTTCCGTCATTTTCCTTTATTTTTCTCTTTCTCCCCAATCGTGTTTGCTTTCCTTTTCTGCCTCTCGTTTGTTCTGACTTCTATGTTTTTTTTCGTTTATATTTTTTTCTGACATTGTTTTGGTTTTTTGTTTTCTTTTTATGGTTTTGTTTTGTACTCTTAATTTTTTTTCTCCCTTTCTTCCACCTCGCTCTCTCCTCTCTCTCTCTCTCTCTCTCTCTCTCTCTCCTCTCTCCTCCTCTCTCTCTCTCTCTCTCTCTCTCCTCTCTCTCTCTCTCTCTCTTCTCTCTCCTCTCTCTCTCTCCTCTCTCTCTCTCTCTCTCTCTCTCTCTCTCTCTCTCTCTCTCTCTCTCTCTCCTCTCTCTCTCTCTCTCCTCTCTCTCTCTCTCTCTCTCTCTCTCTCTCTCTCTCTCCTCTCTCTCTCTCTCTCCCATCCTCACTCTCCCTCACCTCCTCTCTCCTCATCCTCTCTCTCTCGCATCGCTCTCATCGCTCGCACCCGCTACCTCGCTCGCTACGCCGCGCTCGCTCCTCACCTCTCTCTCTCCTCCTCCTCCTCCCCCTCTCTCTCCTCTCTCTCTCCCTCCTCCCCTCATCCACTCCTCTCCTCTCTCTCTCTCTCCTCCCTCTCTCACCTCATCTCTCTCCCTCTCTCTCCTCCTCCCCACCTCTCTCTCTCCCCTCTCTCTCTACTCTCTCACACTCTCCATCTCTCTCATCTCTCTCTCTCACTCCCACTACTCTCACCATCCACACACACACACTTTCCTTTTTCTGTCTTGGCTTTCAGCGTTCCTATGTTGGTAACTTTCCGTTTCCTCTCAAGCTTCGTCAGTGGGTGGGTTTTTCCTGCACACTTTGTCTTGCTTCATGTTATTTCCAGTTTTTTTGTGTCCAATGTTGTCACTGTTTTCTTTTGCTGGTATTATTTTGTTATTTATTCTGTTCTCTTTTACTTGTTTATATGTGTACGTATCTATCCATTTGTTGAAGAACTAGTGTTATTCACCTGTTATTTTAGGAAGTTGTTATTTATATATTATTATTGATATCATTATTGTTATCATTATCATCATCATTAATATTATCACTATTACCTTCGCCAAAGAGGTTATGTGATCGCTTCGGTTTGCTTGTCTGTTTGCTGGTTTGTTAGTTAGTCAGTAGGATTAGGTAAAAGTTACGGTGGATTTGATCGAAAATGTTACCAAAATTGAAGCTTGGCTCAACTTAAAAGTGATTAACTTTTGGAGTCGGTCCGGACCCGGATCTGGATCCAGGAGTTTTCCCCGAAAGGATATTCTGGGGCTTGGCGTGCGCCGCCCTCAAGGTGGAGTCCGGCAGCCTCTGGGGCGTCTCTGCACACTCTGTCTTAACTCTGAACGCCCTCCCCCCCTCCTCCCCCCCACCACCCTGGAGGTGCCGAGTTCATTCCCGGGACAAATCTCTGGTTTCAAGAGTCTGCAGATGTGAGAAGAAATCAGAGTGCCGAATGCATGAAAATATCTATAAACTTTTTGATTAACTTTTGGAGGTGTAAGGGTATCAATAATGCAAGTAATATTGTGTTTATTAGAATTCATATTTTATTTCACTCGTTCAGCCTTGGCGGAGGTATGCGCTCTGGGAGTGCTCTAGTTATAATTTAATTGTTGTTGTTATTATCATTATTATTATTATATTAGTATTAGTATTATTATCCTTATTATAATAATAATAATTATTTTTATTATTATTATTATTATTATTATTATTATTATTACGAACGAGCGCGAAGCGCTCGTGAGTCCTCACTCACTCAGATTTTTACGGGTTAAGCGGCCGACCCGACCGACCATCACGTCTTTCAGGAGCTTATATCTTTGGAATCCCGCTTCCGATTGACAAGCGGTCTTCGCCATCTGATAAGATTAATCTTAATTCAATCACTACAGTTTCAGCGTAAAAAGGCAAAGGTAAATAGAGTTTAGATGACAGCAGACAAATTTCCTTGCTATCGAGAGTCCTCACTGGATACGGGAAACCCGCCGTCCATGTGCGGCGGGTTTCTACGGGCTCGCTCGTCCTTCGCCGATTAAGGCGTCTTACTGGTTATTATTATTATATATTATCATTATTGATATTTTTATTATTGTTATCATAATTGTTATTATTATAATTATTATTATAATTGATTTATTATTATTATTATCGTTGCTGATATTTCTTTCTTAGCTTCAACTATTACATTACACACCATCTACCACACCATACCTACTACTACTACCACTACTACTACTAACTACTACTCTACTCACACTACTATACTCTACTATCACTACTACTACTACTACTACTACTACTACTACTACTACTACTACTACTACTACTATCACCACAACCACCACCATTACAACCCTCATCTACCATTGTTACCAGTGATGATTCGGTTTTCATGAATTTCTTCGTTGGAAAAAGAAGAAGTAAAATAGCCTCGTTTTTCTCTTTTCTTTAACGTGTACTGTAAACGTACTTTTATTCGCCTGCGATTCCTTCATTTCAGTTGCCGTGTTCCGTATTCTTGAGCGTATCTCTCTCTCTCATCTTTATCAGCCTTTGCTTCATCCCTCATCGAAACTTTGCACTACCCTCATAGCTTCTCATAAACTTTTTACTCCTGTTACTTATATACTCTCTCTCTCTCTCTCTCTCTCTCTCTCTCTCTCTCTCTCTCTCTCTCTCCTCTCTCTCTCTCTCTCTCTCTCTCTCTCTCTCTCTCTCTCTCTCTCTCTCTCTCTCTCTCTCTCTCTCTCTCTCTCTCTCTCTCTCTCTCTCTCTCTCTCTCACCCCTTGTCCTCCCTATCATAGTTGTCCTCGAGGTCTGTCTTCCCTACATTCTTGGCACCCACGCAGGTAGTTTTGTCCCGGCTGGCACCGTTCACTGTTTACCCTTGACGCCTCGATATGGAAGTCAAGGACGCCCATTACCTGACTCATTGGACGGAGGTAAAGTACACAGACAGGGTTTTGTTTATTGATGGGAGTCGAAGGTTGTCTGGTGGTGGTGGTGGTGGTGGTGGTGGTGATGGTGATGGTGTGGTGGTGGTGGTGGTGGTGTGGTGGTGGTGTGTGGTGTGTGGTGGTGGTGTGGTTGTGGTTGATGGTGGTGGTGTGAAGGTGGTGTAGATGATGGTACTGAGTAAGGTTCTTGTGATTTTTTGTTCTCTCTGTGTTGTGTCTGTTCGTCTATCTTGTCTCGTCTCGTGTTCGTCTCTGTTTCTTGTGTCTGTGCTCGTCTCGTTGCTGTCTCTGGTCTCTCTTTGTCATTGTTTGGTGGTTGATTATCATGCTATTACGTATTTTTGGTTTCATCTTACGTTTTGTATGTCTTTGTTAATTGTTTATTTTCTTTTTCTGTTTATTTGTTTGTTGAATTTAATTTCCTTTTCCTTTTTTTTATACCTCCTTCTGCGTTCATAAACTTCAATTTTCCTCATTCATATTTTTCTAATTTGTCTCATTGCTTTAAGATTTTACAACATAACTTTTTTTGTTCTTTTACCCATTTTTTATATTTACTTTTTATATTCAAATCTATAGTTCGTCCATTTTCACTCTTCTTCAAATTTCCTTCGATTTTGATCTTTTTTTTCTTCAATGGGCAATGATTAATTTTTACATTTTATCTTTTCATTCACTTCTGTAATCATTTCTCCTACTTGCTTATTTTTCTTATTTTTTTCCTTTCTTCTTAAACCACTTTTTCCTTTCCTTACACTCGTCTACGCAATTTTAATCTCATCTTTCCCTTCACTTCCTTTTGTCTTATCTTTTTACCTCTTCCACTATCTTTCCCTCGCATGGAAACGCAAGGTAAAGAGGTAAGGATGAGAGGAAAGAGAGGGACATATAAATAGACAAAGAGAGGAGCGAGTGAAAGGAAAAATAGAATACCACAAATAATTAATTAGAGGCATAAAAAATAGTGATAATTGGAAGTGACAAGGACATGCTTCCTCTTTACCTCCCACAGGACGATAATAGAAAGGAGAAGACGAAGATGAGGGAAGAGAAAGGGAAAGATGGTGTAAGGAAAGGAAGAGGAAAAGCGTAGGGGAAATATGTCATGGTAATTGGAGGGAAAAGGGAGGGAAAGAGGATGAGGAAATTATAGTAATACTGAAGGAGGGAAAATATAATGGAAAACTGGAAGGAATAAAAGTTGATGTCAATAAGAATCAAAGAATAAGATACGGGTTAGAGGAAGACGAGGGGAAAGGGAAGACAAAAAAGGGGAAGAAATAATGGAAGGTCGTGGAGAACGGGAAGGGCTGAGGAGGATGGGGTATATGAGGGGTTAACATTGAAGTGAGGGGAAGGTGGGGAAGGTGATGGGGAACGAGAGCTGGTTTCCCCTCGGCGTGTCACGTGGCGCCATCCCTGTAAACAACGACAGGAGGAGGAGGAGGAGGAGGAAGAGGAAGAGGAGGAGGCGGAGGCGGAGGCGGAGGCGGAGGCGGAGGAGAAGAAGAAGAAGAAGAAGAAGAAGAAGAAGAAGAAGAAGAAGAAGAAGAAGAAGAGAAGAAGAAGAAGAAGAAGAAGAAGAAGAAGAAGAAAAGAAGAAGAAGAAGAAGAAGAAGAAGAAGAAGAAGAAGAAGAAGAAGAAGAAGAAGAAGAAGAAGAAGAAGAAGAAGAAGAAGTGGTGGTGGTGGTGGCGGTCTTGAGATTATTCGTAATGTAGATTTTTTTTTGTTCATTTAGATTCATTCTCTTTATACTTTTCTTTCGATTTATTTTTATTTTTCCTTCTTTTTCTTTTTATGTTTCCATTTTCTAGTATTTTTTGTGTCATTCTCTCTCTCTCTCTCTCTCTCTCTCTCTCCTCTCTCCTCTCTCTCTCTCTCTCTCTCTCTCTCTCTCTCTCTCTCTCTCTCTCTCTCTCTCTCTCTCTCTCTCTCTCTCTCTCTCTCTCTCTCTCTCTCTCTCTCTCTCTCTCTCTCTCTCTCTCTCTCTCTCTCTCTCTCTCTTTTCAGCCCCTACACACTGGTTCTTAATTGCCCTCATTGAGTCATTAAGTATAATCATGAAAGCCTCCCTCTTCTTAGGCCTCTTACTCCACCTCCACCTTTACTCTGCCTTCCTCTACCCTCCATACATACCTTCCTCTTCCTATTTACTCTCCTCTTTACTCTCCTTCATTCTTTCATCCTCTCTTATCCTCTCATTCTCGTCATCCTTCCTCTCACCCACCACTTCCTCACCACTTCCTAACTCTCACTCCAGTCATGTCAAGTCATTAAGGAAAAGGTGAATAGATTACAGGTGTGGTATAGATTAATATCAGTATAAAAGGTGTTAAATACCTTGACTATCATACACTTCAGAAGGCAGGTGCATCGTCGTCTTGGATCATGATATATATTCTTTTGGTAAGGGGGGGGATAGGTTTTTAAGGGGCTTACATGTCTATGGGTGATGAGAGGAATGAGTTGAAAGTCGCAAAAATGTGGGTTTGGTTTACATTACTGGATTATTCAAAATGAGCTGTAAATAGTGTTTTTTTTGCTACTTCTACGACTACGGATTTAACTATCATTACCATTACTAACACTACCGACTACTACTTCCCTCCTTCCCTCCCCTCCTCCCTCCTTCACTCCCCTCCTCCCTCCTTCACTCCTTCACACTCCATCCTTCCCTCCCCTCCTCACTCCTTCACACTCTCCCTCCCTCCCTCCCCACCTCACTCCTTCGCTCCTTCGCTCCTTCACACTCCCTCCTTCCCTCCCCTACTCCCTCCTTCACTCCTTCACACTCCCTCCTTCCCTCCCCTCCTTCACTCCTTCACATTCTGCCTCCTTCCCTCACCTCCTCCCTTCTTCACTCCTTCACACTCTCCCTCCTTCCCTCACCTCCTTCACTCCTTCACATTCTCCCTCCTTCCCTCACCTCCTCCCTTCTTCACTCCTTCACACTCTCCCTCCTTCCCTCACCTCCTCCCTTCTTCACACTCTTCCCCCTTCCCTCCCCTCCTCACTCCTTCGCTCCTTCACACTCTCCCTCCTTCCCTCCCCTCTCCCTCCTTCACTCCTCCTTCACACTCTCCCTCCTTCCCTCCCCTCCTTCACTCCTTCACACTCTCCCTCCTTCCCTCCCCTCTTCACTCCTTCACTCCTTCACACTCTCCCATCATCGAGATCGAGTGTTGGCGGTTGTCTTGTCCTCGTCAGCGCTCTAGGTTTGCGGTGGTGACTCAGAAATGGTTGTGACCGGAAAGGGAAAGAATCACGTGGTCTGAATGAAGTCTGGAAAAAATAAAAATAAGAAAACCAAAAAAAACTGTAAATTAGAAAGAAAAAAATAAGGAGAAACTGTTTCACAAATAGGGTGTTAAATGATTGGAATGGACTCAGTCATCAGGTAGCAAGTGCGGAGTCAATAGGGAGTTTTAAAAGGAGGCTAGACAATTTCATGGATGGGGATGAAAGGTGGATGTAGGTAGTGTTAAGTATCAGGAACTACCACGTGTAGGTATCATGGCCTCTTGTAGCTTCCTTATGTTCTTATGTTCTAAAAGGAAGGCAGAATGTGATCCAAGCAAACAATTGATATCTAATTTGGTCCTGTTAGAAATCATTATTCGCATTATTAGTAACATTTTCATCATCATTATCATTATTATCATTATTTTTGTTTTGTTTATATTATTATCAGTATTATTGTCATTGCTATCATTACTATTATTATTAAGATTATTATTATTATCATCATCATTATTATTATCAGTGATGGTAGTATGCAAGCGAGGTTGAGTTGGGTCGGAGGATATGCATGTAATCCTTTCTCTCTTTACTTCTTGCTTCGTTTACTTTTCTTTCCTTTTCTCTTTCCTCCCATTCCCTTCTATTCTCAGAACCCCATCCACTATGTATCTCTCCATTGTCTCTCTCCCTCTGCCTATCCATCTCTCTAAGTCTCTCTCATCCTCAGCCTCCTACGTCTTTCCTCCTATCCCGTCCCATCCCCTGCTTGTCTAACCCCCTCTCCCCCCTCCCCCCTCCCCCTCCCGCACCCTTCCAACAAATAAAAGTGGGAGGTACGCAGCCGGGGTGAGGGGAGGGGCGGGGAAGGGGGGAACGGTCCACTCTATTTTTTTCGAGCCTGTCACACGCGCTCTTTGTTTGTCTTCATTTTTGTTGTATGTACATATGTAAGGGAAGACGGAGTGTTGTGAGGGTGTGTGAGGGTGTGAAGGGAGAGGGAGGTGTAGAAGGAGAAGGAGAAGGAGGAGCAGGCGTCACAAGGCAAGATGGGAACATACAGTGACAAAAAAAAACCCAAAAAACAACATTAACGATGATGTTGAGGAGGATGGAATGACGGAAAAGTAGCAATATTTAGTAATACAATAATAACAGGTATAATAACAATATCAATACATTGGTAACACTTTTATTTTTATTTCAGGTAAGGCTTGTGACTCACCTTTGCGCTTCCAAGACGAAGGTAACGTACTCAAAGCTTAGATATAAATGATAACGTGACTACCGGGCCAAGTGCATTTATTGTTTTTTATCGTTTCCAGGTGTTAGAATTTAACATGTAACAATGTAACATGTTGAATTATTTTTAACAATATCAATAAAAGCAATCACCACTCACAACATTATTATAACTACATCCACCACACCACCACCACCACCAACAACAACAAACTACAGCAACAAAAGCAAAAAAACATACTTATTACTTATATAGTCGAAACAGCAGCAACTAGACAAAAAATAAAATAATAATGATTTTTGGCATGTAAATAGTGTTCTTGAAGATTTGAAGATCAATAAGAAGTGAATATGTTAAGATCTTTGAAAACCTCTTGTAGAAAAAAAAATCAGTTGAGATGAAGGAGAGAATGAATACAAATAAAAGTTCCAAAATACGTGTTTAGATGTTAAGTCATTCAAAATGTTAGGAATTATGATTAAATTTTTGATGGTAATCGCGCATTGGTTTTGTTAAATTGCGTAAAACGTAGATGAGGAAGTTTGTATGTAGAGGAGAGAGAGAGAGAGAGAGAGAGAGAGAGAGAGAGAGAGAGAGAGAGAGAGAGAGAGGAGAGAGAGAGAGAGAGAGAGAGAGAGAACACACACACACACATTGGGGAACTCCGTAGTGTAAGGGATAGCACGCTCGGCTCACAACCGAGAAGTCCTGGGTTCGATCCCCGGGCGGAGCGAAGACAGACGGGCGGTCTTCTTAAAATCCGAGCAGCTGTCCACCCAGCAGTGAATGGGTACCGGGTGTTACCCGGGGGTTTGTGACCCCCCTCCCGGGGTGGTGGCTTCGGCCAACACTAAGCCCTAAGGATGAATGATAAAATAAATGTTGATATGGAGACGGGGCCATACGAGCGTTGCTCAGGCCCTGTAAAATACAACTAGATGAAAAAAAATCACACACACACACACACACACACACACACCAACACACACCACACAAACACACACACACACACACACACTCTCCGTAGTGTAGTGGTTAGCACGCTCGGTTCACAACCGAGAAGTCCTGGTTCGATCCCCGGGCGGAGTGGGAACAGTTGGCGTTTCCTTAAAACCCGAGCCCCTGCCCACCAGCAGTGAATGGGTACCGGTGTGTTAGCCGGGGTTCTGTGAACCTGCTCTCCGGGGTGCTGGCTTCGGCCAACACAAAGCACTAAGGATGAATGATAAAAATGTTGATATGGAGACGGGGCCAACGAGCGTTGCTCTGGCCCTGTAAAATACAACTAGATGAATACACACACACACACACACACACACACCACACACACACACACGCACACGCACACGCACACACACACACACACACACACACACACACACACACACACACACACACACACACACACACACACACACACACACACACACACACAGACTCTAAAGGTCAAGAGAACACATATTTCCATCCTAGATGCAAACGTCCTCAAGTGGACAGTCACAACAGCTCTAGGTCAAGGCAGTGTGGATAGGTAACGGAGGTGGCGTACTGTGGATAGGGTGGGTAATGGGGTGTGGAAAGGGTGCGGATAGGGTACGTAATGGGTTTAAGGAAGGAATGGGGAGCAGGTGAAAGAGGTGATGTGAGGGGATTGAGACAAAAAAAAGAGGGGGAATAGGTTGGAACGAGAGGGGAGAGAGGAAAGGGGAAAGGAGGGGCAGTTTTAGTAATAGCAAGGGGAGTGTGAGTGTGATTGAGGATGGAGGAGGAGGAGGATTACAAAGGATTACAAAGGAAACACAAACAGCAACAGACCAATAGGTCCTTACAAGGCTGTTTGCTTTAACTACACTACGCTAACTAGATAATAAGAGAGAAAGGATAGGAAAGTAGAAGGCTCCTCCCCACCCACCCATCCCTCCAGCCGAAGTTGGCCGGAAATGAAGTGATAACATGCAATATAGAAAAACTGCATGGAATTTGTGAGGAAAGTTGAAAGCTGTAATCTATGGCTAACTACTACTATGTTTGTGGGGGTAGGTTTAGTGCTTGATAGTAGGGTCATGTTATGTGTGTTTTGTAATGGTAGGAACACAGTGTGGAGGTTCAAGGGTGGTGCGGCAGCCTTGCCTGGCGCTTTCTTGGGAGGCAGCAGTCAATCAGGCCCCAGCTACGTTCAATCCACTGCGGTAGTGCACTTTCCAAGTAGGACGCCGTACACTTCAATGTCCCCTGCAGCAGTGACCCCTGGTATATAAATCCCGATGGTGGTCACTAACTGTCAGGGCCCTTACTGAACCACAACCCGTCACAGGTCAAAAGTTGTAGTAGTGAACGTTTACTCGGGGCTGTCTGAGACGTGTGGGAGGGGTTGTGTAGACGCGACTCGCAATCATTTCACGCAATGAGAGTAAGCATCAGAGGCCCGCGAGATAAATTATTATTCCGAGATAAACAGTGACAACCGGGGATTTGATATGAAATATTTATCGAGGCGATTTTTAAATGATTCTATTGTATTTGAGTTTACTACGTCTGAGGGCAGCCCATTCCATACGTTTACAACACGGTTTGGGAAGAAGTACTTTGCCTCGTTCGTTACAAACCGTTTCCTGCTTATTTTAAATCCGTTGTTTCTAGTTGATCTTGACCGGTCTAGCGTGAAAAGATTTTCTGGGACTACGTTCGTAAATCCTTTAACGATTTTAAAGACTTCGATGAGGTCACCTCTTATCCTTCGTTTTGTTAATGGGAATAAGTTAAGTTCTTTGAGCCGATTTTCGTACGATTTATTACACAATCTAGGTATCATTTTGGTTACTCTGCGCTGTATTTTTTCTAGTTTATCTATGTCCTTTTTATAATAAGGTGACCAGAACTGCACACAGTATTCTAGATGGGGGCGAACAAGCGAGTTAAAAAGAGTGAGTATCACTTTTTCAGATTTGAAACTGAAAGTTCGTCCAATAAAGCCAACCAATTTATTTGCAGTTTTTACTACCTCTATAATTTGTTTATTCGGTTTGAGATCTTTCGAGATTATAACGCCTAAATCTTTTTCTTTATCAACACTTGTTAGTTGGAAATCGTTCATCACGTAACTTTCATGAGGGTTGTTATTACCGATATGTAGTAGCCTACATGACATTTGTCAAGGTTGAAATTCATTTGCCATGTTTTTGCCCATTCTGTTAGCGTGTTTAAGTCGTTTTGTATGAGTTGGCGCTGAGATTCTGTAGAGGCTATGTTTATGATTTTCGTGTCATCAGCAAATTTCGATATCCTACATGTGATTCCCTCGTCAATGTCATTTATATATATTAAGAACAGGATAGGTCCGAGAACTGATCCTTAAGGAACGCCACTATTGACACTGGTCCAGTCAGAAAAATTTCCATTTATTACCACCCTTTGTTTACGATTTGACAGCCAGTTTTCTATCCAATTTGAAAGATGCCCTGTTATACCATGAGCTTTTACTTTGCTAATGAGACGCTTATGAGGAACTTTGTCGAACGCTTTTTGAAAATCGAGGTAAACTACGTCTACTGCCCTCGTGTTGTCGTACATTTTGAATACACTATTGTAAAAATCAAGTAAATTTGAGAGGCATGAGCGTTTATTTCCTAATCCATGCTGCGAATCTTTGATTATGTCATTTTCTTCTAAGAACTTAACGATTTTGTCTCTTATGATGGATTCCATTAATTTTCCAGCAACTGATGTTAAACTGATTGGGCGATAGTTTCCGGGCTGCGACTTGCTTCCTTTTTTAAATATGGGTGTGACATTTGCTAGTTTCCATTCGCACGGTACATTTCCGGTGAGTAAAGACTTATTAAATAAGATGGAAAGTGGTTTTACTATTTCGTTCTTTGCTTCTTTTAATATGCGTGGCGAAATTTTGTCAGGACCGGGAGCTTTGTTTATCTTCATGTTATTTATCGCGAGCAAAATGTCACATTCCTGAAAGGTTAATGAGCTGAGGCAAGTACCTTTGTTCTGGGTTTTCGGGGTGGGTTGATTTTGCGTGGTGTTTTCTACTGTACTGGAGGAGGAGGAGGAGTAGGGGGGGGTGGAAGACTATAATGATTTGTCTTTTATGTACACTCTTTCTTCACCATCATGCTTCCCTTTTTCTACGTCTCATTTTTTTTCTGGATTTGTTTTGTTTTTACTGGTGTGTTTAATCTCTCTCTCTCTACTCCTCTCCTCTCTCTCTCTCTCTCTCTCTCTCCCTCCTCTCATCTCTCTCTCTCCTCTCTCTCTCTCGTCATCATCTCCTCCTCTCTCTCTCTCTCTCTCTCTCTCTCTCATCTCTCTCTTCTCTCTCTCTCTCCTCTCTCTCTCTCTCTCCTCTCCTCTCTTTCTCTCTTTCTCTCTCTCTCTTCTCCGATCTTTTTTCAACTATTTCCTTTCAAGAGCACCAGCAGCGGCCGTTTGTAGGTCTCTCTCTCTCTCTCTCCTCTCTCTCTCTCTCTCTCTCTCTCTCCCCTCTCTCTCTCTCTCTCTCTCATCTCCTCTCTCTCTCTCTCTCTCTTCTCTCTTTCGCTTCTCTCTCTCATAATAGAGACATGATGATTATAGCAATGATGATAATAATAATAATGATGATGATAATAGTAGTACAAGGTATAAGGTAACCATGCAAACTAAACTCTATATACACCTGTTGGAACACCTGTTAGTTTAGAACATCTGTTTGGAACACCTGTTGAAGCACCTGTTTGCAAGAGAGAATAATGAACTGCGAAATATTATGTCGAGCAATAAATAATGTGTTTAATCAACTATATGGTTACTTTTACAACTTTTCTTTGTCATACTTTATATTTTACAATGCCACATGTCAAAGTTTCCCTTAGGTTATTGGATTCTTTATTCTCTAGTGGCAAACTTTCTTCGTTATTTTATTCTGGTCTTTGTGTGTGTGCGTGTGTGACTGTATGTGTGTGTGTGTGTGTGTGTGGTGGTGTGTGTGTGGGTGTGTGTGTGTGTGTGTGTGTGTTGTGATGTGGGTAGTTTTGATGTGTTTGTTGTGTGAGGTGTGTTGTGTGTGATGTGATTTATGCAGTGGTGTGTGTGTGTGTGTGTGTGTGTGTGTTGTGTGTGTGTGTGTGTGTGTGTGTGGGTGAGTGGTGGTTTTGGTTTGTTATGTATCGTGTGGGTGTTTGGCGTGTGGGTGTGGTGTAGGTGAGTGGTGACTGTCTGTTGTGTGATATGAACAGCGTTTAATGGATCTGTCACAATGTTGAATGGGGCAGAATATAGGCTAGTAATTAATAGAGTACCTGTGTGTGTTGTTGTGTCTGTTGTGTGGGTTGTGGTGTGTCGTGTGTTGTTGTGTGGGGT
>JACEEZ010024313.1:0-69561 GCA_016584305.1 Chionoecetes opilio
TTATAGTCAAATACGGGTTTTTTAAAAACAGTTTTACAGAAACCAAATGAAAAACACGCTTAGCAATAAAACCAATTTAAAAATATAAAACTTAAAACAATAAAAAAAAACCTCCTACTCTTCTATTTATTAGCTTAATGTAATGTAAGCTACTTATAGGGGGCAAATTTTATCTAAAAAGAGGATTTTATACTTCAATTTGTAGGAAAACAGCTATATATCACTGTAACTAGCTAAAATCATTGGAAAAACACTACTTTTTAGGGGTTTATAGCAATAAAATAAGTAAAACTACTTATATATTACAATAACGGTACAGTTTAGAAAATATGAAAAACGCTTGCAATATACCGTTATATCACAATAAAAAACCTCTTACTCTTCTTTTTATTAGCTTAATGAAATGTAAGCTACTTATAGTGCAACTTATTCTAAAAAAAGGATTATATACTTCAATTTGTGGGAAAACAGCTATATATCACCGATAAATAGCTAATATCATTGAAAACACTACATTTATGGGTTTATAGCAATTGATAAGTAAACTACTTGTATATATACAATAACCGCTACCGTTTACAAGAAACTATGAAAACGCTTGCAATATACCATTATATCACAATAAAAAACCCTTACTCTTGTATTTAAATAGCTTAATGTAATGTAAGCTACTTATGGGTTTAAAAATTATTCTAAAAAAGGATTGTATACTTCAATTTGTAAGAAACACTATATATCACCGTTTTACTAGCTAAAATCATTGAAAAGAACACATTTGAGGGTATAAAGCATTATCATAAGGTAAAATACTTCTATTGGTTTAAACACTACAATTAAGAAGAAACTATGAAAAACACGTATAATATACAATTGTATCACAATATAGAGTCTCAAACTCCTATTATGCTTACATGGGTTTAAAAATAGCAATTTCTAACGAAAACAACTATAATTCCACATTTTGAATTTCTCTATCAAAAAAAGGGCTGAATAATGTCAATTTTCGACATTTTTTAGACCTTCAAAATAAAATTGAAACACAAAAAAAAAAACGTTGTTTTTATGAATAAAATATATACAAAATTTCGTGAAAAATACATTTTCTAAGCTCAAATATTGTAAAATGTAGTTGTGTAAAAGTGCTGAAATGTCACATATGACATTTTGTAGGCTTTCAAAAATACATTAAAACACTTGAAAAAACGTTGTTTTTAAGTTTAAAAATTGATACCTAAATTTCATGAAAAATACATATTTTAGCTCAAAACATTGTAAATATAGTTGAGTAAAGTGCTGAATAATGTAAAATTTCGACATTATTTAGCCTTTCAAAAATACATTAAAATACTTGAAAAAACATTGTTTTTAAGATTTAATATTGAGATTTTAGATTTCATAAAAAAATACATAATTTTAAGCATTAATTTTGTAAAATATAGTTGAGCAAATATAAAGCTATTTAGCTACAGATATAAAGAATATATTTCAATCCGTTAGAAAAAAAACAACTCTTCACTGATATGATACAATATGATAAGGGAAAACTACATGCATATATACAATAACACTACAGTTTACAAGAAAAAATGAAAACGCATGCAAAATACCGTTATATCACAATAAATAACCTCTTAATCTTCTATTTATAGCTTAATGTAATGTAAGCTTTTTATAGGTGCAAATTATTTTAAAAAGAGGATTTTATAACTTCAAATTTTTAGGAAAACCCTATATATCACCGATAAATAGCTAATATCATTGAAAAACACTACATTTTATGTGTTTATAGCAATATAAAAAGTAAAACTACTTGTATACAATAACGCTACAATTTAGAAGAAAGTATGAAAAAGTTTGTAGTATATAAAAAATACCGTTATATCACAATAAATAACCTCCTAATTTCTATGTATTAGCTTAATGTAATGTAAGCTACTTATAGGTGCAAATTATTCAAAAAGAGGATTTATACTTCATTTGTAGGAAAACAGCTATATAGTACTGATAACTAGCTAAAATAATTGGAAACACTACATTTTATGGTTTACAGCAAAATACTAAGTAAAACTACTTGTATATATACATAACACTACAGTTTAGAAGAAACTATGAAAAACGCTTGCAATATACCGTTTATACCACAATAAATAACCTCTTTCCTCTTCTATTATTAGGGTTTAAAGTAAGGTAAGCTACTTATAGGTGTAATTATTCTGAAAAGGATTGTATACTTCAATTTTTAGAAAAACAGCTATATATCACCCATAAATAGTAATATCATTTGAAAACACTACATTGTTGTGTTTATAGCAATATAATAAGTAAAACTACTTGTATATAATAACGCTACAATTTAGAAGAAAGTATGAAAAACGTTTGCAATATACCGTTATATCACAATAAATACCCCTTACTCTTCTATTTAATAGCTTAATGTAATGTTAGCTAATTATAGGTGCAAATTATTCTAAAAGAGCATTTTATACCAATTTTTTATATATTATTTTATATCAATTTGTAGGGAAAACAGCTTTATCTCACCAATAATAGCTAATTCATTGAAAACACTAGATTTTATGGGTTTATAGTAATAGATAAGTAAAAACTACTGTATATTACAATAACCCCTACAGTTTACAAGAAACTATGAAAAACGCTTTTCAAAAATACCGTTATATCACAATAAAAAACCTCCTAATCTTCTATTTATTAGCTTAATGTAATGTAAGCTACTTATAGGTGCAAAAATTTTTCTAAAAAGAGAATTTTATACTTCAATTTGTAGGAAAACAGCTATATAGTACTGATAACTAGCTAAAATAATTGGAAACACTACATTTTGGGGTTTTATAGCAATATACTAAATAAAACTACTTGTATTTTACAATAACGCTACAGTTTAGAAGAAACTATGAAAAACGCTTGCAATATACCGTTATTAACCACAATAAAAAACCTCTTTCTCTTCATTTTTTAGCTTAATGTAAGGTAAGCTACTTATAGGTGTAAATTATTCTGAAAAAGGATTTTATTTCTTCCAATTGTGTAGAAAACAGCTATATATCACCGATAAATAGTAATATCATTGAAAACACTACATTTTATGTGTTTATAGGATAAAAATAAGTAAAACTACTTTTATACAATAACGCTACAATTTTGAAGAAAGTATGAAAAAGTTTGCAATATACCGTTATATCACAATAAAAACCGCTTACTCTTCTATTTAATAGCTTAATGTAATGTTAGCTAATTATAGGTGGAAATTATTCTAAAAAGAGCATTTTATACTTCAATTTGTAGGAAAACAGCTTTATATCACGATAATAGCTAATATCATTGAAACACTACATTTTATGGGTTATATTAATTGATAAATAAAACTACTTGTATATACAATAACGCTACAGTTTACCAAGAAACTATGAAAAAAGCTTGCAATATACCATTATATCAAAAATAAATAACATCCTAATCTTCTATTTATTAGCTTAATGTAATGTAAGCTAAATTATAGGTGCAAATATTCTAAAAAGAGGATTTTATTTTTAATTTGTAGGAAAACAGCTATATAGTACTGATAACTAGCTAAAATAATTGGAAACACTACATTTTTATGGGTTTATAGCAAATACTAACGTAAAACTACTTGTATATATACAATAACGCACAGTTTAGAAGAAACTATGAAAACGCTTGCAATATACCGTTATACCACAATAAATAACCCTTTCCTCTTCTATTTATTAGCTTAATGTAAGGTAACCCACTTATAGGTGTAAATTATTCTGAAAAAAGGGTTGTATCTTCAATTTTTTAGAAAAAACCCGCTTATATCACCGATAAATAGCTAATATCATTGAAAACACTACATTTTATGTGTTTATAGGAATATAATAAGTAAAACTACTTGTATACAATAACGCTACAATTTAGAAGAAAGTATGAAAAACGTTTGCAATATACCGTTATATCACAATAATAACCGCTTACTCTTCTATTAATAGCTTAATGTAAGTTAGCTAATTATAGGTGCAAATTATTCTAAAAAAGAGCATTTTATACTTCAATTGTAGGAAACAGCTTTATATCACCGATAAATAGCTAATATCATTGAAAACACTACATTTTAGGGTTTATAGTAATATGATAAGTAAAACTACTTGTATAATACAATAACGCTACAGTTACAAGAAACTATGAAAAAAACGCTGCAATATACCATTATATCACAATAAATAACATCCTAATCGTCTATTTATTAGCTTTAATGTAATGTAAGCTACTTATAGTGTGCAAATTATTCTTAAAAGAGGGTTTTATTTTCAATTGTAGGAAAACAGCTATATATCTGATAACTAGCTAAAATAAAATTTGGGAAAAACTACATTTTATGGGTTTATAGCAATATACTAAGTAAAACTACTTGTATATATACAATAACGCTACAGTTTAGAAGAAACTATGAAAAACGCTTGCAATATACCCTTATACCACAATAAATAACCTCTTTCTCTTCTATTTATTAGCTTAATGGGAAGGTAAGCTACTTATAGGTGTAAATTATTTCTGAAAAAAAGGGTTGTATACTTCAATATGTAGAAAAACAGCTATATATCACCGATAAATAGCTAATATCATTGAAAACACTACATTTTTTGGGTTTATAGCAATATGATAAGTAAAACTACTTGATATATCTAATAACCTACAGTTTACCAAAAAACTATGAAAAACGCTTGCAATATACTGTTATATAACAATAAATAACCGCTTACTCTTCTATTAATCTTAATGTAATTTTAAGCTACAAAATGGTGCAAATTATTCTAAAAAAAGGATTTTATACTTCAATTTGTAGGAAAACAGCTATATATCACTGATAAACTAGCTTAATCATTGAAAACACTATTTTTTTTTTTTTTTGGTTTATAAACAATATAATAAGTAAAACTACTTGTATATATACAATAACGCTACAGTTTAGAAGACACTATGAAAACCCCTGCAATAACGTTTTATCACAATAAAAAACCTCTTACTTTTCTATTTAATGCTTAATGTTAATGTAAGCTACTTATGGGTGCAAATTAATCTAAAAATATTATTTTATACTTCAATTTGTAGGAAAACAGCTATAGATCACCGATAGATAGCTAATATCATTGAAAACACTACATTATATGGGTTTATAGCAATATAATAAGTAAAACTACTTGTATATATACAATAACGCTACAGTTTAGAAGAAAGTATGAAAAACGCTTGCAATATACCGTTATATCACCATAAATAACCTCCTACTCTTCTATTTAATAGCTTAATGTAATGTAATCTACTTATAGGTGCAAATTAGTCTAAAAAGAGGATTGTATACTTCAATTTGTAGGTAAACAGCTATATATCACCGATAAATAGCTAATATCATTGAAAACACTACCTTCTATGGGTTTATAGCAATATGATAAGTAAAACTACTTGTATATATACAATAACGCTACAGTTTACAAGAAACTATGAAAAACGCTTGCAATATACTGTTATAAATATTATATATATATAACAATAAATAACCGCTTACTCTTCTATTTAATAGCTTAATGTAATGTAAGCTACTTATAGGTGCAAATTAATCTAAACAGATAAGATTACTTCAATTTGTAGGAAAACAGCTATATATCACTGATAACTAGCTAAAATCAATGAAAACACTACATTTTATGGGTTTATAGCAATATAATAAGTAAAACTACTTGTATATATACAATAACGCTACAGTTTGCAAGAAACTATGAAAACCGCTTGCAATATACCGTTATATCACAATAAATAACCTCTTACTCTTCTATTTAATAGCTTAAAGTAATGTAAGCTAATTATAGGTGCAAATTATTCTAAAAAATGGATTGTATACTTCAATTTGTAGGAAAACAGCTATATATCACCGATAAATAGCTAATATCATTGAAAACACTACATTTTATGGGTTTATAGCAATATGATAAGTAAAACTACTTGTATATTATATACAGGTAGTTTTACTTACCATATTGCTATAAACCCATAAAATGTAGTGTTTTCAATGATATTAACTATTTATCGGTAATATATAGCTGGTTTCCTACAAATTGAAGTATAAAATCCTCTTTTTAGAATAATTTGAAGCTATAAGTAGCTTACATTACATTAAGCTATTAAATAGACGAGTAAAAGGTTATTTATTTTGATATAACGGTATATTGCAAGCATTTTTCATAGTTTCTTGTAAACTGTAGCGTTATTGTATATATACAAGTAGTTTTACTTATCATATTGCTATAAACCCATAAAATGTAGTGTTTTCAATGATTTTAGCTAGTTATCAGTGAAGAGTTTTTTTCTTCTACAAATTGAAGTATATTTCTTTATATCTGTAGCTAAATAGCTTTTTATATTTGCTACAATTATATTTTACAAAATTAATAGCTAAAAATATGTATTTATCATGAAATTTAGATATCAATTTTAATCTTAAAAACAATGTTTTTTCAAGTATTTTAATGTATTTTTGAAAGGCTAAATAATGTCGAAATTTGACATTATTCAGCACTTTTACACAACTATATATAACAATGTTATGAGCTAAAAATATGTATTTTTCATGAAATTTAGGTATCAATTTTAATCTTAAAAACAACGTTTTTTCAAGTGTTTTAATGTATTTTTGAAGACCTAAAAAATGTCGAAATTTGACATTATTCAGCACTTTTACACAACTATATTTTTACAATATTAAGAGCTTAAAATATGTAGTTTTCATGAAATTTATGTATCAATTTTATTCTTAAAAACAACGTTTTTTCAAGTGTTTCAATGTGTTTTTGAAGGGCTAAAAAATGTCGAAAATTGACATTATTCAGCCCTTTTTTTGATAGAGAAATTCAAAATGTGGAATTATAGTTGTTTTCGTTAGAAATTGCTATTTTAAACTACTGTAAGCTTATAATAGGAGTTTGAGACTCTATATTGTGATACAATTGTGTATTATACGTGTTTTTCATAGTTTCTTCTTAATTGTAGTATTATATCATTAATAGAAGGAATTTACCTTATGATAATGCCTTATACCCTCAAAATGTGTTCTTTTCAATGATTTTAGCTAGTTATCGGTGATATATAGCTGTTTTACTACAAATTGAAGTATGCAATCCTTTTTTTAGAATAATTTGGACCTATAAGTAGCTTACATTACATTAAGCTAATAAATAGAAGAGTAAGAGGGTATTTATTGTGATATAACGGTATATTGCAAGCGTTTTTCATAGTTTCTTGTAAACTGTAGCGTTATTGTATATATACAAGTAGTTTTACTTATCATATTGCTATAAATCCATAAAATGTAGTGTTTTCAATGATATTAGCTAGTTATCAGTGATATATAGCTGTTTTCCTACAAATTGAAGTATAAAATCCTCTTTTTAGAATAATTTGCACCTATAATTAGCTTACATTACCTTAAGCTATTAAATAGAAGAGTAAGAGGTTATTTATTGTGATATACCGGTATATTGCAAGCGTTTTTCATAGTTTCTTGTAAACTGTATCGTTATTGTATATATACAAGTATTTTTACTTATTATATTGCTATAAACCCATAAAATGTAGGGTTTTCAATGATATTAGCTATTTATCGGTGATATATAGCTGTTTTCCTACAAATTGAAGAATACGATCCTTTTTTTAGAATAATTTGCACCTATAAGTAGCTTACATTACATTAAGCTAATAAATAGAAGAGTAGGAGGTTATTTATTGTGATATAACGGTATATTGCAAGCGTTTTTCATAGTTTCTTGTAAACTGTAGCGTTATTGTATTAATACAAGTAGTTTTACTTATCATATTGCTATAAACCCAAAAAATGTAGTGTTTTCAATGATATTAGCTATTTATCGGTGATATATAGCTTTTTTCCTACAAATTGAAGTATAAAATCTTCTTTTTAGAATAATTTGCAACTATAAGTAGCTAACATTACATTAAGCTATTAAATAGAAGAGTAAGAGGTTATTTATTGTGATATAACGGTATATTGCATGCGTTTTTCATAGTGTCTTGTAAACTGTAGTGTTATTGTATATATGCAAGTAGTTTTACTTATCATATTGCTATCATATCAGTGAAGAGTTGTTTTTTTCTACAGATTGAAATATATTTCTTTATATCTGTAGCTAAATAGCTTTTTATATTTGCTACAACTATATTTTACAAAATTAATAGCTAAAAATATGTATTTATCATGAAATTTAGATATCAATTTTAATCTTAAAAACAATGTTTTTTCAAGTATTTTAATGTATTTTTGAAAGGCTAAATAATGTCGAAATTTGACATTATTCAGCACTTTTACACAACTATATTTAACAATGTTATGAGCTAAAAATATGTATTTTTCATGAAATTTAGGTATCAATTTTAATCTTAAAAACAACGTTTTTTCAAGTGTTTTAATGTATTTTTGAAAGCCTACAAAATGTCAATATGTGACATTATTCAGCACTTTTACACAACTACATTTTACAATATTATGAGCTTAGAATATGTATTTTTCACGAAATTTATGTATATATTTTATTCTTAAAAACAACGTTTTTTCAAGTGTTTCAATGTATTTTTGAAGGTCTAAAAAATGTCGAAAATTGACATTATTCAGCCCATTTTTTGATAGAGAAATTCAAAATGTGGAATTATAGTTGTTTTCGTTAGAAATTGCTATTTTAAACTACTGTAAGCTTATAATAGGAGTTTGAGACTCTATATTGTGGTACAATTGTATATTATACGTGTAGCATATAAATAGAAACTATGAAAACATAGTTTCTTCTTAATTGTAGTGTTATATCACTAATAGAAGTAATTTACCTTATGATAATGCTTTATACCCTCAAAATGTGTTCTTTTCAATGATTTTAGGTAGTAATCGGTGATATATAGCTGTTTTCTTACAAATTGAAGTATACAATCCTTTTTTTAGAATAATTTGGACCTATATGTATCTTACATTACATTAAGCTAATAAATAGAAAAGTAAGAGGGTATTTATTGTGATATAACGGTATATTGCAAGCGTTTTTCATAGTTTCTTCTAAACTGTAGCGTTATTGTATATACACAAGTAGTTTTACTTATTATATTGCTATAAACCCATAAAATGTAGTGTTTTTAATGATTTTAGTTAGTTATCAGTGATATATAGCTGTTTTCCTACAAATTGAAGTATAAAATCCTCTTTTTAGAATAATTTGCACCTATAAGTAGCTTACATTACATTAAGCTATTAAATACAAGAGTAAGAGGTTATTTATTGTGATATAATGGTATATTGCAAGCGTTTTTCATAGTTTCTTGTAAACGGTAGCGTTATTGTATATATACAAGTAGTTTTACTTATCATATTGCTATAAACCCATAAAATGTAGTGTGTTCAATGATATTAGCTATTTATCGGTGATATATAGCTGTTTTCCTACAAATTGAAGTATATAATCCTTTTTTTAGAATAAGTTGCACCTATAAGTAGCTTACATTTCATTAAGCTAATAAATAGAAGAGTAAGAGGTTATTTATTGTGATATAACGGTATATTGCAAGCGTTTTTCATAGTTTCTTCTAAACTGTACCGTTATTGTATATATACAAGTAGTTTTACTTATTATATTGCTATAAACCCATTTAATGTAGTGTTTTCAATGATTTTAGCTAGTTATCAGTGATATATAGCTGTTTTCCTACAAATTGAAGTAGAAAATCCTCTTTTAAGAATAATTTGCACCTATAAGTAGCTTACATTACATTAAGCTATTAAATAGAAGAGTAAGAGGTTATTTATTGTGATATAACGGTATATTGCAAGCGTTTTTCATAGTTTCTTTTAAACTGTAGCGTTATTGTATATATACAAGTAGTTTTATTTATCATATTGCTATAAACCCATAAAATGTAGTGTTTTCAATGATTTTAGCTAGTTATCAGTGATATAGAGCTGTTTTCCTACAAATTGATGTATAAAATCCTTTTTAGAATTATTTGCACCTATAAGTAGCTTACATTACATTAAGATGTAATCTTAATTAAATTAGAAGATATTAAATAGAAGAGTAAGAGGTTATTTATTGTGATATAATATTGCAAGCGTTTTTCATAGTTTCTTGTAAACTGTAGCGTTATTATATATATACAAGTAGTTTTACTTATTATATTGCTATAAACCCATAAAATGTAGTGTTTTCAATGATTTTAGCTAGTTATCAGTGATATATAGCTGTTTTCCTACAAATTGAAGTATAAAAACCTCTTTTTAGAATAATTTGCACCTATAAGTAGCTTACATTACATTAAGCTATTAAATAGAAGAGTAAGAGGTTATTTATTGTGATATAACGGTATATTGCAAGCGTTTTTCATAGTTTCTTCTAAACTGTAGCGTTATTGTATATATACAAGTAGTTTTACTTATTATATTCCCTATAAACCCATAAAATTAGTGTTTTCAATGATTTTAGCTAGTTATCATGATATATAGCTGTTTTCCTAAAAATTTGAAGTATAAAATCCTCTTTTTAGAATAATTTGCACCTATAAGTAGCTTACATTACATTAAGCTATTAAATAGAAGAGTAGGAGGTTATTTATTGTTATATAACAGTATATTGCAAGCGTTTTTCATAGTTTCTTGTAAACTGTAGCGTTATTGTATATATACAAATAGTTTTACTGATCATATTGCTATATAATCAAAATGTAGTGTTTTCAATGATTTCAGCTAGTTATTAGTGAAATTTTTTTTTTCTTCTACAAATTGAAGTATATTTCTTTATATCAGTAGCTAAATAGCTTTTTATATTTGCTACAACTATTTAGGTATCAATTTGAATCTTAAAAACAACGTTTTTCCAAGTATTTTAATGTATTTTTGAAAGCCTAAAAAATGACGAAATTTGACATTATTCAGCACTTTTACACAACTATATTTTACCATATGTTGAGCTTATAATATGTATTTTAAATGAAAATTATGTATCAATTTTAATCTTAGAAACAACGTTATTTCAAGTGTTTTAATGTATTTTTGAAGGTCTAAAAAATTTTCGAAAATTGACATTATTCAGCCCCTTTTTTTTATAGAGAAATTCAAAATTTGGTATTATAGTTGTTTTCGTTAGAAAAATTTCTATTTTAAACTACTGTAAGCTTATAATAGGAGTTTGAGACCTATATTGTGATACAATTGTACATTACCTGTTTTTAATAGTTTCTTGTTAATTGTAAATGTTATATAATTAATAGAAGGAATTTACCTTATAATAATGCTTTATCCCTCAAAAAGTGTTCTTTTTCAATGATTTTAGCTAGTATTCAATGATATTTTAGCAGTTTTCCTACAAATTGATGTATACAATCCTTTTTTAGAATAATTTGCACCTATAAGTAGCTTACATTACATTAAGCTAATAAATAGAAGAGTAATAGGTTATTTTTTGTGATATAACGGTATATTGCAAGCGTTTTTTTTATAGTTTCTTGTAAACTGTAGCGTTATTGTATATATACAAGTAGTTTTACTTATCATAAATTTCTATAAACCCATAAAATGTAGTGTTTTCAATGATTTTAGCTAGTTATCAGTGAAAGTTTTTTTTTTTCTACAAATTGAAGTATATTTCTTTATATCGTAGCTAAATAGCATTTTATATTTGCTACAACTATATTTTTACAAAATTAATAGCTAAAATATATATTTTTCATGAAATTTAGATATCAAATTTTAATCTTAAAAAAAATGTTTTTTTCAGGTATTTTAATGTATTTTTGAAAAGGGTAAATAATGTCGAAATTTGACATTATTCAGCACTTTTACACAAATAATTTTTACAATATTAAGAGCTTAAAATATGTAGTTTTTCATGAAATTTTTGTATCAATTTTAAATTTTTAAAAACAACGTTTTTTCAAGTGTTTCAATGTATTTTTGAAGGGCTAAAAAATTCCCAAAATTGACATTATTCAGCCCTTTTTTTTGATAGAGAAATTCAAAATGTGGAATTATAGTTTTTTTTCGTTAGAAATTGCTATTTTAAACTACTGTAAGCTTATAATAGGAGTTTGAGACTCTATTTTTGTGATACAATTGTATATTATACGTGTTTTTTTCATAGTTCTTCTTAATTGTAGTATTATATCATTATAGAAGGAATTTACCTTATGATAATGCTTTATTAAAACCCCCTAAATGTGTTCTTTTCAATGATTTTAGCTAGTTATAGGTGATATATAGCTGTTTTTCCTACAAATTGAAGTATGCATCCTTTTTTTAGAATAAATTGGACTATAAGTAGCTTACATACATTAAGCTAATAAATAGAAGAGTAAGAGGTATTTATTTTGATATAAACGGTATATTGCAAGCGTTTTTCATAGTTTCTTCTAAACTGTAGCGTTATTGTATATATACAAGTAGTTTTACTTATCATATTGCTATAAACCCATAAAATGTAGTGTTTTCAATGATTTTAGCTAGTTATCAGTGATATATAGCTGTTTTCCTACAAATTGAAGTATAAAATCCTCTTTTTAGAATAATTTGCACGTATAAGTAGCTTACATTACATTAAGCTATTAAATAGAAGAGTAAGAGGTTATTTATTGTGATATAACGGTATATTGCAAGCGTTTTTCATAGTTTCTTGTAAACTGTATCGTTATTGTATATATACAAGTATTTTTACTTATCATATTGCTATAAACCCATAAAATGTAGCGTTTTCAATGATATTAGCTATTTATCGGTGATATAAAGCTGTTTTCCTACAAATTGAAGTATAAAATGCTCTTTTTAGAATAATTTGCACCTATAATTAGCTTACATTACATTAAGCTATTAAATAGAAGAGTAAGAGGTTATTTATTGTGATATACCGGTATATTGCAAGCGTTTTTCATAGTTTCTTCTAAACTGTAGCGGTATACAAGTAGTTTTACTTATTATATTGCTATAAACCCATAAAATGTAGTGTTTTCAATGATTTTAGCTATTTATCGGTGATATATAGCTGTTTTCCTACAAATTGAAGAATACGATCCTTTTTTTAGAATAATTTGCACCTATAAGTAGCTTACATTACATTAAGCTAATAAATAGAAGAGTAGGAGGTTATTTATTGTGATATAACGGTATATTGCAAGCGTTTTTCATAGTTTCTTGTAAACTGTAGCGTTATTGTATATATACAAGTAGTTTTACTTATCATATTGCAATAAACCCATAAAATGTAGTGTTTTCAATGATTTTAGCTAGTTATCAGTGATATATAGCTGTTTTCCTACAAATTGAAGTATAAAAACCTCTTTTTAGAATAATTTGCACCTAATAAGTAGCTTACATTACATTAAGCTATTAAATAGAGGAGTAAGAGGTTATTTTTTGTGATATAACGGTAATTGCAAGGGTTTTCATAGTTTCTTGTAAACTGTAGCGTATTGTATATATACAAGTAGTTTTACTTATCATATTGCTATAAACCCATAAAATGTGGGTTTTTTCAATGATATAGCTATTTATCGGTGATATATGCTGTTTTCCTACAAATTGAAGTATAAAATCCTTTTTTTTAGAATAATTTGCACCTATAAGTAGCTTACATTACATTAAGCTATTAAATAGAAGAGTAAGAGGTTATTTTTTGTGATATAACGGTATATTGCAAGCTTTTTTCATAGTTTCTTGTAAACTGTAGCGTTATTGTATATATACAAGTAGTTTTACTTATCATATGCTAAAAACCCAATAATGTAGTGTTTTTAATGAAATTAGCTATTTATCGGTGATATATAGGTGTTTTCCTACAAATTGAAGTAAAAAATCCTCTTTTAGAATAATTTGCAATATAAGTAGCTTACATTACATTAAGCTATTAAATAGAAGAGTAAGAGGTTATTTATTGTGATATAACGGTATATTGCAAGTGTTTTTCATAGTTTCTTGTAAACTGTAGCGTTATTGTTATATACAAGTAGTTTTACTTATCATTTTGCTATAAACCAAAAAAATGTATTGTTTTCAATGATTTTAGCTAGTTATCAGTGAAGAGGTTTTTTTTTTCAAATTGAGTATATTTCTTTATATCTGTAGCTAAATAGCTTTTTATATTTGTCTTTTACAAACTAATTTTACAAATTAATAGCTTAAAATATGTATTTTTCATGAAATTTAGATATCATTTTTAATCTTAAAACATGTTTTTTCCAGTATTTTAATGTATTTTTTGCAAGGCTAAATAATGTCGAATTTGACATTATTCAGCACTTATACACAACTATATTTAAAAATGTTAGAGCTAAAAATATGTATTTTTCATGAAATTTAGGTATCAATTTAATTTTAAAAACAACGTTTTTTCAAGTGTTTTAATGTATTTTTGAAGGCCTAATAAATGTCGAAATTTGACATTATTCAGCACTTACACAACCATATTTTACAATATTAAGAAGCTTAAAATATGTAGTTTCATGAAATTATGTATCAATTTTATTTTTAAAAACAAGTTTTTTCAAGTGTTTCAATATATTTTTTAAGGTTAAAAATGTCGAAAATTGACATTATTCAGCCCTATTTTTGATAGAGAAATTCAAAATGTGGAATTGTTTCGTTAGAAATATCTATTTTAAATACTGTAAGCTTGTATTAGGAGTTTGAGATCTATAATGTGATACAATTGTATATTATACGTGTTTTCATAGTTTCTTCTAATTGTAGTGTTATATCATTAATAGAAGGAATTTACCTTGATGATAATGCTTTATCCCTCAAAATGTGTTTTTTCAATGATTTTAGCTAGTTATCGGTGATATATAGCTGTTTTCCTACAAATTGAAGTATGCAATCCTTTTTTAGAATATTTGGACCTATAAGTAGCTAACATTACATTAAGCTATAAATAGAAGAGTAAAGAGGGATTTATTGTGATATAACGGTATATTGCAAGCGTTTTTATAGTTTCTAATAAACTGTAGCGTTATTGTATATATACAAGTAGTTTTACTTATCATATTGCTATAAACCCATAAAATGTAGTGTTTTCAATGATTTTAGCTAGTTATTAGTGAATATATAGCTGTTTTCCTACAAATTGAAGTATAAAATCTCTTTTTAGAATAATTTGCACGTATAAGTAGCTTACATTACATTAAGCTATTAAATAGAAGAGTAAGAGGTTATTTATTGTGATATAACGGTATATTGCAAGCGTTTTTCATAGTTTCTTGTAAACTGTAGCGTTATTGTATATATACAAGTAGTTTTACTTATCATATTGCTATAAACCCATAAAATGTAGCGTTTTCAATGATATTAGCTATCTATCGGTGATATATAGCTGTTTTTCCTACAAATTGAAGTATAAAATAATCTTTTAGATTAATTTGCAACATAAGTAGCTTACATTACATAAAGCTATTAAATAGAAAAGTAAGAGGTTATTTATTGTGATTATAATGGTATATTGCAAGCGTTTTTCAATAGTTTCTTCTAAACTGTAGCGTTATTGTATATATACAAGTAGTTTTACTTATTATATGCTATAAACCCATAAATGTAGTGTTTTAATGATATTAGCTATTTATCGGTGATATATAGCTGTTTTCCTACAAATTGAAGTATTACAATCCTATTTTTAGAATAATTTGCACTATAAGTAGCTTACATTACATTAAGCTATTAAATGGAAGAGTAAGAGGTTATTTATTGTGATATAACGGTATATTGCAAGCGTTTTTCATAGTTTCTTGTAAACTGTAGCGTTATTGTATATATACAAGTAGTTTTACTTATCATATTGCTAAAACCCATAAAAATGTAGTGTTTTTAATGATATTAGCTATTTATCGGTGATAATAGCTGTTTTCCTACAAATTGAAGTATAAAATCCTCTTTTTAGAATAATTTGCAACTATAAGTAGCTTACATTAATTAAGCTATTAAATAGAAGAGTAAGAGGTTATTATTGTGATATAACGGTATATTGCAAGCGTTTTTCATAGTTTCTTGTAAACTGTAGCGTTATTGTATATATACAAGTAGTTTTACTTATCAATTTTGCTATAAACCATAAAATGTATTGTTTCAATGATTTTAGCTAGTTATCAGTGAAGAGGTTTTTTTTTCTACAAATTGAAGTATATTTCTTTATATCTGTAGCTAAATAGCTTTTTATATTTGCTACAACTATATTTACAAATTAATAGCTTAAAATATGTATTTTTCATGAAAATTTAGATATCATTTTTAATCTTAAAACCATGTTTTTTCCAGTATTTTAATGTATTTTTGAAGGGCTAAATAATGTCGAAATTTGACATTATTCATCACTTTTACACAACTATATTTAACAATGTTATGAGCTAAAAATATGTATTTTCATGAAATTTAGGTAGCAATTTTAATCTTAAAAACAACGTTTTTCAAGTGTTTTAATGTATTTTGAAAGCTACAAAATGTCAATATATGACATTATTCAGCATTTTACACAAACTATATTTTACAATATTATGAGCTTAAAATATGTATTTTTCACGAAATTTTGTATATATTTTATTCTTAAAAACAACGTTTTTTCAAGTGTTTCAATGTATTTTTGAAGGGCTATAAAATGTCGAAAATTGACATTATTCAGCCCTTTTTTTTGATAGAGAAATTCAAAATGTGGAATTATAGTTGTTTTCGTTAGAAATTGCTATTTTAACAAAATATTAACTTATAATAGGAGTTGAGACTCTATATTGTGATACATTGTATATTATACGTGTTTTTCATAGATTCTTCTTAATTGTAGCGTTATATCATTAATAGAAGGAATTTATTTATGATAATGCTTTATACCCTCATAATGTGTTTCTTTCAATGATTTTAGCTAGTAATCGGTGATATATAGCTGTTTTCCTACAAATTGAAGTATACAATCCTTATTTTAGAATAATTTGGACCTATATGTATCTTACATTACATTAAGCTAATAAATAGAGGAGTAAGAGGGTATTTATTGTGATATAACGGTATATTGCAAGCGTTTTTCATAGTTTCTTGTAAACTGTAGCGTTTATTGTATATATATAATTAGTTTTACTTATCATATTGCTATAAACCCATAAAATGTAGTGTTTTCAATGATGTTAGCTATTTATCGGTGATATATAGCTGTTTTCCTACAAATTGAAGTATAAAATCCTCTTTTTAGATTAATTTGCACCTATAAGTAGCTTACATTACATTAAGCTGTTAAATAAAAGAGTAAGAGGTTATTTATTGTGATATAACGGTATATTGCAAGCGTTTTTCATAGTTTCTTGTAAACTGTAGCGTTATTGTATATCATACAAGTAGTTTTACTTATCATATTGCTATAAACCCATAAAATGTAGTGTTTTCAATGATTTTAGCTAGTTATCAGTGATATAGAGCTGTTTTCCTACAAATTGAAGTATAAAATCCTTTTTAGAATAATTTGCACCTATAAGTAGCTTACATTACATTAAGCTATTAAATAGAAGAGTAAGAGATTATTTATTGTGATATAACGGTATATTGCAAGCGTTTTTCATAGTTTCTTGTAAACTGTAGCGTTATTGTATTAATACAAGTAGTTTTACTTATCATATTGCTATAAACCCTTAAAATTTAGTGTTTTCAATGATATTAGCTCTTTATCGGTGATATAGAGCTGTTTTCCTAAAAATTGAAGTATAAAATGCTCTTTTTAGAATAATTTGCACCTATAATTACCTTACATTACATTAAGCTATTAAATAGAACAGTAAGAGGTTATTTATTGTGATATAACGGTATAATGCAAGCGTTTTTCATAGTTTCTTCTAAACTGTAGCGTTATTGTATATATACAAGTAGTTTACTTATATTTGCTAAACCCATAAAATGTAGCGTTTTCAATGTATTAGCTATTTATCGGTGATATATAGCTGTTTTCTTTTTTTTTACAAATTGAAGTATACAATCCTTTTTTTAGAATAATTTGCACCTATAAGTAGCTTACATTACATTAAGCTATTAAATAGAAGAGAAAGAGGTTATTTATTGTGATATAACGGTATATTGCAAGCGTTTTCATAGTTTCTTTTAAACTGTAGCGTTATTGTATAATACAAGTAGTTTTACTTATTATATTGCTATAAACCCATAAATGTAGTGTTTTCAATGATTTTAGCTAATTATCAGTGGATATAGCTGTTTTCCTACAAATTGAAAGTATAAAAGTCTCTTTTTAGAATAATTTGCACCTATAAGTGCTTACATTACATTAAGCTATTAAATAGAAGAGTAAGAGGTTTATTTATTGTGATATAAACGGTATATTGCAAGCGTTTTTCATAGTTTCTTGTAAACTGTAGCGTTATTGTATATATACAAGTAAGTTTTACTTATCATATTGCTATAAACCCATAAAAGTAGTGTTTTCAATGATATTAGTTATTTATCGGTGATATATAGCTGTTTTCCTACATATGAAGAATTCATCCTTTTTTAGAATAATTTGCTCCTATAAGTAGCATACATTACATTAAGCTAATAAATAGAAGAGTAGGAGGTTATTTATTGTGATATAACGGTATATTGCAAGCGTTTTTCATAGTTTCTTGTAAACTGTAGCGTTATTGTATTAATACAAGTAGTTTTACTTATCATATTGCTATAAACCCTTAAAATTTTGTGTTTTCAATGATATTAGCTATTTATCGGTGATATAAAGCAGTTTTCCTACAAATTGAAGTATAAAATGCTCTTTTTAGAATAATTTGACACCTATAATTAGCTTACATTAAGCTATTAAATAGAAGAGAAAGAGGTATTATGTGATATAATGGTATATTGCAAGCGTTTTTCATAGTTTCTTCTAAACCTGTAGCGTTATTGTATATATACAAGTAGTTTTACTTATTATATTGCTATAAACCCATTTAATGTAGTGTTTTCAATGATTTTAGCTAGTTATCAGTGATATATAGCTGTTTTCCTACAAATTGAAGTAGAAAATCCTCTTTTTAGAATAATTTGCACCTATAAGTAGCTTAAATTACTTTAAGCTATTAAATAGAATAGTAAGAGGTTATTTATTGTGATATAACGGTATATTGCAAGCGTTTTTCATAGTTTCTTGTAAACTGTAGTGTTATGGTATATATACAAGTAGTTTTATTTATCATATTGCTATAAACCCATAAAATGTAGCGTTTTCAATGATATAGCTATTATCGGTGATATATAGCGTTTTCTTACAAATTGAAGTATACAATCCTTTTTTTAGAATAATTTGCACCTATAAGTAGCTTGCATTACATTAAGCTATTAAATAGAAGAGTAAGAGGTTATTTATTGTGATTTAACGGTATATTGCAAGCGTTTTTCATAGTTTCTTTTAAACTGTAGCTTATTGTATATATACAAGTAGTTTTACTTATTATATTGGCATAAACCATAAAATGTAGTGTTTTCAATGATTTTAGCTAATTATCAGTGTTATATAGCGTTTTCCTACAATTGAGAGTATAAAAGTCTCTTTTTAGAATAATTGCACCTATAAGTAGCTTACATACATTAAGCTATTAATAGAAGAGTAGAGGTTATTTATTGTGATATAACGGTATATTGCAAGCGTTTTTCATAGTTTCTGTAAACTGTAGCGTTATTGTATATATACAAGTAGTTTTACTTATCATATTGCTATAAACCCATAAAATGTAGTGTTTTCAATGATATTAGTTATTTATCGGTGATATATAGCTGTTTTCCTACATATTGAAGAATACAATCCTTTTTTAGAATAATTTGCTCCTATAAGTAGCTTACATTACATTAAGCTAATACATAGAAGAGTAGAGGTTATTTATTGTGATATAACGGTATATTGCAAGCGTTTTTCATAGTTTCTTGTAAACTGTAGCGTTATTGTATTAATACAAGTAGTTTTACTTATCATATTGCTATAAACCCTTAAAATTTTGTGTTTTCAATGATATTAGCTATTTATCGGTGATATAAAGCAGTTTTCCTACAAATTGAAGTATAAAATGTCTCTTTTAAATAATTTGCACTATAATTAGCTTACATTAAGCTATTAAATAGAAGAAAGAGGTTATTTATTGTGATATAATGTATATGCAAGCGTTTTTCATAGTTTCTTCTAAACTGTAGCGTTATTGTATATATCAAGTAGTTTACTTATTATATTGCTATAAACCCATTTAATGTAGTGTTTTCAATGATTTTAGTAGTTATCAGTGATATATAGCGTTTTCCTACAAATTGAAGTAGAAAATCCTCTTTTTAGAATAATTTGCACCTATAAGTAGCTTACATTACATTAAGCTATTAAATAGAAGAGTAAGAGGTTATTTATTGTGATATAACGGTTATATTGCAAGCGTTTTCATAGTTTCTTGTAAAACTGTAGCGTTATTGTATATATACAAATAGTTTTACTTATCATATTGCTATAAACCTTAAATGTAGTGTTTTCAATGATTTCAGCTAGTTATTATTGAAAAGGTTTTTTTTTCTACAAATTGAAGTATATTTCGTTTATATATGTAGCTAAATAGCTTTTTATATTTGCTACAACTATATTTTACAATGTTATGAGCTAAAAATATCTATTTTTCATGAAATATAGGTATCAATTTTACTCTTAAAAACAACGTTTTTCCAAGTATTTTAATGTATTTTGGAAAGCCTAAAAAAATTTCGAAATTGATATTATTCAGTACTTTTACACAACTATATTTTACAATATTATGAGCTTAAAATATGTATTTTTAATGAAAATTATGTATCAATTTTAATCTTAGAAACAACGTTATTTCAAGTGTTTTAATGTATTTTTGAAGCTCTAAAAAATGTCGAAAATTGACATTATTCAGCCCTTTTTTTGATAGAGAAATTCAAAATATGGTATTATAGTTGTTTTCGTTAGAAATTGCTATTTTAAACTATTGTAAGCTTATAATAGGAGTTTGAAACTCTATATTGTGATACAATTGTATATTATACGTGTTTTTCATAGTTTCTTCTTAATTGTAGTGTTATATCATTAATAGAAGGAATTTACCTTATGATAATGCTTTATACCCTCAAAATGTGTTCTTTACAAAGATTTTAGCTAGTAATCGGTGATATAAGCTGTTTTCTTACAAATTGAAGTATACAATCCTTTTTTTGAATAATTTAAACCTATATGTATATTAAGCTAATAAATAGAAGAGTAAGAGGGTATTTATTGTGATATAACGGTATATTGCAAATGTTTTTCATAGTCTCTTGTAAACTGTAGCGTTATATATAAGTAGTTTTACTTATCATATTGCTATAAACCCATAAAATGTAGTGTTTTCAATGATATTAGCTATTTATCAGTGATATATAGCTGTTTTCCTACAAATTGAAGTATAAAATGCTCTTTTTAGAATAATTTGCACATATAAGTAGTTTACATTACATTAAGCTGTTAAATAGAAGAGTAAGAGGTTATTTATTGTGATATAACGGTATATTGCAAGCGTTTTTCATAGTTTCTTCTAAACTGTAGCGTTATTGTATATATACAAGTAGTTTTACTTATCATATTGCTATAAACCCATAAAATGTAGTGTTTTCAATGATTTTAGCTAGTTATCAGTGATATAGAGCTGTTTTCCTACAAATTGAAGTATAAAATCCTTTTTAGAATAATTTGCACCTATAAGTAGCTTACATTACATTAAGCTATTAAATAGAAGAGTAAGAGGTTATTTATTGTGATATAATATTGCAAGCGTTTTTCATAGTTTCTTGTAAACTGTAGCGTTATTGTATATATACAAGTAGTTTTACTTATCATATTGCTATAAACCCAAAAAATGTAGTGTTTTCAATGATATTAGCTATTTATCGGTGATATATAGGTATTTTCCTACAAATTGAAGTATACAATCCTTTTTTTAGAATAATTTGCACCTATAAGTAGCTTACATTACATTAAGCTAATAAATAGAAGAGTAAGAAGTTATTTATTGTGGTATAACGGTATATTGCAAGCGTTTTTCATAGTTTCTTGTAAACTGTAGCGTTATTATATATATACAAGTAGCTTTACTTATCAATTTGCTATAAACCCATAAAATGTAGTGTTTTCAATGATATTAGCTATTAATTGGTGATATATAGCTGTTTTCCTACAAATTGAAGTATAAAATCCTCTTTTTAGACTAATTTGCACCTATAAGTAGCTTACATTACATTAAGCTATTAAATAGAAGAGTAGGAGGCTATTTATTGTGATATAACGGTATATTGCAAGCGTTTTTCATACTTTCTTCTAAACTGTGGCGTTATTGTATATATACAAGTAGTTTTACTTATCATATTGCTATAAACCCTTAAAATGTAGTGTTTTCAATAATTTTAGTTAATTATCAGTGATATATAGCTGTTTTCCTACAAATTGAAGTATAAAATCCTCTTTTTAGAATAATTTGCACCTATAAGTAGCTTACATTACATTAAGCTAATAATTAGAAGAGTAAGAGGGTATTTATTGTGATATAACGGTATATTGCAAGCGTTTTTCATAGTTTCTTCTAAACGGTAGCGTTATTGTATATATACAAGTAGTTTTACTTATCATATTGCTATAAACCCATAAAATGTAGTGTTTTCAATGATTTTAGCTAGTTATCAGTGATATAGAGCTGTTTTCCTACAAATTGAAGTATAAAATCCTTTTTAGAATAATTTGCACCTATAAGTAGCTTACATTACATTAAGCTATTAAATAGAAGAGTAAGAGGTTATTTATTGTGATATAATATTGCAAGCGTTTTTCATAGTTTCTTGTAAACTGTAGCGTTATTGTATATATACAAGTAGTTTTACTTATCATATTGCTATAAACCCATAAAATGTAGTGTTTTCAATGATATTAGCTATTAATTGGTGATATATAGCTGTTTTCCTACAAATTGAAGTATAAAATCCTCTTTTTAGACTAATTTGCACCTATAAGTAGCTTACATTACATTAAGCTAATAAATAGAAGAGTAGGAGGTTATTTATTGTGATATAACGGTATATTGCAAAGCGTTTTTCATAGTTTCTTGTAAACTGTAGCGTTATTGTATTAATACAAGTAGTTTTACTTATCATATTGCTATAAACCCTTAAAATTTAGTGTTTTCAATGATATTAGCTATTTATCGGTGATATAAAGCTGTTTTTCTACAAATTGAAGTATAAAATGCTCTTTTTAGAATAATTTGCACCTATAATTAGCTTACATTACATTAAGCTATTAAATAGAAGAGTAAGAGGTTATTTATTGTGATATAACGGTATATTGCAAGGGTTTTTCATAGTTTCTTGTAAACTGTAGCGTTATGTATATATACAAGTAGTTTTACTTATCATATTGCTATAAACCCTTAAAATTTAGTGTTTTCAATGATATTAGCTCTTTATCGGTGATATAGAGCTGTTTTCCTACAAATTGAAGTATAAAATGCTCTTTTTAGAATAATTTGCACCTATAATTACCTTACATTACATTAAGCTATTAAATAGAACAGTAAGAGGTTATTTATTGTGATATAACGGTATAATGCAAGCGTTTTTCATAGTTTCTTCTAAACTGTAGCGTTATTGTATATATACAAGTAGTTTTACTTATCATATTGCTATAAACCCATAAAATGTAGCGTTTTCAATGATATTAGCTATTTATCGGTGATATATAGCTGTTTTCTTACAAATTGAAGTATACAATCCTTTTTTTAGAATAATTTGCACCTATAAGTAGCTTACATTACATTAAGCTATTAAATAGAAGAGTAAGAGGTTATTTATTGTGATATAACGGTATATTGCAAGCGTTTTTCATAGTTTCTTCTAAACTGTAGCGTTATTGTATATATACAAGTAGTTTTACTTATTATATTGCTATAAACCCATAAAATGTAGTGTTTTCAATGATTTTAGCTAGTTATAAGTGATATATAGCTGTTTTCCTAAAAATTGAAGTATAAAATCCTCTTTTTAGAATAATTTGCTCCTATAAGTAGCTTTCATTCCATTAAGCTATTAAATAGAAGAGTAAGAGGTTATTTATTGTGATATAACGGTATATTGCAAGCGTTTTTCATAGTTTCTTCTAAACTGTAGCGTTATTGTATATTTACAAGTAGTTTTACTTATTATATTGCTATAAACCCATAAAATGTAGTGTTTCCAATTATTTTAGCTAGTTATCAGTGATATATAGCTGTTTTCGTACAAATTGAAGTATAAAATCCTTTTTTTAGAATAATTTGCACCTATAAGTAGCTTACATTCCATTAAGCTATTAAATAGAAGAGGAAGAGGTTTTTTATTGTGATATAACGGTATATTGCAAGAATTGTTCATAGTTTCTTGTAAACTGTAGCGTTATTGTATATATACATGTAGTTTTACTTATCATATTGCTATAACCCTATAAAATGTAGTGTTTTCAATGATATTAGCTATTTATCGGTAATATATAGCTGGTTTCCTACAAATTGAAGTATAAAATCCTTTTTAGAATAATTTGCACCTATAAGTAGCTTACATTACATTAAGCTATTAAATAGAAGAGTAAGAGGTTATTTATTGTGATATAACGGTATATTGCAAGCTTTTTTCATAGTTTCTTCTAAACTGTAGCGTTATTGTATATATACAAGTAGTTTTACTTATTATATTGCTATAAACCCATAAAATGTCGTGTTTTCAATGATTTTAGCTAATTATCAGTGATATATAGCTGTTTTCCTACAAATTGAATTATAAAATCCTCTTTTTAGAATAATTTGCACCTATAAGTAGCTTACATTACATTAAGCTATTAAATAGAAGAGTAAGAGGTTATTTATTGTGATATAACGGTATATTGCAAGCGTTTTTCATAGTTTCTTGTAAACTGTAGCGTTATTGTATATATACAAGTAGTTTTACTTATCATATTGCTATAAACCCATAAAATGTAGTGTTTTCAATGATTTTAGCTAGTTATCAGTAATATATAGCTGTTTTCCTACAAATTGATGTATAAAATCCTCTTTTTAGAATAAATTGCACCTATAAGTAGCTTACATTACATTAAGCTATTAAATAGAAGAGTAAAAGGTTATTTATTGTGATATAACGGTATATTGCAAGCGTTTTTCATAGTTTCTTCTAAACTGTAGCGTTATTGTATATATATACAAGTAGTTTTACTTATCATATTGCTATAAACCCATAAAATGTAGTGTTTTCAAGGATTTTAGCTAGTTATCAGTGAATAGTTTTTTTTTTCTACAAATTGAAGTATATTTCTTTATATCTGTAGCTAAATAGCTTTTTATATTTGCTACAACTATATTTTACAAAATTAATAGCTAAAAATATGTAGTTATCATGAAAATTAGATATCAATTTTAAACTTAAAACATGTTTTTTCAAGTATTTTAATGTATTTTTGAAAGGCTAAATATGTCGATTTTGACTTTATTCAGCACTTCTACACAACTATCTTTTAACATGTTATTGACTAAAAATCATGTCGTTTTTCATGAAATTTAGGTATCAATTTTTAATCTTAAAACCACGGTTTCTCTCAGTGTTTTAATGTAGTTTTTCTAAGGCCTCTAAAACATAACGAAATTTGACATTATAACGCATTTATTTACACAACTAACTATTTTACAATATTAAGATCTTAAATATGTACTTTTTCGATGAAATTTATGTATCTAATTTTATGTCTTAAAAACAACGTTCTTCCAGTGTTTCAATGTATTTTTGAAGGGCTTAAAAAAATGTCGAAATGACATTATTCAGCCCTTTTTTTGATGGAAAATTCCGATGTGGAATTTTTTTGAAATAGTTTGTTTTCGTTAGAAATAGCTATTTTTAAAACTACTGTAAGCTTATAATAAGGAATTTGAGACTCTATATTGTGATACAATTGTATATTATACGTGTTTTTTCTAGTTTCTTCTTAATTGTATTAATTATATCATTAATAGAAGGAATTTACCTTCATGAATGAATGCTTTATACCCTCAAATGTGGTTCTTTTCAACGATTTTAGCTAGTTTATCGGTGATAGAAGCTGTTTTCCTATCAATTGAAGTATGCAATCCCTTTTTTTAGAATAATTTGGCCTATAAGTAGCTTCATTACATAAGCTAATAAATAGAAGAGTAAGAGGTATTTATTGTATATAACGGTATATTGCAAGCGTTTTTTCATAGTATTCTTCTAACGTACGTTATTGTATATATACAATTAGTTTTAATATCTATCATATTGCTATAAACCATAAAAGTAGTGTTTTCAATGATTTTAGATAGTTATCAGTTATATTAGCTGTTTTCCCCTACAAATTGAAGTATAAAATGCTCTTTTTAGAATCATTTTGCACCTATAATTAGCTACTTTACATTAGAGCTATTAAATAAGAAGAGTACAAGAGGTTTTTATTTGTGATTATACGGTAATTTGGCAAGGGTTTTTTCATAGTTTCTTCTTACTGTAGCTTTTGTATATCTACAATTAGTTTTACTTATTATATTGCTATAAACCATAAAATGTAGTGTTTTCAATGATATTACTATTTATGCGTGATATATTGCTGTTTTCCCTATAAATTGACATATAAAATCTTTTTTAGATACGTTGCACATATAAGTAGCTTAACATTACTTAATCTAATAAATAGAAGATTAGGAGGTTTTTTTATTGTGATATATACGTATCTTGCAAAGCGTTTGTTTTCATAGTTTCTTGTAAACTTAGCGTTATTGTATATATAAAAGTAAGTCTTACTTATCATATTGCGCTAAACCCATGAAAATTCGTGTATTCAATGATATTTGCTATTTATCCGGTGATATATACTGTTTTCCTAAAATGCAATTAAACCACTCCTTTGTTTTAGAATAATTTGCACCCCTATAAGTAGCTTACATTACATAAGCTAATAAAGAGTAGAGGTTTATTTATATATATATATAACGTATATTGCAGCGTTTTTTCATAGTTTCTTCTAACTGTACCGTTATTGGTATATATCAATTAGAAGTTTACTTATTTATAGTTGCTATAAACCCTTAAAATGTATTGTTTTCACTGATATTTTCTATTTAATCGGTGATATAAAGCTGTTTTCCTACAATTTGAAGTCTAAATGCTGTTTAGAATAATTTGCACCTATAATTAGCTTACATTACCATTAAGCTTATTAAATAGAAGAGTAATTAGGGTTATTTATTGTGATATACGATATATTTGCAAGGTTTTTTCATAGTTTCTTGTAAACTGTAGCGTTTATTGTATATATACAGTAGTTTTACTTATCATATTGCCTATAACCCATAAAATTGTATGTTTTCAATGTTTTAGCTAGTTTCAGTGATATATCTCTGTTTTCCTACAAATTGAAGTAATAAAATCCTCTTTTTTAGAATAATTTTTGCACGGATAAGTACCGTTAACATTACATTACGCTATTACAGAGAAGAGTACGAGGTTATGTTTATTGTTGATATAACGGTATTTGTCACAGCGTTTTTTATTGTTTCTTCTAACGGTAGCGTTATGTATATATACAAGTATTTACTTATTTATTGCTATAACCCATAAAATTTAGTGTTTCATGATTTTAGTTAGTTATCATGATATATTAGCTGTTTCCTACAAATTTGAAGTATAACAATCCTTTTTTTTAGAAATAATTTGCACCTATAAGTAGCTTACATTACATTACGCTAATAATGAATATTAAGATAGTGAATTGTGTTATATAGCGGTATATTGCAAGCGTTTTTCATAAGTTTCTTTTAACTGTAGCGTTATTGTCTCTATACAAGTAGTTTTACTTTTTCTATTGCTATAAACTCCATAATGTAAGTGTTTTCAATGATTTTAGCTATTATCCGTGTTATATAGCTGTTTTCCTACAAATTGAAGTATAAAATCCTCCTTTTTTTAGATAATTTGCACCTATAGTAGCTTACATTACATTAAGCTATTAAATAGAGAGTAAGAGGTGTTAGTGGTATTGTGATATAAATGTATATTGGCAGCGTTTTTCATGAGTTTCTTGTAAACTGTACTGTGCGTTATGTATATATACAAGTAGTTTTATTATCAATGGCTATAAACCCATAAATGTAGTGTTTTTCATATTTTAGCTAGTTTTCAGTAATAGATAGCTTTTTTCTCCTACAAATTGAAGTATAAAATCCTCTTTTTAGAATAATTTGCACCTATAAGTTACTTACATTTACATTAAGTTATTAAATAGAAGAGTAAATTTATTTATTGTGAATAACGGTAAATAATGCAAGGGTTTTTCATAGTTTCTTTTAAACTGTAGCGTTTATTCTATATATACAGTATTTTACTTATCATATTGCTATAAACCCATAAAATGTTGTGTTTTCAATGATATTAGTTATTTATCGGTGATATATACTGTTTTCCTACATATTGAAGATACATCATTTTTTAGAATAATTTTCTCCTATCGTAGCTTACCTTACATTAAGCTAATAAATAGACGAGTATGAGGTTATTTATTGTGATATAACTGTATATTGGCAATCGTTTTTCATAGTTTTCTTTAAACTGTAGCGTTATTGTATTAATACAAGTAGTTTTACTTATCATATTTGCTATAAAACCCTTAAATTTGGTGTTTTCCCAAATGATATTAGCCTATTTATCGGTGATATAAAGCAGTTTTCCCCTACAAATTGAAGTTAAAATGCTCTTTTTAGAATATTGCACCTATAATTTTAGCTTACAATTAAGCTTTAAATAAAAGAGAAAGAGGTTTGTTTGTGATATAACGGTAATTGCAAGCGTTTTTCATAGTTTCTTGTAATCTGTAGCGTTATTGTAATATACAAATAGTTTTACTTATCATATTGCTATAAATCCCTTAAAATGTAGTGTGTTCATGATTTCAGCTAGTTATTATTGAAAAGTTTTTTTTTTTTCTACAATTGAAGTATATTTTCTTTTATAGCATGTAGCTAATATATCTTTTTATTATTCGCTACAACTATATTTACAATGTTTGAGCTAAAAATATCTATTTTTATGAAATATAGGTTCAATATTTTACTCCTAAAAACAACGTTTTTCCAGTATTTTAATGTATTTTGGAAAGCCTTCAAAAATTTTCGAAATTGATATTTTCTGTATTTTATACACATAATTTTACAAATATTAGGAGCTTAAAATATTATTTTTTTAATGAAAATTATGTAGCATTTTAATCTTAGAAACAACGAATTTTCAAGTTTTTTTGTTTTTTGAGCTCTAAAAATTTCGAAAATTGACATTATTCCGCCCTTTTTTTGATAGAGCAACTCAAAATATGGTATTTATAGTTGTTTTCGTTAGAATTTGCTATTTTAAAAACTATTGTAAACTTTATAATGGAGTTTTTGAACTCTATATTGTGGATACATTGTATATTATAACGTGTTTTTCATAGTTTTCTTCTTATTGTAGTGTTATATCAATTAATATAAGGAATTTACCTTTGATAATGCTTTAATACCCTCAAAATGTGTTCTTTACATGATTTTAGCTAGTAATCGTGATATAAGCTGTTTCTTACAATTTGCGTATACATCCTCCCTATTTTTTAGATAATTTGGACCTATATTTCTCCTTACATTACATTAAGCTATAAATAGAAGAGTAAGAGTGTATTTATTGTGATATAACCGTTATTTGAAAATGTTTTTCATAGTCTCTTGTAAACTGTAGCGTTTATATATCAGTATTTTTTACTTATGATATTGCTATAAACCCATAAAAATGTAGTTTTTCACAATGATTATTATCTATTATCAGTGATATATAGCTTGTTTTCCTACAATTGAAGTATAAAATTCATCTTTTTTAGAATATTTTGCACATATATAGTTTCATTACATTAAGCGTTAAATAGAGAGTAAGAGGTTATTTATTGTGATATAACGGTATATTGCAAGCGTTTTCATAGTTTCTTCTAAACTGTCGCGTTATGTATATACATACAAGTATTTTTACTTATCATATTGCTATAACCCATAAAATGTAGTGTTTCATGATTTTAGCTATTTTCAGTGATATGAGCTGTTTTTCCTACAATTGAAGTATAAAATCCTTTTAGAATATTTTCACCTATAAGTAGCTTACTTACATTAAGCGTATTAAATAGAAGAGTTAAGAGGTTATTTATTGTGGATATGAAATATTGGCAAGCGTTTTCATAGTTTCTTGTAAACTGTAGCGTTTTGTATATATCAAGTAGTTTTACTTATCTATGCTATAGAACCCAAAAAATGTAGTGTTTTCAAATGTTAGCTAGTTTATCGGTGTATATAGGTATTTTCCTACAAATTGAAGTATACAATCCTTTTTTATAGAATAATGTGCACCTATAGTAGCTTACATTACATTAAGCTAATAATAGAGAGTGAAGTTATTTATTGTTGTATAACGTCATATTGCAAGCGTTTTTCATAGTTTCTTGTTATAATACTGTAGTCGTATTGTATATAACAAGTAGCTTGACTTATTCTATTGCTATCAAACCACATAAAATGTAGGTTTTCATGATATTGCTATTAATTGGTGATATAATAGCTGTTTTTCCTACAATTGAAGTATAAATCCCTCCTTTTTAGACTAATTTGCACCTATAAGTAGCTTACATTAACATAGGAAGCTATTAAATAGAAGAGTAGGAGGCTTTTATTGTGATATAACGTGTATATTTCAAGACGTTTTTCTACGTTTCTTCTAACTGTGGCGTTATTGTATTATAACAAGTAGTTTTACTTTTCATATATGCTATAAACCTTTAAAATGTAGTGTTTTTCAATAATTTTAGTTAATTTAATCGGGTGATATATAGCTGTTGTTTTCCTACAAATTGAAAGTATACAAATCCTCTTTTAATAATTTGCACTCTATAAGTAGCTTACATTACATTACGCTATATAATTATAAGAGTAAGAGTTATTATTGTGATATAACGGTGAATATTGCAAGCGTTTTTCATCGTTTCTTCTAAACGGTAGCGTTTATTGTATATATACAAGTAGTTTTTACTTTCATAATTGCTATAAACCCCTAAAAATTAGTGGTTTTCAATGATTTTAGCTAGTAGTCGAAAGTGGATATATAAGCTGTTGTTCTCTAAAAAATTTAGAAGTATAAAAATCCTCTTTTTAGAATAGTTTGCACTTATAAGTGCTTACATTACATTAAGCTAATAAAGAGAAGAGTAGGAGGTTTATTTAATTGTGATATAACGGTATTTGCAGCGTGTGAAGAAATAGTTTCTTGTAAACTTAGCGTTTATTGTATTAATACATTATTTTCTTACATATTGCTATAAACCCTTAAAATTTTAGTGTTTTCCAATGATATTAGCTATTTATCGGGGATATAAAGCCTGTTTTCTACAAATTGAAGTATAATGCTCTTTTAGAATAATTTGCACCTATAATTATCTTACATACATTAGCTATTAATAGAAGGTAAGAGGTTATTTATTGTGATATAACTGTATATTGCAAGCTTTTTTTCATGAGTTTCTTCTAACTGTAGCGTTATTGTATATATACAATTAGTTTACTTATTATATTGGCTATAAACCCATAAAATGTTAAGTGTTTCAATGATATTAGCTATATTAGCGGTGATAAAAGCTGTTTTTTCTACAAATTGATAAGGTATAAAATGCTCTTTTTAGAATAATTTTGCACCTATAAGTACTTTACATTACATTAGCTTATATAGAAGGAGTAAGAGGTTTATTTATTGTGATATAACGGTATATTGCAAGCGTTTTTTTCATAGTTTCCTTCTAAACTGCTAGCTTATTATTGTATATATACAAGTAGTTTTACTTATTTATTTGCTATAAACCCATAAAATGTATTGTTTCATGATTATAAGTGGATTATAGCTGTTTTTTTTTTTTTTTTTTTTTTTTTTTTTTTTTTCCTACAAATTGAAGTATAGAAATGCTCTTTTTAGAATAATTTGGCACCTATCAGTTAGCTTCCATTACATTAAGCTATTAAATAGAAGAGTCAGAGGTTTATTTATTGTGATATAACGTATATTGCCAGCGTTTTTCATAGTTGTCTTCTAAACTGAATCGTTATGTATATATACAATTAATTGTTTTACATTATTATATTGCTATAAACCATAAAATGTAGTGTTTTCATGATTTTAGCGAGTTTAAGTGATATTAGCTGTTTTTTTCCTCCTAAAATTGAAGTATAACAATCCTCTTTTTAGAATAATTTGCTTCTATAAGTAGCTTTCGATTCCTTAAGCTCATTAATAGAAGGAGTAAGAGGTTATTTATTGTGATATATCGGATATTGCAAGCGTTTTTCATTTCATGTTTCTTCTAACTGTAGCGTTATGGTATATTTACAATTAGTTTTTAAAACTATTATTTGAGTATGACAACCATAAAATGTAGTGTGTCCAATTATTTTAGCTAGTTATCAGTGATATATAAGCTGTTTTCGTAAAGAACAATTAAGTATAAATCCTTGTTTTTAGATAATTTGCACCTATAAGTAGGCTTACTTCCATTAAGCTATTAAATGAGAAGAGGAAGAGGTTTTTTATTGTGATTACGGATATATTTGCAAGAATTGTTTTCATAGTTTCTTGTAAACTTGTATCGTTATTGTATATATACACGTAGTTTTTCACTTATCATATGTGCTATAACAACCCCATAAAATGTAGTGTTTTCAATGATTTAGCTATTTATCGGTAATATATAAGCTGTTTCCTACAAAATTGAAGCATAAAATCCTTTTTAAGATATTTTGCCGCTATATAGCTTACATTAACATTACGCTATTAAATAGAAGAGTAAGATGTTACTTTATTTTGATATACCGTTATATTGCACGTTTTTCATAGTTTCTTTCTAACTGTAGCGTTATATGTATATATACAGGTAGTTTTTACTTATTATATTGTTCTAAAAACCCATAAAATAGAGTGTTTCCAGTTATGTTGCTAGTTATCTTGAATATGCTTGTTTTTCCTACAAATTGAAGATATATCCTCTTTTAGAATAATTTGCACCTGATAAGTACTTACATTAAATTAAGGCATTAAATAGAAGAGTACGAGGTTTTTTATTGTGATATAACGGTATCTTGTCAAGCATTTTTCATAGTTTCTTGTAAACTGTAGCGTTATTGTATCTATACAAGTAGTTTTTACTTTATCATATTTGCTATAAACCCCTAAAATGTAGTATTTTCAATGATATTAGCTATTTATATCGGGATATATAGCTGTTTTTCGGTACAAATTGAAGTATCAAATCCTCCTTTTTAGAATATTTGCACCTATAATACTTAAATTACATTAAGCTATTAAATATAATAGTCAGAGTTTATTTTATTGTGATATAACGGGTATATTGCCAGCGTTTTTTTCATAAAGCTTCTTCTAAACTGTAGAGTTATTGTATATATACAATGTTTACTTATCATATTGCTATAAACCCATATAATGTAGCGTTTTCACTGATATTAGCTATTATCGTTGTATATAGCTGTTTTCTTACAAATTGGAAGTATCAATCCTTTCTTTAGAATAAATTTTGCACCTATAATTACTTACTTCCATTAAGCTATTAATAGAACAGTAGGAGGTTATTTATTGTGATAAAGAACGGTCTCTTGCAAGCGTTTTTCATAGTTTCTTTTAACTGTAGCGTTATTTATATATACAAGTAGTTTTCTTATTAATTGCTATAACCCCATAAAAGTGTCGTGTTTTCAATGATTTTAGCAAAATTATCTTGTAGATAGCTTTTTTCTCTACAAATTGAATTATCAAATCACTCATTTTTAGAATAATTTGCACCTATAGTAAGCTTACATACATTAGCTATAAATAGAAGATAAAGGTTTTTATTTGTGATATACCCGTATAATTGCAATCGTTTTTCATAGTTTCTTGTAAACTGTTAGCGTTATTGTATATATCAAGTCGTTTTACTATCATATTGCTATAAACCCATAAAATGTAGTGTTTTTCCATGATTTTTAGCTAGTTATCAGTAATTATATAGCTGTGTTTCCTCAAAATTGAAGTATAAACTCCTCTTTTTTATATAATTTGCACCTATAATAGCTACAGTACATTAAGCTATTAAAATAGAAGAGTCAAAGTTATTTATTGTTATAAGACGGTATATTTGCAAGCGTTTTCATAGTTCTCTAAACTTAAGCGTTATTGTAGATATAATACAAGCAGTTTTTACTTATCATATTGCCTATCAAACCCATACAATGTAGTGTTTTCAAGATTATTAGGTATTTTTTATCGGTGATATAAGCTGTTTTCCTACAACTTGAAGCATAACAATCCTTTTTTTAGTAATAATTGCTACTATACGTTAGCTTACATTACTAAGCTAATAAATAGAAGTAGGAGGTTTTTATATGATATAACGGTATATTGCCAACGTTTTTTCATAGTTTCTTGTAAACTGTAGCGTTATTGTAATTAATAACAAGAGTTTTTACTTATCATCTTGCTATAAACCCCTTAAAATTTTAGTGTTTTCAAATATATTAGCTATTTTCGGTGATATAAAGCTTTTTTCCTACAAATTGACGTATAAATGATTCTCTTTTTAGAAATAATTTTGCACCTATAATTAGCTTACCTTAAGCTATTATAAAGAGAAAGAGGTTATTTATTGTGATATAACGGTATATTGCAAGCGTTTTTCATAGTTTCTTGTAAACTGTAGCGTTATTGTATATATACAAGTAGTTTTACTTATCATATTGCTATAAACCCATAAAATGTAGTGTTTTCAAGGATTTTAGCTAGTTATCAGTGAAGAGTTTTTTTTTTCTACAAATTGAAGTATATTTCTTTATATATGTAGCTAAATAGCTTTTTATATTTGCTACAACTATATTTTACAAAATTAATAGCTAAAAATATGTATTTATCATGAAATTTAGATATCAATTTTAATCTAAAAAACAATGTTTTTTCAAGTATTTTAATGTATTTTTGAAAGGCTAAATAATGTCGAAATTTGACATTATTCAGCAATTTTACACAACTATATTTAACAATGTTATGAGCTAAAAATATGTATTTTTCATGAAATTTAGGTATCAATTTTAATCTTAAAAACAACGGTTTTTCAAGTGTTTTAATGTATTTTTCTAAGGCCTAAAAAATAACGAAATTTGACATTATCCAGCATTTTTACACAACTATATTTTACAATATTAAGAGCTTAAAATATGTACTTTTCATGAAATTTATGTATCAATTTTATTCTTAAAAACAACGTTTCTTCAAGTGTTTCAATGTATTTTTGAAGGGCTAAAAAATGTCGAAAATTGACATTATTCAGCCCTTTTTTTGATGGAGAAATTCAAAATGTGGAATTATAGTTGTTTTCGTTAGAAATAGCTATTTTAAACTACTGTAAGCTTATAATAGGATTTTGAGACTCTATATTGTGATACAATTGTATATTATACGTGTTTTTCATAGTTTCTTCTTAATTGTAGTATTATATCATTAATAGAAGGAATTTACCTTATGATAATGCTTTATACCCTCAAAATGTGTTCTTTTCAATGATTTTAGCTAGTTATCGGTGATATATAGCTGTTTTCCTACAAATTGAAGTATGCAATCCTTTTTTTAGAATAATTTGGACCTATAAGTAGCTTACATTACATTAAGCTAATAAATAGAAGAGTAAGAGGGTATTTATTGTGATATAACGGTATATTGCAAGCGTTTTTCATAGTTTCTTCTAAACTGTAGCGTTATTGTATATATACAAGTAGTTTTACCTATCATATTGCTATAAACCCATAAAATGTAGTGTTTTCAATGATTTTAGCTAGTTATCAGTGATATATAGCTGTTTTCCTACAAATTGAAGTATAAAATGCTCTTTTTAGAATAATTTGCACCTATAATTAGCTTACATTACATTAAGCTATTAAATAGAAGAGTAAGAGGTTATTTATTGTGATATAACGGTATATTGCAAGCGTTTTTCATAGTTTCTATTTACTTGTAGCGTTATTGTATATATACAAGTAGTTTTACTTATTATATTGCTATAAACCCATAAAATGTAGTGTTTTCAATGATATTAGCTATTTATCGGTGATATATTGCTGTTTTCCTACAAATTGACATATAAAATCCTTTTTTTAGAATAATTTGCACCTATAAGTAGCTTACATTACATTAAGCTAATAAATAGAAGAGTAGGAGGTTATTTATTGTGATATAACGATATATTGCAAGCGTTTTTCATAGTCTCTTGTAAACTGTAGCGTTATTGTATATATACAAGTAGTTTTACTTATCATATTGCTATAAACCCATAAAATGTAATGTTTTCAATGATTTTAGCTAGTTATCAGTGATATATAGCTGTTTTCCTACAAATTGAAGTATAAAATCCTCTTTTTAGAATAATTTGCACGTATAAGTAGCTTACATTACATTAAGCTATTACATAGAAGAGTAAGAGGTTATTTATTGTGATATAACGGTATATTGCAAGCGTTTTTTATTGTTTCTTCTAAACGGTAGCGTTATTGTATATATACAAGTAGTTTTACTTATTATATCGCTATAAACCCATAAAATGTAGTGTTTTCAATGATTTTAGCTAGTTATCAGTGATATATAGCTGTTTTCCTACAAATTGAAGTATAAAATCCTCTTTTTAGAATAATTTGCACCTATAAGTAGCTTACATTACATTAAGCTATTAAATAGAAGAGTAAGAGGTTATTTATTGTGATATAACGGTATATTGCAAGCGTTTTTCATAGTTTCTTGTAAACTGTAGCGTTATTGTATATATACAAGTAGTTTTACTTATCATATTGCTATAAACCCATAAAATGTAGTGTTTTTAATGAAATTAGCTATTTATCGGTGATATATAGGTGTTTTCCTACAAATTGAAGTATAAAATCCTCTTTTTAGAATAATTTGCAACTATAAGTAGCTTACATTACATTAAGCTATTAAATAGAAGAGTAAGAGGTTATTTATTGTGATATAACGGTATATTGCAAGCGTTTTTCATAGTTCTTGTAAACTGTAGCGTTATTGTATATATACCAGTAGTTTTACTTATCATTTGCTATAAACCCATAAAATGTATTGTTTTCAATGATTTTAGCTAGTTATTCATGAAGAGGTTTTTTTTTCTACAAATTGAAGTATATTTCTTTATATCTGTAGCTAGATAGCTTTTTATATTTGCTACAACTATATTTTACAAAATTAATAGCTAAAAATATGTATTTTTCATGAAATTTAGATATCAATTTTAATCTTAAAACCATGTTTTTTCAAGTATTTTAATGTATTTTTGAAAGGCTAAATAATGTCGAAATTTGACATTATTCAGCACTTATACACAACTATATTTAACAATGTTATGAGCTAAAAATATGTATTTTTCATGAAATTTAGGTATCAATTTTAATCTTAAAAACATGGTTTTTTCAAGTGTTTTAATGTATTTTTGAAGGCCTAAAAAATGTCGAAATTTGACATTATTCAGCACTTTTACACAACTATATTTTACAATATTAAGAGCTTAAAATATGTAGTTTTCATGAAATTTATGTATCAATTTTATTCCTAAAAACAACGTTTATTCAAGTGTTTCAATATATTTTTTAAGGGTTAAAAAATGTCGAAAATTGACATTATTCAGCCCTTTTTTTGATAGAGAAATTCAAAATGTGGAATTGTTTTCGTTAGAAATTGCTATTTTAAACTACTGTAAGCTTATAATAGGAGTTTGAGACTCTATATTATGATACAATTGTATATTATACGTGTTTTTCATAGTTTCTTCTTAATTGTAGTGTTATATCATTAATAGAAGGAATTTACCTTATGATAATGCTTTATACCCTCATAATGTGTTCTTTTCAATGATTTTCGCTAGTAATCGGTGATATATAGCTGTTTTCCTACAAATTGAAGAATACAATCCTTATTTTAGAATAATTTGGACCTATAAGTAGCTTACATTACATTAAGCTAATAAATAGAAGAGTAGGAGGGTATTTAGTGTGATATAACGGTATATTGCAAGCTTTTTTTATTGTTTCTTCTAAACTGTAGCGTTATTGTATATATACAAGTAGTTTTACTTATTATATTGCTATAAACCCATAAAATGTAGTGTTTTCAATGATATTAGCTATCTATCGGCGATATATAGCTGTTTTCCTACAAATTGAAGTATAAAATCATCTTTTTAGATTAATTTGCAACTATAAGTAGCTTACATTACATTAAGCTATTAAATAGAAAAGTAAGAGGTTATTTATTGTGATATAATGGTATATTGCAAGCGTTTTTCATAGTTTCTTCTAAACTGTAGCGTTATTGTATATATACAAGTAGTTTTACTTATCATATTGCTATAAACCCATAAAATGTAGTGTTTTTCAATGATTTTAGCTAGTTATCAGTGATATAGAGCTGTTTTTTCCCACAAATTGAAGTATAAAACCTTTTTAGAATAATTTGCACTTATAAGTAGCTTACATTACATTAAGCTATTAAATAGAAGAGTAAAAGGTTTTTTATTGTGATATAATATTGCAAGCGTTTTTCATAGTTTCTTGTAAACTGTAGCGTTATTGTATATATAAAGTAGTTTTACTTATCATATTGCCCATAAACCCAAAAATGTAGTGTTTTCAATGATATTAGCTATTTTTCGGTGATATATAGGTATTTTCCTACAAATTGAAATATGCAATCCCCTTTTTTTTGAATAATTTGCACCTATACGTAGCTTACATTACATTAAGCTATTAAATAGAAGAGTAAGAGGTTATTTATTGTGATATAACGGTATATTGCAAGCGTTTTTCATAGTTTCTTGTAAACGGTAGCGTTATTGTATATATACAAGTAGTTTTACTTATCATATTGCTATACACCCATAAAATGTAGTGTTTTCAATGATATTAGCTATTTATCGGTGATATATAGCTGTTTTCCTACAAATTGAAGTATACAATCCTATTTTTAGAATAATTTGCACCTATAAGTAGCTTACATTACATTAAGCTATTAAATGGAAGAGTAAGAGGTTATTTATTGTGATATAACGGTATATTGCAAGCGTTTTTCATAGTTTCTTGTAAACTGTAGCATTATTGTATATATACAAGTAGTTTTACTTATCATATTGCTATAAACCCATAAAATGTAGTGTTTTTAATGATATTAGCTATTTATCGGTGATATATAGCTGTTTTCCTACAAATTGAAGTATAAAATCCTCTTTTTAGAATAATTTGCAACTATAAGTAGCTTACATTACATTAAGCTATTAAATAGAAGAGTAAGAGGTCATTTATTGTGATATAACGGTATATTGCAAGCGTTTTTCATAGTTTCTTGTAAACTGTAGCGTTATTGTATATATACAAGTAGTTTTACTTATCATATTGCTATCATATCAGTGAAGAGATGTTTTTTTCTACAGATTGAAGTATATTTCTTTATATCTGTAGCTAAATAGCTTTTTATATTTGCTACAACTATATTTTACAAAATTATTAGCTAAAAATATATATTTTTCATGAAATCTAGATATCAATATTAATCTTAAAAACAATGTTTTTTCAAGTATTTTAATGTATTTTTGAAGGGCTAAATAATGTCGAAATTTGACATTATTCAGCACTTTTACACAACTATATTTAACAATGTTATGAGCTGAAAATATGTATTTTTCATGAAATTTAGGTAGCAGTTTTAATCTTAAAAACAACGTTTTTTCAAGTGTTTTAATGTATTTTTGAAAGCCTACAAAATGTCAATATATGACATTATTCAGCACTTTTACACAACTATATTTTACAATATTATGAGCTTAAAATATGTATTTTTCACGAAATTTTTGTATATATTTTATTCTTAAAAACAACGTTTTTTCAAGTGTTTCAATGTATTTTTGAAGGGCTATAAAATGTCGAAAATTGACATTATTCAGCCCTTTTTTTGATAGAGAAATTCAAAATGTGGAATTATAGTTGTTTTCGTTAGAAATTGCTATTTTAAACTACTGTAAGCTTATAATAGGAGTTTGAGACTCTATATTGTGATACAATTGTATATTATACGTGTTTTTCATAGATTCTTCTTAATTGTAGTGTTATATCATTAATAGAAGGAATTTATTTTATGATAATGCTTTATACCCTCATAATGTGTTCTTTTCAATGATTTTAGCTAGTAATCGGTGATATATAGCTGTTTTCCTACAAATTGAAGTATACAATCCTTATTTTAGAATAATTTGGACCTATATGTATCTTACATTACATTAAGCTAATAAATAGAAGAGTAAGAGGGTATTTATTGTGATATAACGGTATATTGCAAGCGTTTTTCATAGTTTCTTGTAAACTGTAGCGTTATTGTATATATACAAGTAGTTTTACTTATCATATTGCTATCATATCAGTGAAGAGATGTTTTTTTCTACAGATTGAAGTATATTTCTTTATATCTGTAGCTAAATAGCTTTTTATATTTGCTACAACTATATTTTACAAAATTATTAGCTAAAAATATATATTTTTCATGAAATCTAGATATCAATATTAATCTTAAAAACAATGTTTTTTCAAGTATTTTAATGTATTTTTGAAGGGCTAAATAATGTCGAAATTTGACATTATTCAGCACTTTTACACAACTATATTTAACAATGTTATGAGCTGAAAATATGTATTTTTCATGAAATTTAGGTAGCAGTTTTAATCTTAAAAACAACGTTTTTTCAAGTGTTTTAATGTATTTTTGAAAGCCTACAAAATGTCAATATATGACATTATTCAGCACTTTTACACAACTATATTTTACAATATTATGAGCTTAAAATATGTATTTTTCGCGAAATTTTTGTATATATTTTATTCTTAAAAACAACATTTTTTCAAGTGTTTCAATGTATTTTTGAAGGTCTATAAAATGTCGAAAATTGACATTATTCAGCCCTTTTTTTGATAGAGAAATTCAAAATGTGGAATTATAGTTGTTTTCGTTAGAAATTGCTATTTTAAACTACTGTAAGCTTATAATAGGAGTTTGAGACTCTATATTGTGATACAATTGTATATTATACGTGTTTTTCATAGATTCTTCTTAATTGTAGCGTTATATCATTAATAGAAGGAATTTATTTTATGATAATGCTTTATACCCTCATAATGTGTTCTTTTCAATGATTTTAGCTAGTAATCGGTGATATATAGCTGTTTTCCTACAAATTGAAGTATACAATCCTTATTTTAGAATAATTTGGACCTATATGTATCTTACATTACATTAAGCTAATAAATAGAAGAGTAAGAGGATATTTATTGTGATATAACGGTATATTGCAAGCGTTTTTCATAGTTTCTTCTAAACTGTAGCGTTATTGTATATTTACAAGTAGTTTTACTTATTATATTGCTATAAACCCATTAAATGTAGTGTTTCCAATTATTTTAGCTAGTTATCAGTGATATATAGCTGTTTTCCTACAAATTGAAGTATAAAATCCTCTTTTTAGAATAATTTGCACCTATAAGTAGCTTACAAAACATTAAGCTATTAAATAGAAGAGTAATAGGTTTTTTATTGTGATATAACGGTATATTGCAAGCATTTTTCATATTTTCTTATAAACTGTAGCGTTATTGTATATATACAAGTAGTTTTACTTATCTTATTGCTATAAACCCATAAAATGTAGTGTTTTCAATGATATTAGCTATTTATCGGTTATATATAGCTGTTTTCCTACAAATTGAAGTATAAAATCCTCTTTTTAGAATAATTTGCACCTATAAGTAGCTTAAATTACTTAAAGCTATTAAATAGAATAGTAAGGGGTTATTTATTGTGATATAACGGTATATTGCAAGCGTTTTTCATAGTTTCTTGTAAACTGTAGTGTTATGGTATATATACAAGTAGTTTTATTTATCATATTGCTATAAACCCAAAAAATGTAGCGTTTTCAATAATATTAGCTATTTATCGGTGATATATAGCTGTTTTCTTACAAATTGAAGTATACAATCCTTTTTTTAGAATAATTTGCACCTATAAGTAGCTTACATTACATTAAGCTATTAAATAGAAGAGTAAGAGGTTATTTATTGTGATATAACGATATATTGCAAGCGTTTTTCATAGTTTCTTTTAAACTGTAGCGTTATTGTATATATACAAGTAGTTTTACTTATTATATTGCTATAAACCCATAAAATGTAGTGCTTTCAATGATTTTAGCTAATTATCAGTGGTATATAGGCTGTTTCCTACAAATTGAAGTATAAAAATCCTCTTTTTAGAAGATAATTGCACCTATAAGTAGCTTACATTACATTAAGCTATTAAATAGAAGAGTAAGAGGTTATTTATTGTGATATAACGGTATATTGCAAGCGTTTTTCATAGTTTCTTGTAAACTGTAGCGTTATTGTATATATACAAGTAGTTTTACTTATCATATTGCTATAAACCCATAAAATGTAGTGTTTTCAATGATTTTAGCTAGTTTTCAGTAATATATAGCTGTTTTCCTACAAATTGAAGTATAAAATCCTCTTTTTAGAATAATTTGCACCTATAAGTAGCTTACATTACATTAAGCTATTAAATAGAAGAGTAAAAGGTTATTTATTGTGATATAACGGTATAATGCAAGGGTTTTTCATAGTTTCTTTTAAACTGTAGCGTTATTGTATATATACAAGTAGTTTTACTTATCATATTGCTATAACCCATAAAATGTAGTGTTTTCAATGATATTAGTTATTTATCGGTGATATATAGCTGTTTTCCTACATATTGAAGAATACAATCCTTTTTTAGAATAATTTTCTCCTATAAGTAGCTTACATTACATTAAGCTAATAAATAGAAGAGTAGGAGGTTATTTATTGTGATATAACGGTATATTGCAAGCGTTTTTCATAGTTTCTCGTAAACTGTAGCGTTATTGTATTAATACAAGTAGTTTTACTTATCATATTGCTATAAACCCTTAAAATTTTGTGTTTTCAATGATATTAGCTATTTATCGGTGATATAAAGCAGTTTTCCTACAAATTGAAGTATAAATGCTCTTTTTAGAATAATTTGCACCCATAATTAGCTTACATTAAGCTATTAAATGAAGAGAAAGAGGTTATTTTATTGTGATATAATGGTAATATTGCAAGCGTTTTTCATAGTTTCTTCTAAACTGTAGCGTTTATTGTATATATCAAGTAGTTTTACTTATTATATTGCTATAAACCCTTTAATGTAGTGTTTTTAAATGATTTTTAGCTAGTTATCAGTGATATATAGCTGTTTTTCCTACAAATGGAAGTATAAAATCCTCTTTTTAGAATAATTTGCACCTATAAGTAGCTTACATTACATTAGCTATTTAAATACAAGAGTAAGAGGTTATTTATTGTGATATAATGGTATATTGCAAGCGTTTATCATAGTTTCTTGTAAACGGTAGCGTTATTGTATATATACAAGTAGTTTTACTTATCATATTGCTATAAACCATAAAATGTAGTGTTTTCAATGATATTAGCTATTTATTCGGTGATATAATGCTGTTTTTCCTACAATTGAAGTATATAATCCTTTTTTTAGAATAAGTTGCACCTATAAGTAGCTTACATTTCATTAAGCTAATAAATAGAAAGAAGAAGTTATTTTATTGTGATATAACGGTATATTGCAAGCGTTTTTCATAGTTTCTTCTAAACTGTACCGTTATTGTATATATATAAGTAGTTTTACTTATTATATTGCTATAAACCCATAAAATGTAGTGTTTTCAATGATTTTAGCTAGTTATCAGTGATATATAGCTGTTTTCCTACAAATTGAAGTATAAAATCCTCTTTTTAAAATAATTTGCACCTATAAGTAGCTTACATTACATTAAGCTAATAAATAGAAGAGTAGGAGGTTATTTATTGTGATATAACGGTATATTGCAAGCGTTTTTCATAGTTTCTTGTAAACTGTAGCGTTATTGTGTTAATACAAGTAGTTTTACTTATCATATTGCTATAAACCCTTAAAATGTAGTGTTTTCAATGATATTAGCTATTTATCGGTGATATAAAGCTGTTTTCCTACAAATTGAAGTATAAAATCCTCTTTTTAGAATAATTTGCACCTATAATTAGCTTACATTACATTAAGCTATTAAATAGAGGAGTAAGAGGTTATTTATTGTGATATAACGGTATATTGCAAGCGTTTTTCATAGTTTCTTCTAAACTGTAGCGTTATTGTATATATACAAGTAGTTTTACTTATTATATTGCTATAAACCCATAAAATGTAGTGTTTTCAATGATTTTAGCTAGTTATCAGTGATATATAGCTGTTTTCCTACAAATTGAAGTATAAAATCCTCTTTTTAGAATAATTTGCTCCTATAAGTAGCTTTCATTCCATTAAGCTATTAAATAGAAGAGTAAGAGGTTATTTATTGTGATATAACGGTATATTGCAAGCGTTTTTCATAGTTTCTTCTAAACTGTAGCGTTATTGTATATATACAAGTAGTTTTACTTATTATATTGCTATAAACCCATAAAATGTAGTGTTTCCTATTATTTTAGCTAGTTATCAGTGATATATAGCTGTTTTCCTACAAATTGAAGCATAAAATCCTCTTTTTAGAATAATTTGCACCTATAAGTAGCTTACATTCCTTTAAGCTATTAAATAGAAGAGGAAGAGGTTTTTTATTGTGATATAACGGTATATTGCAAGCATTTTTCATAGGTTCTTGTAAACTGTAGCGTTATTGTATATATACAGGTAGTTTTACTTACCATATTGCTATAAACCCATAAAATGTAGTGTTTTCAATGATATTAGCTATTTATCGGTAATATATAGCTGGTTTCCTACAAATTGAAGTATAAAATCCTTTTTAGAATAATTTGCACCTATAAGTAGCTTACATTACATTAGGCTATTAAATAGAAGAGTAAGAGGTTATTTATTGTGATATAACGGTATATTGCAAGCGTTTTTCATAATTTCTTCTAAACTGTAGCGTTATCGTATATATACAGGTAGTTTTACTTATTATATTGCTATAAACCCATAAAATAGAGTGTTTCCAGTTATTTTAGCTAGTTATCAGTGATATATAGCTGTTTTCCTACAAATTGAAGTATAAAATCCTCTTTTTAGAATAATTTGCACCTATAAGTAGCTTACATTACATTAAGCTATTAAATAGAAGAGTAAGAGGTTTTTTATTGAGATATAACGGTATATTGCAAGCATTTTTCATAGTTTCTTGTAAACTGTAGCGTTATTGTATATATACAAGTAGTTTTACTTATCATATTGCTATAAACCCATAAAATGTAGTGTTTTCAATGATTTTAGCTAGTTATCAGTGATATAGAGCTGTTTTCCTACAAATTGAAGTATAAAATCCTTTTTAGAATAATTTGCACCTATAAGTAGCTTACATTACATTAAGCTATTAAATAGAAGAGTAAGAGGTTATTTATTGTGATATAATATTGCAAGCGTTTTTCATAGTTTCTTGTAAATTGCAGCGTTATTGTATATATACAAGTAGTTTTACTTATCATATTGCTATAAACCCATAAAATGTAGTGTTTTCAATGATTTTAGCTACTTATCAGTGATATATAGCAAGTTTACTACAAATTGAAGTATAAAATCCTCTTTTTAGAATAATTTGCACGTATAAGTAGCTTACATTACATTAAGCTATTAAATAGAAGAGAAAGAGGTTATTTATTGTGATATAACGGTATATTGCATGCGTTTTTCATAGTTTCTTGTAAACTGTAGCGTTATTGTATATATACAAGTAGTTTTACTTATTATATTGCTATAAACCCATTTAATGTAGTGTTTTCAATGATTTTAGCTAGTTATCAGTGTTATATAGCTGTTTTCCTACAAATTGAAGTAGAAAATTATCTTTTTAGAATAATTTGCACCTATAAGTAGCTTACATTACATTAAGCTATTAAATAGAAGAGTAAGAGGTTATTTATTGTGATATAACGGTATATTGCAAGCGTTTTTCATAGTTTCTTGTAAACTGCAGCGTTATTGTATATATACAAGTAGTTTTACTTATCATATTGCAATAAACCCATAAAATGTAGTGTTTTCAATGATTTTAGCTAGTTGTCAGTGATATATAGCTGTTTTCCTACAAATTAAAGTATAAAAACCTCTTTTTAGAATAATTTGCACCTATAAGTAGCTTACATTACATTAAGCTATTAAATAGAGGAGTAAGAGGTTATTTATTGTGATATAACGGTATATTGCAAGCGTTTTTCATAGTTTCTTGTAAACTGTAGCGTTATTGTATATATACAAGTAGTTTTACTTATCATATTGCTATAAACCCATAAAATGTAGTGTTTTCAATGATATTAGCTATTTATCGGTGATATATAGCTGTTTTCCTACAAATTGAAGTATAAAATCCTTTTTTTTAGAATAATTTGCACCTATAAGTAGCTTACATTACATTAAGCTATTAAATAGAAGAGTAAGAGGTTATTTATTGTGATATAACGGTATATTGCAAGCGTTTTTCATAGTTTCTTGTAAACTGTAGCGTTATTGTATATATACAAGTAGTTTTACTTATCATATTGCTATAAACCCATATAATGTAGTGTTTTTAATGAAATTAGCTATTTATCGGTGATATATAGGTGTTTTCCTACAAATTGAAGTATAAAATCCTCTTTTTAGAATAATTTGCAACTATAAGTAGCTTACATTACATTAAGCTATTAAATAGAAGAGTAAGAGGTTATTTATTGTGATATAACGGTATATTGCAAGCGTTTTTCATAGTTTCTTGTAAACTGTAGCGTTATTGTATATATACAAGTAGTTTTACTTATCATTTTGCTATAAACCCATAAAATGTATTGTTTTCAATGATTTTAGCTAGTTTTCAGTGAAGAGGTTTTTTTTTCTACAAATTGAAGTATATTTCTTTATATCTGTAGCTAAATAGCTTTTTATATTTGCTACAACTATATTTTACAAAATTAATAGCTTAAAATATGTATTTTTCATGAAATTTAGATATCATTTTTAATCTTAAAACCATGTTTTTTCCAGTATTTTAATGTATTTTTGAAAGGCTAAATAATGTCGAAATTTGACATTATTCAGCATGTAAGGGCTATAGACACAACTATATTTAAAAATGTTATGAGCTAAAAATATGTATTTTTCATGAAATTTAGGTATCAATTTTAATCTTAAAACCAAGGTTTTTTCAAGTGTTTTAATGTATTTTTGAAGGCCTAAAAAATGTCGAAATTTGACATTATTCAGCACTTTTACACAACCATATTATACAATATTAAGAGCTTAAAATATGTAGTTTTCATGAAATTTATGTATCAATTTTATTTTTAAAAACAATGTTTTTTCAAGTGTTTCAATATATTTTTTAAGGGTTAAAAAATGTCGAAAATTGACATTATTCAGCCCTATTTTTGATAGAGAAATTCAAAATGTGGAATTGTTTTCGTTAGAAATATCTATTTTAAACTACTGTAAGCTTATATTAGGAGTTTGAGACTCTATAATGTGATACAATTGTATATTATACGTGTTTTTCATAGTTTCTTCTTAATTGTAGTGTTATATCATTAATAGAAGGAATTTACCTTATGATAATGCTTTATACCCTCAAAATGTGTTTCTTTTTCATATATTTTAGCTAGTTATCGGTGATATATAGCTGTTTTCCTACAAATTGAAGTATGCAATCCTTTTTTTAGAATAATTTGGACCTATAAGTAGCTAACATTACATTAAGCTAATAAATAGAAGAGTAAGAGGGAATTTATTGTGATATAACGGTATATTGCAAGCGTTTTTCATAGTTTCTAATAAACTGTAGCGTTATTGTATATATACAAGTAGTTTTACTTATCATATTGCTATAAACCCATAAAATGTAGTGTTTTCAATGATTTTAGCTAGTTATTAGTGATATATAGCTGTTTTCCTACAAATTGAAGTATAAAATCCTCTTTTTAGAATAATTTGCACGTATAAGTAGCTTACATTACATTAAGCTATTAAATAGAAGAGTAAGAGGTTATTTATTGTGATATAACGGTATATTGCAAGCGTTTTTCATAGTTTCTTGTAAACTGTAGCGTTATTGTATATATACAAGTAGTTTTACTTATCATATTGCTATAAACCCATAAAATGTAGTGTTTTCAATGATTTTAGCTAATTATCAGTGGTATATAGCTGTTTTCCTACAAATTGAAGTATAAAAGTCTCTTTTTAGAATAATTTGCACCTATAAGTAGCTTACATTACATTAAGCTATTAAATAGAAGAGTAAGAGGTTATTTATTGTGATATAACGGTATATTGCAAGCGTTTTTCATAGTTTCTTGTAAACTGTAGCGTTATTGTATATATACAAGTAGTTTTACTTATCATATTGCTATAAACCCATAAAATGTAGTGTTTTCAATGATATTAGTTATTTATCGGTGATATATAGCTGTTTTCCTACATATTGAAGAATTCAATCCTTTTTTAGAATAATTTGCTCCTATAAGTAGCTTACATTACATTAAGCTAATAAATAGAAGAGTAGGAGGTTATTTATTGTGATATAACGGTATATTGCAAGCGTTTTTCATAGTTTCTTGTAAACTGTAGCGTTATTGTATTAATACAAGTAGTTTTACTTATCATATTGCTATAAACCCTTAAAATTTTGTGTTTTCAATGATATTAGCTATTTATCGGTGATATAAAGCAGTTTTCCTACAAATTGAAGTATAAAATGCTCTTTTTAGAATAATTTGCACCTATAATTAGCTTACATTAAGCTATTAAATAGAAGAGAAAGAGGTTATTTATTGTGATATAATGGTATATTGCAAGCGTTTTTCATAGTTTCTTCTAAACTGTAGCGTTATTGTATATATACAAGTAGTTTTACTTATTATATTGCTATAAACCCATTTAATGTAGTGTTTTCAATGATTTTAGCTAGTTATCAGTGATATATAGCTGTTTTCCTACAAATTGAAGTAGAAAATCCTCTTTTTAGAATAATTTGCACCTATAAGTAGCTTAAATTACTTTAAGCTATTAAATAGAATAGTAAGAGGTTATTTATTGTGATATAACGGTATATTGCAAGCGTTTTTCATAGTTTCTTGTAAACTGTAGTGTTATGGTATATATACAAGTAGTTTTATTTATCATATTGCTATAAACCCATAAAATGTAGCGTTTTCAATGATATTAGCTATTTATCGGTGATATATAGCTGTTTTCTTACAAATTGAAGTATACAATCCTTTTTTTAGAATAATTTGCACCTATAAGTAGCTTGCATTACATTAAGCTATTAAATAGAAGAGTAAGAGGTTATTTATTGTGATATAACGGTATATTGCAAGCGTTTTTCATAGTTTCTTTTAAACTGTAGCGTTATTGTATATATACAAGTAGTTTTACTTATTATATTGCTATAAACCCATAAAATGTAGTGTTTTCAATGATTTTAGCTAATTATCAGTGTTATATAGCTGTTTTCCTACAAATTGAAGTATAAAAGTCTCTTTTTAGAATAATTTGCACCTATAAGTAGCTTACATTACATTAAGCTATTAAATAGAAGAGTAAGAGGTTATTTATTGTGATATAACGGTATATTGCAAGCGTTTTTCATAGTTTCTTGTAAACTGTAGCGTTATTGTATATATACAAGTAGTTTTACTTATCATATTGCTATAAACCCATAAAATGTAGTGTTTTCAATGATATTAGTTATTTATCGATGATATATAGCTGTTTTCCTACATATTGAAGAATACAATCCTTTTTTAGAATAATTTGCTCCTATAAGTAGCTTACATTACATTAAGCTAATAAATAGAAGAGTAGGAGGTTATTTATTGTGATATAACGGTATATTGCAAGCGTTTTTCATAGTTTCTTGTAAACTGTAGCGTTATTGTATTAATACAAGTAGTTTTACTTATCATATTGCTATAAACCCTTAAAATTTTGTGTTTTCAATGATATTAGCTATTTATCGGTGATATAAAGCAGTTTTCCTACAAATTGAAGTATAAAATGCTCTTTTTAGAATAATTTGCACCTATAATTAGCTTACATTAAGCTATTAAATAGAAGAGAAAGAGGTTATTTATTGTGATATAATGGTATATTGCAAGCGTTTTTCATAGTTTCTTCTAAACTGTAGCGTTATTGTATATATACAAGTAGTTTTACTTATTATATTGCTATAAACCCATTTAATGTAGTGTTTTCAATGATTTTAGCTAGTTATCAGTGATATATAGCTGTTTTCCTACAAATTGAAGTAGAAAATCCTCTTTTTAGAATAATTTGCACCTATAAGTAGCTTACATTACATTAAGCTATTAAATAGAAGAGTAAGAGGTTATTTATTGTGATATAACGGTATATTGCAAGCGTTTTTCATAGTTTCTTGTAAACTGTAGCGTTATTGTATATATACAAATAGTTTTACTTATCATATTGCTATAAACCCTTAAAATGTAGTGTTTTCAATGATTTCAGCTAGTTATTATTGAAAAGGTTTTTTTTTCTACAAATTGAAGTATATTTCTTTATATATGTAGCTAAATAGCTTTTTATATTTGCTACAACTATATTTTACAATGTTATGAGCTAAAAATATCTATTTTTCATGAAATATAGGTATCAATTTTACTCTTAAAAACAACGTTTTTCCAAGTATTTTAATGTATTTTGGAAAGCCTAAAAAATTTCGAAATTTGATATTATTCAGTACTTTTACACAACTATATTTTACAATATTATGAGCTTAAAATATGTATTTTTAATGAAAATTATGTATCAATTTTAATCTTAGAAACAACGTTATTTCAAGTGTTTTAATGTATTTTTGAAGCTCTAAAAAATGTCGAAAATTGACATTATTCAGCCCTTTTTTTGATAGAGAAATTCAAAATATGGTATTATAGTTGTTTTCGTTAGAAATTGCTATTTTAAACTATTGTAAGCTTATAATAGGAGTTTGAAGCTCTATATTGTGATACAATTGTATATTATACGTGTTTTTCATAGTTTCTTCTTAATTGTAGTGTTATATCATTAATAGAAGGAATTTACCTTATGATAATGCTTTATACCCTCAAAATGTGTTCTTTACAAAGATTTTAGCTAGTAATCGGTGATATAAGCTGTTTTCTTACAAATTGAAGTATACAATCCTTTTTTTGAATAATTTAAACCTATATGTATCTTACATTACATTAAGCAAATAAATAGAAGAGTAAGAGGGTATTTATTGTGATATAACGGTATATTGCAAATGTTTTTCATAGTCTCTTGTAAACTGTAGCGTTATATATAAGTAATTTTACTTATCATATTGCTATAAACCCATAAAATGTAGTGTTTTCAATGATATTAGCTATTTATCGGTGATATATAGCTGTTTTCCTACAAATTGAAGTATAAAATGCTCTTTTTAGAATAATTTGCACATATAAGTAGTTTACATTACATTAAGCTGTTAAATAGAAGAGTAAGAGGTTATTTATTGTGATATAACGGTATATTGCAAGCGTTTTTCATAGTTTCTTCTAAACTGTAGCGTTATTGTATATATACAAGTATTTTTACTTATCATATTGCTATAAACCCATAAAATGTAGTGTTTTCAATGATTTTAGCTAGTTATCAGTGATATAGAGCTGTTTTCCTACAAATTGAAGTATAAAATCCTTTTTAGAATAATTTGCACCTATAAGTAGCTTACATTACATTAAGCTATTAAATAGAAGAGTAAGAGGTTATTTATTGTGATATAACGGTATATTGCAAGGGTTTTTCATAGTTTCTTGTAAACTGTAGCGTTATTGTATATATACAAGTAGTTTTACTTATCATATTGCTATAAACCCAAAAAATGTAGTGTTTTCAATGATATTAGCTATTTATCGGTGATATATAGGTATTTTCCTACAAATTGAAGTATACAATCCTTTTTTTAGAATAATTTGCACCTATAAGTAGCTTACATTACATTAAGCTAATAAATAGAAGAGTAAGAAGTTATTTATTGTGGTATAACGGTATATTGCAAGCGTTTTTCATAGTTTCTTGTAAACTGTAGCGTTATTATATATATACAAGTAGCTTTACTTATCATATTTGCTATAAACCCATAAAATGTAGTGTTTTCAATGATATTAGCTATTAATTGGTGATATATAGCTGTTTTCCCCTACAAATTGAAGTATAAAATCCTCTTTTAGACTAATTTGCACCTATAGTAGCTTACATTACATTAAGCTATTAAATAGAAGAGTAGGAGGCTATTTATTGTGATATAACGGTATATTGCAAGCGTTTTTCATACTTTCTTCTAAACTGTGGCGTTATTGTATATATACAAGTAGTTTTACTTATCATATTGCTATAAACCCTTAAATGTAGTGTTTTCAATAATTTTTAGTTAATTATCAGTGATATATAGCTGTTTTCCTACAAATTGAGTATAAAATCCTCTTTTTAGAATAATTTTATACCTATAAGTAGCTTACATTACATTAAGCTAATAAATAGAAGAGTAGGAGGTTATTTATTGTGATATAACGGTATATTGCAATCGTTTTTCATAGTTTCTTGTAAACTGGAGCGTTATTGTATATATAACAAGTAGTTTTACTTATCATATTGCAATTACACACTAAAATGTAGTGTTTCAATGAGTGTACTAGTTGTCAGTGTATATAGCTGTTTTCCTAACAAATTAAAGTATAAAAACCTCTTTTTAGAATAATTTTTGCACCTATAAGTAGCTTACATTACATAAGCTATTAAATAGAGGAGTAGAGGTTTTTATTGTGATATAACGAGTAATATTGCAAGGGTTTTTCATAGTTTCTTTGTAACTGTAGCGTTATTTATATATACCAGTATTTTTACTTATCATATTGCTATAAAACCTCAAAAATGTTTCAATGATTTAGCTATTTTATCGGTGATATTAGCTGTTTTCCTACAAAATTGACGTATACATCCGTTTTTTTAGAATACTTTGCACCTTAAGTAGCTTACATTATACATTAAGCTATTAATAGAAAGTAAGAGGTTATTTTATTGTTATATACGGCATATTCAAGCGTTTTTTCATAGTTTCTTGTAAACTGTAGCGTTATTGTTATAATCTACAAAGTAGTTTTACTTATCTATTGCTATAAACCCTATAATGTAGTGTTTTTTAATGAAATTAGCTATTTTATCAGTGATCTATAGGTGTTTTCCTACAATTGAGTATAAAATCCTCTTTTTAGAATAATTTGCAACTATAAGTATGCTTACATTACATTAAGCTATTAAAAGAAGAGTAAAGTTATGGTTGTTGTGAGATAACGGTATATTGCAGCGTTTTTTCATAGTTTTTCTTGTTAAAAACCTGGTTAGCGTTATTGTATATATCAAGTATTTTTACTTATCATTTTGCTATAACCATAAATGTATTGTTCTCAATGATTTTAGCTAGATTATCAGTGAAGAGGTTTTTTTTTTCTACAAATTGAAGTATATTTCCTTTATATCTGTAGCTAATAGCTTTTTATATTTGCTAACAACTATATTTTACAAAATTAATAGCTTAAAATATGTATTTTCATGAAATTTAGATATCAATTTTTATCTTAAAACCATTTTTTTTTCCAGTCTTTTAATGTATTTTTGAAAGGCTAAATAATGCTAAATTTGACTTATTCGCACTTATACACAACTATATTTAAAACTGTTATGACTAAAAAATTTTCTTTTTCATCATGAAATTTAGGTATCAATTTTAATCTTAAAAACAACGTTTTTTCAAGTGTTTTAATGTATTTTTGAAAGCCTAAAAAATGTCGAAATTTGACATTATTCAGCACTTTTACACAACATATTAATACATATTAAGAGCGTAAAATATGTTTTTCATGAAATTTTATGTATCAATTTTATTTTAAAACAATGTTTTTTCAAGTGTTTTCAATATATTTTTTAAGGGTTAAAAATGTTCGAAAATTGACATTATTCAGAGCCCTGATTTTTGATAAGAATTCAAATGTGTGGATTGGTTTTCGTTAGAAATATCTATTTTAACTACTGTAAGCGTATATTAAGGAGTTTGAGACTCTATAATGTGATATACCAATTGTATATTAACGTGTTTTTCATAGTTTCCTTTCTCTTAATTGTGTGTTATATCATTAATAGAAGGAAATTTGACCTTATGATAATGCTTTATACCCTCAACATGTGTTCCTTTTACAATGATTTTTAGCTAGTTATCGTGATATATAGCTTGTTTTCCTATAAATTGAAGTATGCAAACCTTTTTTTTAGATATTTTGACCTATAAGTAAGCTAACATTACATTAAGCTAATAAATGACAGAGTAACAGAGGGAATTTATTGTGATATACGGTATATTGCAAAGCGTTTTTCCATTAGTTTCTAATAAACTGTAGCGTTATTGTATATATACAATTATTTTACTTATCATATTGCTATAAACCCATCAAATGTAGTGTTTCAAGATTTTAGCTAGTTTTATGGATATAGTAGCTGTTTTTTCCTACAATTGAAGTATAAAATCCTCTTTTTATAGATATTTGCACGTATAAGTATCCCCCCACCCCCCCCTTACATTACATTAAGCTATTAATAAGCAGAGTAAGAGGTTATTTATTGTGATTAAACGTATTTGCCAGCGTTTTTCTCATAGTTTCTTGTAAACTGTAGCGTGTTTATTGTATATAGGTACAAGTCGTTTTACTTATCTACTTGCCTATAACCCATAGAAATGTAGTCGTTTTCAATGATATAGCTATCCTATCGGTGATATATTAGCTGTTTTTCCTACAATTGAAGTATAAAATATCTTTTTAGATTAATTTCAACTATAATCGCTTCGTACATTACATTAAGCTATTAATGAAAAGTAGAGGTTAATTTATTGTGATATAATGTATCATTGGCAAGCGTTTTTCTAGTTTTCTTCTAAAACTGTAGCGTTATTGTATATATACAAGTATTTTTATAACTTCTTGTATTGGGCTATAAACCCATAAAAATGTAGTGTTTTTCAATGATTCAGCTAGTTAGCAGTGTATATAGCTGTTTTCCTACAAATTGAATTAGAAATCCTCTTTTTAGAAAATTTGCAGCCTTACGTAGCTTACATTACAATTAGCTATTAAATAGAAAGAGTAAGAGGGTTTTTATTGTGATATGACGGTATATTGCAGCCGTTTTTCATAGTTTTCCTTGTAACGGTAGCGTTTTGTATATATACAAGTAGTTTTCTTACCATATGCTATAACCCCCATAATGTAGAGTTTTCATGATATTAGCTATTAGCGGTGATATATAGCTTTGTTTTCCTACAGAATTTGAAGTATACAATTCCTATTTTAGAATAATTTGCACCTATCAGGTAGCTTACTTAAATTAGCTATTAAATGGGAAGATATAGGTTATTTATTGTGATATACGGTATATGGCAAGCGTTTTTCTAGTTTCTTGTAACTGTAGCATTATTGTATAATTACAAGTAGTTTTACTTATCATATTGCTATAAACCCATAAACGTATTTGTTTTTAATAGATATTAGCTATTTAATCGGTGATATATAGCATGTTTTCCTACAAATTGACAGTATAACATCCTCTTTTTAGAATAATTTGCACTATAAGTGCTTACATTACTTTAAGCTATTAAATAGAGCAGAAGAGGTTATTTATTGTGATATACGGTATATTTGCAAGCGTTTTTCAAGTTTCCTTGTAAACTGTAGCGTTATTGTATATATCAAGTGTTTTTTACTTATCATATTGCTATTATAGCAGTGAAGAGTTTTTTTTTTTTCTACAGATTGAAGTATATTTCTTATAATCTGTACTAAATAAATCTTTTTATATTTGCTACAACTATATTTTCAAAATTATTAGCTAAAATATATATTTTAATGAATCTAGATATCGATATTAATCTTAAAAACAATGTGTTTTCAAGTATTTTATGTATTTTTAGAAGGGCCTAAATAATGTCTAAAATTTGACATTTAGTCATCACTTTTTACAACAACTATATTTAACAATGTTATGGCTAAAATATGTATTTTTTTCATGAAATTTAGGTAGTATAAATTTTTAATCTTGCAAAACCAACGTTTTTCACGTGTTTTTTAATGTATTTTGAAAAGCCTACCAAAATGTCAATATATGACTTTTACAGCCCTTTTAACACACTTATGTTACAATATTTGAGCTTAATATGTATTGTTTCACGAAATTTTTTGTATATATTTTATTCTTAAAACAACTTTTTTTCAAGTGTTTCTACTTGTATTTTTTGAAGGGCTATTAAATGTCGAAAATTGCCATTATTCAGCCTACTACTTTTTTTGATAGGGGGGGAGGGGGGGGGGAGAAATTCAAAATAGTGGAATATAGGTGTTTCTTAGAAATTGCTATTTTAAACTACTGTAAGCTTATAATCGGAGTTTGAGACTCTATATTGTGATACAATTGTATTTATACCGTGTTTTCATAGATTCTTCTTATTGTATCGTTATATCATTAAATAAATGAATTTATTTTATATATGCTTTATAATACCCTGCATAATGTGTTTTCTTTTCAATGATTTAGCTAGTAATCGGGATATATAGCTGTCTTTCCTACAAATTGAAGTATACAATCCCTTATTTTAGAATAATTTGGACCTATAGTATCTTACATTACATTAAGCTATAATAGAGGTAGTAAGAGGGTATTTATTTTGTGATATACGGTATATTGCAAGCGTTTTTCATAGTTTCTTGTAACTGTAGCGTTATTGTATATATATAATTATTTTAACTTATCATATTGCTATAAACCCATAAAATGGTAAGTGTTTTTCCAATGATGTTAGCTATTTTATCGGTGTATATATAGCTGTTTTCTACAATTGAAGTATAAAATCCTCTTTTTAGATTATTTGCTGCACCTAGAAGTAGCTTACATTACTTAAGCTGTTAAATAAAAGAGTAAGCAGGTTATTTATTGTGATATAACGGTATAATTGGCACGCGTTTTTTCATAGTTTCTTGTAACTGTCGCGTTATTGTTATCATACAGTATTTTTTACTTATCATATTGCTAGAAACCCATAAATGTATTGTTTTCAATGATTTAGCTAGTTTATCAGTGATATAGAGCTGTTTTCCTACACATTGAAGTATAAATCCTTTTTAGATAGAATAATTTGCACTATACTTCGCTTACATTACATTAAGCTATTAAATAGAATCAGTAAGAGATTATTTTATAGTGATATAACGGTATATTGCCAAGCAGTTTTTCATAGTTTCTTGTTAACTGTAGCGTTATTGTATTAATACAAGTAGTTTTACTTATCATATTGCTATAAACCCTTAAAAGTTATGTGTTTTCAATGATTATTAGCTCTTTATCGGTTGATAGAGCTGTTTTCCTACAATTGAAGTATAAAATGCTCTTTTTTAGAATAAATTTGCACCTATAATTAACTTACATTAAGTTAAGCTATTACTAGAACCATGTAAGCAGGTTATTTATTGTGGATGATAACGGAAATAATAGCAAGCGTTTTTCATAGTTTTCTTCTAAACTGTAGCGTTTATTGTGATACTTACAGTAGTTTTACTATCATATTGCGATAAACCCATAAAAATGTAGCGTTTTCATCAATGATATTAGCTATTTATCCGGTGATATATAGCTTTTTCTTTACAAATTGAGTATACAATCCTTTTTTAGAATAATTTGCAACTAAAAGTAGCTTACAGTACATTAAGCTATTATAGAAGAGTAAGAGGTTATTTTTTGGGATTATAACGGTATATTGCAAGCGTTTTCATAGTTTCTTTTAAACTGTATTCGTTATTGTATATATCCAAGTAGTTTTACTTATTATATTGCTATAAACCCATAAAATGTAGTGTTTTCAATGATTTTAGCTAATTATCAGTCCGGTATATAGCTGTTTTTCCTACAAAATTGAAGTAATAAAAGTCTCTTTTAGATAAGTTTCACCTATAATGTGCTTACATTACATTAAGCTATTAAATAGAAGAGTAAAGAGGTTATTTATTGTTGTATAACGGTATATTGCAAGGTTTTTTCATAGTTTTCTTGTAAAACTGTAGCGTTATTTGTATCTATACAAGTAGTTTTACTATCATATTGCTATAACCCATAATATGTATGTTTTCAATGATATTAGTTTATTTATCGGTGATATAGAGCTGTTTTCCTACATATTGAAGAATCAAATCCTTTTTTAGAATAATTTGCTCCTATAAGTAGCTTACATTACATTAACTAATAATAGAAATAGGCGGTTTTTATTGTATATAACGTGTATTGCAAGCCGTTTTTCATAGTTTCTTGTAAACTGTAGCGTTATTGTATTAATACAAGTAGTTTTACCTTATCATATTTGCCTAGAAACCCCTAAAATTTTTGTGTTTTCCATGATATTAGCTTTTATCGTGATATAAACTAGTTTTTATTCCTACAATTGAGTATAAAATGCTCTTTTTAGAATAATTTGCCACCTATAATTGCTTACCATTAGCTTTAATAGAAGAAAAGCTTTATTTATTGTGATATAATGTCTATTGCAAGCGTTTTTCATAGTTTCTCTAAATAACTGTAGCGTATTGTATTTAACAAGTAGTTTTTACTTATTATATTGCTATAAACCCATTTAATGTAGTGTTTTCAATGATTTGAGCTAGGTTATCAGTGATATATGCTGTTTTCCCCTACAATTGAAGTAGAAAATCCTCTTTTTAAATATTGCACCTATAAGTAGCTTAAATTACTTTAAGCTCATTAAATAGAATAGGTAAGAGGTTATTTATTGTGATATAACGGTATATTTGCAAAGCTTTTTTCATAGTTTCTGTAAACTGTGTGTTAGTATATATACAAGTAGTTTTATTTATCATATTGCTATAAACCCCATAAATGTAGCGTTTTCAATGATATTAGCTATTTATCGGTGATATATAGCTGTTTTCTTACAAATTTGAAGTATACAATCCCTTTTTTTAGCTATGAATTTGCACCTATAAGTAGCTTGCATTACATTAAGCTATTAAAATAGAAGAGTAGAGGTTTATTTATTATGAGTAAACGGTATAATTGCAAGCGTTTTTCATAGTTTTCTTTAAACTTGTACGTTATTGTATATATACAAGTCGTTTTACTTATTATATTGCTATAACCCCTAAATGTAGTGGTTTTTCAATGATGTAGCTATTATCATTGTTATATCGCTGTTTTTCCTACAAATTGAAGTATAGAAAGTCTCTTTTTGATAATTTTGCACCTATAAGTAGCTTACATTACAATTAAGCTAATTAAATAGAAGAGTAAGAGTTGATTTTATTGTGATATAACGGTATATTGCAAGCGTTTTTCTAGTTTTCTGTAAACTGGTACGTTATTGTATATATACAAGTGATTTTACTTATCATATTGCTATAAACCCATAAATTTGTGTTTTTCAATGATATTAGTTATTTATCGGGTGATATGAAGGCTGTTTTTCCTACATAATTGAAGAATACAATCCTTTTTTAGAATATTGTGCTCCTATAGTAGCTTACATTACATTAAGCTAATAATAGGAGAGGAGGAGGTTATTTATTGTGGATATAACGGTATCTTGCAAAGCGTTTTTCCTAGTTTCTTGTAAACTGTAGCGTTATGTGTATTATACAAGTAGTTTTAACTTATCATATTGCTATAACCTAAAATTTTGTGTTTTCAATGTATTAGCTATTTATCGTGATATAAAGCAGTTTTCCTACAAATGAAGTATAAATGCTCTTTTTAGAATAATTTGCACCTTATTTAGCTACATTAAGCTATTAAATTATAAGAGAAAGGTTATTTATTGTGATATAATGGGTATATTGCAAGCGTTTTGTCGTAGTTTCTTCTAAACCTGTAGCGTTATTGTATGATTACAAGTTGTTTTTACTTATTATATTGCTATAACCCATTTAATGTAGTGTTTTCCATGATTTTAGCTAGTTATGCAGTGATATGTATCTGTTTTCCTACAATTGAGTGAGAAAATCCTACTTTTAGAATAATTTTCCAGCCTATAAGTAGCTACTTAACATTAAGCTATTAAAATAGAAGAGTAAGAGTTATTTATTGTGATATAAACGTTATATTGCAAGCGTTTTTCATAGTTTTTACTTGTAACTGTAGCGTTATTGTATATAATACAAATAGTTTTTACTTATATCATATTGGCTTATAAAAACCCCTAAAATGTAGTGTTTTCACTGATTTTCAGCTAGTTATTATTGAAAGTGTTTTTTTTTCTACAAATTTAGTATTTTCTTTTATATATGTTGCTAAATATCTTTTTTATATTTGCTCAACTATATTTTTACACGATGTTATGACTAAAATATCTTTTTTCACATGAAATATAGTTGGTATCAATTTTACGCTTACAAACCGTTTTTCCAAGTATTTTAATGTTTTTGAAGCCTAAAAAATTTCGAAATTTGATATTATTCAGTACTTTTACACAACTTATATTTTACAATATTATGAGCTTTAAAATATGTATATTTTAATGAAAATTCTGTGTCAATTTTAATCTTAGAAACACGTTATTTCAAGTGTTTTAAATGTATTTTTTAAAGCTCTAAAAAATGTCCGAAAATTGACATTTATTCATCCCTTTTTTTGATAAGAAATTCAAAATATGGTGATTATAGTTGTTTTCGTTAGAATTTCTATTTTTACACTATTGTAATGCTTATAATAGGAAGTTTGAAGCTCTATTTGTGATAACATTGTATATTTATACGTGTTTTTTCATATTTTCGCTTCTTATTGTAGTGTTATATCATTATAAAGGGAATTTACCTTATGATAATGCTTTATACCCTCAAAATGTGTTCTTTACAAAGATTTTTATGCTTAGTATCGGTGATATTAAAGCTGTTTTCTTACAAATTGAATTATACAATCCTTTTTATTTGAATAATTAAACCTATATGTAATCGTTAACATTTACATTAAGCAATAAATAGAAGAGTAAGAGGTATTTAGTTTGTGATATAACGGTATATTTGCAATGTTTTTCTAGTCTCTTGTAAACTGTAGCGTTTTATATATTAAGTTAATTTTACTTATCATATTTGCATAAACCCATAAACATGTATGTTTCATGATATTACTATTTATTCGGTGATATATAGCTGTTTTTCCTAGCAAATTGAAGTATAAAATGCTCTTTTTTTAGAATAATTTGCACATATAAGTAGTTTTACATTACATTTTTAAAAGCTGTTATGAAGAGTAAGAGGTTATTTTATTGTGATATAACGGTATTTGCAAGCGTTTTTCATAAGTTTCTTCTAAACTGTAGCGTTATTGTAATATATACAAGTTTTTTTTTACTTATCATATTGCTATAACCCATAAAATGTAGTGTTTTGTCAATGATTTTAGCTAGTTATCAGTGATATAGAGCTGTTTTTCCTACAAATTGAAGTATAAATCCTTTTAGAATAATTTGCACCTATAAGTAGCTTACATTACATTAAGCTATTAAATAGAAGAGTAAAGGTTATTTATTGTTATATAACGGTATTTGTCAAGGGTTTTTCATAGTTTCTTGTAAACTGGTAGCGTTATTGTCTATATACAATAGTGTTACTATCTATTGCTGATAAACACCAAAAATGTAGTGTTTTCATGATATTAGCTATTTATCGGTGCTATATAGGTATTTTCCTACAAATTGAGTATAACAATCCTTTGTTAGAATAATTTTTGCACTATAATTAGCTTAATTTCATTAAGCGAATAAATAGGCAGAGTAGAAGTTATTTTTGTGGTATACGGTTATTGCAACGTTTTTCATAGTTTTTCTGTCTTGTAAACTGTAGCGTTATTATATCTATACAAGTTAGCTTTACTTATCATATTGCTATAAACCCATAAATGTAGTGTTTTCATGATATTAGCTATTAATTGGGTAGATATTGCTTGGGGGGGGTTTTTTTTTTGTTTTTTTGTTTTTTTTTTTCCTACAAGTGAATTAAAAAATCCTCTTTTAAGACTAATTGCACCTATAAGTGCTTACATTACATTAAGCTATTCAATAGAAGAGTAGGAGGCTATTTATTGTGGATATAACGGTATATTGCCAAGCGTTTTTCATACCTTTCTTCTAAACTGTGGCGTGTATTGTATATATACAAGTAGTTTTACTTATCATATTGGCTATAACCCTTAAAATGTAGTGTTTTCAATAATTTTAGTTAATTATCAGTGATAATAATAGCTGTTTTCCTACAATTGAAGTTAAAATCTCTTTTTAGATAATTTGCACCTATAAGTAGCTTACATTACATTAAGCTAATAATTAGAAGAGTACGAGGTATTTATTGGGCATATAACGGTATATTGCGCGTTTTTCAATAGTTTTCTTCTAACGGTAGCGTTATTGTTATAACAAGTAGTTTTTACTTATTCATATGCTATAAACAACCCATAAAAGTAGTGTTTTCAATGCTTTTAGCTAGTTCTCAGTGATATAGAGCTGTTTTCCTACAATTGCAAGTATAATCCTTTTTAGAATAATTTTGCACCTTATAATAGCCTTACATTACATTAAGACTATTAATCAAGAGTAGAGGTTATTTATTGTGATATAATATTGCAAGCGTTTTTTTCATAGTTTCTTGTAAACTGTACGTATTGTATATATACAAGTAGTTTTACTTATCATATTGCTATAACCCCATAAATTGTAGTGTTTTCATGATATTAGCTATTAATTGGTGATATATAGCTGTTTTTCCTAAAATTGAAGTATAAAATCCCTCTTTTTAGAGACTAATTTGCACCTATAAGTATGCTTACATTACCTTTAGCTATTAAAGAGAAGAGTAGGAGGCTATTTTATGTGATATAACGGTATATTGCAAACGCGTTTTTCATACTTTCTTCTAACTGTGGCGTTATTGTAAATCAAGTAGTTTTTCTATCTAATGCTATAAACCCTTTACAAATGTAGTGTTTTCAATAATTTTAGGTAATTATCAGTGATAATAAAACAAATAGCTGTTTTCCTACAAATTGAGTATAAAAATCTCTCTTTTTAGAATAATTTGCACCTATCAGTAGCTTACATTCCATTAAGCTAATAATTAAATAGTAAGAGGGTATTTATTGATATACGGTATATTGTCAGCGTTTTTTTCATAGTTTCCTTCTAAACGGTAGCGTTATTGTATAATACAATTAGTTTTACTTAATCATAATTGCTATAAACCCTAAAATGTAGTGTTTTCAATGATTTAGCTAGTTTATCAGTGATATATAGCTGTTTTCCTAAAAATTGAAGTAATAAAAATTCTCTTTTTAGAGAATAGTTTTGCACTTATAGTAGCTTACAATTACATTAAGCTAATAATAGAAGAGTAGGGTTATTTAGTTTGTGATATAACGGTAATTGCAAGCGTTTTTCATAGTTTTCTTGTAACTGTAGCGTTATTGTATTATACAAGTAGTTTTACTTACCATCTTGCTATAAACCCTTAAATTTAGTGTTTTCAATGATATTAGCTATTTATCGTGATATAAAAGCTGTTTTTTCTACAATTGAAGTATAAAATGCTCCTTTTTGAGAGAATATATTTGCACCTATAATTGCTTACATTAAATTAAGCTATTAAATAGAAGAGTAAGGGTTCTTTATTGTGATATAACGGTATATTGCAAGCGTTTTTTCATAGTTTTCTTCTAAACTGTAGCGTTATTGTATATATACAAGTAGTTTTCTTATTATATTGCTATAGAACCCCATAAAATGTAGTGTTTTCATGTATATTGCTATTTATCGGTGATATAAAGCTGTTTTTCTACAAATTGAAGTATAAAATGCTCTTTTTTAGAATAATTTGCACCTATATTAGCTTACATTACTTACATCCACTATTAAATAGAAGAGTAGAGGTTATTTATTGTAGATATACGGATATTGCAAGCGTTTTTCATAGTTTCTTCTAAACTGTAGCGTTATTGTATATATAACAACGTATTTTACTTATTATCTTGTCTATCAACCCATAAATGTAGTGTTTTCGAATGATTTTAAGCTAGTTTAAGTGATATATAGCTGTTTTTCTACAAATTGAAGTATAAAAATCCTCTTTTTAGATAATTTGCACCTATACTTAGCTTTAACTTACATTAAGCTATTAAATAGAAGAGTAAGGGTTATTTATTGTGATATAACGGTATTTGCAAGCGTTTTTCATAGTTTCTTCTAAACTGTAGGCGTTATTGTATATATACAATAGTTTTACTTATATATAGTGGCTTATAAACCCATAAAATGTAGTGTTTTTCAATGTTTTAGCTATTATAAGTGATATATAGCTTGTTTTCCGAGAATTGAAGTATGAAATCCTCTTTTTAGATAATTTGCTCTATAAGTAGCTTTCATCCATTAAGCTATTAAATAGAATAGTAAGAGGTTATTTATTGTGATATAACGGTATATTGCAAAGCGTTTTCATAGTTTCTTCTAACACTGTGCAGTTATTGTATAGTTTAAGTAGTTTTACTTATTCATTTGCTATAAACCCATAAAATGTATGTTTCCAATTATTTTAGCTAGTTTCATGATATATAGCTGTTTTCGTATCAAATTGAAGTATAAAATCCTTTTTTTAGAATAATTTGGCACCTATAAGTAGCTTACTTCCATACGCTATTAAATAGAAGAGGAAGAGGTTTTTGTATTGTGATATACGGTAATTGCAAGATTGTTTTCATAGTTTCTTGTAAACTGTAGCGTTATTGTATTATATACATGTAGTTTTACATATCATATTGCTTATAACCCCATAAATGTAGTGTTTTCATGATAGTTAGCTATTATCGGTAATATATGCTGGTTCCTACAAATTGAAGGTATAAGAATTCCTTTTTAGAATAATTTGCACCTATAAGTAGCTTACATTACATTAAGCTTTATTAAATAGAAGAGTAAGAGGTTAGTTTATTGTGATATAACGGGTATATTGGCAAGCGTTTTTCATAGTTTCTTGCTAACTGTAGCGTTATGGTTATATATACAGATAGTTTTACTTAGTATATTGCTAAAAACCCATAAAATAGAGTGTTTCCAGTTTTATTTTAGCTAATTATCAGTGATAATATAGCTGTTTTCCTACAAATTGATATATAATCCTCTTTGTTAGAATAATTGTGCACCTATAAGTGCTTAGCATTACATTAAGCTATTAAATGAAGAGTAAGAGGTTTTTATTGTGATATAATCGTTATATTGCAGCATTTTTCATAGTTTCTTGTAAACTTGGTAGCGTTATTGTTATATACAGTATTTTACATTGTCATAAATTGCTTAAACCCATAAAATGTAGTATTTGTCTGATATTAGCTATTTATCGGGAATCTATAGCTGTTTTTCCTACAAATCAAGTATAAAATCCTCTTTTAGAAATAATTTTGCACCTATAAGTAGATTCAATTACATTAACTATTAAATAAGAATAGTAAGAGGTTATTTATTGTGATATAACGTTTTATTGCAAGCGTTTTTCATAGCTTAATTGTAACTGTAGTCGTTATTGTATATATACAAGTATTTTACCTTATCATATTGCTATAAACCGCCATAAAATGTAGCGTTTTCAATGATATTAGCTATTTAATCGTTGATATATGCTGGGTTCTTACAAATTGAAGTAATACACTCCTTTCTTTAGAATAATTTGCACCTATAAGTAGCTTACATTACATAGCTATTAAATAGAAGAGTAGGGGTTATTTATTGTGATATAACGTAATTGCAAGCGTTTTTTCATAGTTTCATTTTAAACTCTAGCGTTTTGTATATATCATTAGTTTTACTTATTTCAACTATGCTTATAAACCCAGAAATGTCGTTTTTCATGATTTTAGGCTAATTCTCAGTGATATATAGCTGTTTTCTACAAATTGAATTAATAAAATAATCCTCTTTTTTAGAAATAATTTGCAACCTATAAGTAGCTTACATTACATTAGCTATTAAATATAAGAGTAAGAGGTTATTTATTGTGATATAGACGTATTAATTGCAAGCGTTTTTTTCATATTTCCTTTGTAAACTGTAGCGTTATTGTATATATACAAGTAGTTTACTTATCATATTGCTATAACACCCCATAAATGTGTGTTTTCATGATATTAGCTATTTATCGGTGATATATAGCTGTTTTCCTACAAATTTGAAGTATACAATCCTATTTTAGAATAATTTGGCACCTATAAGTAGCTACATTACATTACTATTAAATGGAAGAGTAAGAGGTTATTTATTGTGGATATATTTTTCAAGCGTTTTTCATAGTTTCCTCTTGTAAAAAACTGTAGCATTATTGTATATATACAAGTAGTTTTACTTATCATATTGCTATAAACCCATAAAATGTAGTGTTTTTAATGATATTAGCTATTTATCGGTGATATATAGCTGTTTTCCCTACAAATTGAAGTAAAAAATCCTCTTTTTAGAATAATTTGCAACTATAAGTAGCTTACATTACATTAAGCTATTAAATAGAAGAGTAAGAGGTCATTTATTGTGATATAACGGTATATTGCATGCGTTTTTCATAGTTTCTTGTAAACTGTAGCGTTATTGTATATATACAAGTAGTTTTACTTATCATATTGCTATCATATCAGTGAAGAGTTGTTTTTTTTCTACAGATTGAAGAAATATTTCTTTATATCTGTAGCTAATAGCTTTTTATATTTGCTACAACTATATTTTACAAAATTATTAGCTAAAAATATATATTTTTCATGAAATCTAGATATCAATATTAATCTTAAAAACAATGTTTTTTCAAGTATTTTAATGTATTTTTGAAGGGCTAAATAATGTCGAAATTTGACATTATTCAGCACTTTTACACAACTATATTTAACAATGTTATGAGCTAAAAATATGTATTTTTCATGAAATTTAGGTAGCAGTTTTAATCTTAAAAACAACGTTTTTTCAAGTGTTTTAATGTATTTTTGAAGGCCTACAAAATGTCAATATATGACATTATTCAGCACTTTTACACAACTATATTTTACAATATTATGAGCTTAAAATATGTATTTTTCACGATATTTTTGTATATATTTTATTCTTAAAAACAACGTTTTTTCAAGTGTTTCAATGTATTTTTGAAGGGCTATAAAATGTCGAAAATTGACATTATTCAGCCCTTTTTTTGATAGAGAAATTCAAAATGTGGAATTATAGTTGTTTTCGTTAGAAATTGCTATTTTAAACTACTGTAAGCTTATAATAGGAGTTTGAGACTCTATATTGTGATACAATTGTATATTATACGTGTTTTTCATAGATTCTTCTTAATTGTAGCGTTATATCATTAATAGAAGGAATTTATTTTATGATAATGCTTTATACCCTCATAATGTGTTCTTTTCAATGATTTTAGCTAGTAATCGGTGATATATAGCTGTTTTCCTACAAATTGAAGTATACAATCCTTATTTTAGAATAATTTGGACCTATATGTATCTTACATTACATTAAGCTAATAAATAGAAGAGTAAGAGGGTATTTATTGTGATATAACGGTATATTGCAACTGCTTTTCATAGTTTCTTGTAAACTGTAGCGTTTTTGTATATATATAATTAGTTTTACTTATCATATTGCTATAAACCCATAAAATGTAGTGTTTTCAATGATGTTAGCTATTTATCGGTGATATATAGCTGTTTTCCTACAAATTGAAGTATAAAATCCTCTTTTTAGAATAATTTGCACCTATAAGTAGCTTACATTACATTAAGCTGTTAAATAAAAGAGTAAGAGGTTATTTATTGTGATATAACGGTATATTGCAAGCGTTTTTCATAGTTTCTTGTAAGCTGTAGCGTTATTGTATATTATACAAGTAGTTTTACTTATCATATTGCTATAAACCCATAAAATGTAGTGTTTTCAATGATTTTAGCTAGTTATCAGTGATATAGAGCTGTTTTCCTACAAATTGAAGTATAAAATCCTTTTTAGAATAATTTGCACCTATATAGCTTACATTACATTAAGCTATTAAATAGAGGAGTAAGAGATTATTTATTGTGATATAACGGTATATTGCTAGCGTTTTTCATAGTTTCTTGTAAACTGTAGCGTTATTGTATTAATACAAGTAGTTTTACTTAACATATTGCTATAAACCCTTAAAATTTAGAGTTTTCAATGATATTAGCTATTTATCGGTGATATAGAGCTGTTTTCCTATTATTTGAAGTATAAAATGCTCTTTTTAGAATAATTTGCACCCTTAATTACCTTACATTACATTAAGCTATTAAATAGAACAGTAAGAGGTTATTTATTGTGATATAACGGTATAATGCAAGCGTTTTTCATAGTTTCTTCTAAACTGTAGCGTTATTGTATATATACAAGTAGTTTTACTTATTATATTGCTATAAACCCATAAAATATAGTGTTTTCAATGATTTTATCTAGTTATCAGTGATATATAGCTGTTTTCCTACAAATTGCAGTATAAAATCCTCTTTTTAGAATAATTTGCACCTATAAGTAGCTTTCATTCCATTAAGCTATTAAATAGAAGATTAAGAGGTTATTTATTGTGATATAACGGTATATTGCAAGCGTTTTTCATAGTTTCTTCTAAACTGTAGCGTTATTGTATATTTACAAGTAGTTTTACTTATTATATTGCTATAAACCCATAAATGTAGTGTTTCCAATTATTTTAGCTATTTTATCAGTTGATATATAGCTGTTTTCCTACAAATTGAAGTTAAAACCCTTTTTTTAGAAAATTTTGCACCTATAATAGCTTACATTCATTAAGCTATTAAATAGAAGGGGGAAGAGGTTTTTTATTGTGATAAAACGGTATAATGAAAAATTTTTTTCTGTTTTTCTAAACTGTAGCGTTTTTGTATATATACAGGTATTTTTACTTATTTATTTGCTAAAAACCCCAAAAAATAGAGTGTTTCATTTATTTTAGCTAGTTATCGTGAATATAGCGTTTCCTACAATTGAAGTAAAAAATCCCTTTTAGAAAAATTTGCACCTTAAACTACAATACATTAAGCTTTAAAAAAAGAGAAAATGGTTTTTTTTTTTTGATATAACGGTATTT
>JACEEZ010024316.1:0-21770 GCA_016584305.1 Chionoecetes opilio
TCTTATGCCGCCGGCAAATACGGTAACGGAGAAACCTCGTTTATCCGGCACCCTCGGGGGGAGCGCATGCCGGATACTCATTTTGCCGTTGTTTTTGAGAGTTACTCTTATGAAATCCCCAAAAATCCCTTTTTTTTCTTTTCTTTTTTTGCCCCATCCAGGAACTGGCCAAGGTTCACAACAAAATGGGTAACACAAAGGCCGCTTAGTTGCCAGTCCTATACAGAAGACTGTCAGAGAATAAAATAAAAAGTGGGGGTGAGCCAATTTAGTGATGGAGGTGTCTGTTACTCTTCTTTGAAAAGATGTAATTCATAGGAAGGTGGAAAAATAGAAACGGACGAGAGTTTCCAGAGTTTACCAGTGAAAGGGAGGAAAGGGTTGCCAACCCTGCGTACCCCGCCAAAGTTGAACTAAATTTCTGGCCGAGTTTTCTCAGTTTCAGAGTTCCAGCGTTTATCCATTGAAAAAAAAAAAAAAAAAAAAAAAAAAAAAAAAAAAAAAAAAAAAAAAAAAAAAAGCCTGGGTCGATTAGTGCGTTGTTTTGAGGCTGCCGTTGTTTTAAAATGCCGTTGAAAACAGAGGTTCTCCTGTATATTGGCATTATTCTTTTGTTGTCTATGAGCGCACACAGCACACCCTTCTCTCCTCCAACTCTATTTGACACGGCCGAGTCACGCAAATGTGTGCGACATCCATTTTTCTTACGGATCAGGAGACTGACAGCCTAGCAATACAGCCTCAAAACTTAGCCAATGACAGGCTCACATTTTTTTTCTTTTAGGCCATCATTCACTCATTTTTCGGGAGCCAATCAAAGAAAAGTCCTACATTTGATCGGTTAAAGTCGGTTACCGCTGATCAGTTAGCTAGTTGCAATGGAGTGCATAGGATTCTCTGTTACTGGGGTCCGTATCATCCAATATACCTATACAAAGACATAAATCATTGAAAACGTTTGACGAACGGTGTCATACCAACGAAGATGAGTGTCGTAAATGCAGTCGAGAGCTGTCTGTACCAAAAACGGCCGTGGTTTTCACTGTCAATAATCGTCTGCCCCGACTTTTTCTGCACAGTCACAGTCCAGTCACCCTGTCCGCTTATGCGGATGACACGTCAAACGTCGAATGCTTTACTCATTACTGTTTACGGTGTTGTGCCTTTTCATACCCCCTAAAGCTCCGTCCACACTAAGCGGCAAAAGCCGCGCCCCCGGGCAGTGCCCGTCACGGTAAAAGCCCGCGGGCACATGACACTGGTGTCCCCACAGCAGAGCCTGCCTGGCCCAGTCAGAGCGAGCAGCTGAGCAGCCAGGACAGTGTACCGTTCTCTATTCGAAAATGTGTGCGGTACGACACAATGCGAAGCATGAAGGACCGTAAGAATCTGGCACTGTGTACCATAATCATTCTATTGTCTGCAAAAGAAAAAGGGAACAAAGTGGAGAAAGAAAGAATTGGCTCTACTTATCCACTCAAAGCTCCACTGTAACCTCGTTGTCTGGCAGCGACGCTGCCTGGTGCGGCAGGCAGTGCCTGGTGTCGGCAGGCAGTGCCTGGTGCAATCGTTCACCTAATATCGCGGGCATTTTACTCGTTTGCCGCGGGCACAAGCGGTGACCCGTCAACAGGCCAAACTGTCTCGCTTGTGCCCGCGGGCAATGCCCGCTACTGTGGAAGAGCTTTAGACCGCAGTATATAGTGTATTACGTTAAATAATGAACTGAGTGGATTACAGGGTTCCCCAGAATTGGAAGTTTCCCCCTAAATTGGGGGGGGCTCAAAAGTGTCAAATGCTTTATCTTACTGTGCACGGTGTTGTGCCTTTTCACTACACCAAGACGCAAATATTGTAGTATTAAGTTACAATATGAACTGAAGTGGTATTGATGGATGTATTTTTTTGTTATTACACCTTTGTGTCCTTTTTGTAGTTTTCATACCGAAGCCACGTCATTCCAATAAATTGTCTCCAATCTCATACGTACCCTCCCCCCACACACATTTTGTTTTGGCTTAAGTCAAAATGGGTGGTGGGTGATGGTTAATGGATGAGTGAATGGGTGGGTGTGATGGGTAATGGGTGTGGGGTAGGGTGGTCCTTAAAATTGAAACTTCGGAAGATAAGCTCCCACCCCGCAAATTTATTTGAAGTTGAGAAACTCTAACCTGGTGAATTTTTTTTCTCAATTGACAGCATTTACCCCTCCCTATTGACTTGAAGTTTCCACCCTGAGGATCAAAAAATCCTTATTTTTTTTTTTTTGGGGGTGCCCATTCATTCCCAAATGTTAGCTTAGTCACACAACATACAGTGTTTTATAAATGGTTACCTCATGTATTACACATTAAATGACCACAATCCACAGTTAATACAGTGAAAAAAAAGAAACACCCGAAAATTTGACCATTTTCGCACTTCACAAACGTAACCCTTTCACGTCCACCATTGTCATTCACTTTTTTGTTGTCCAGCTAAACTCATTGTCCCCGATATGTCCCGTCGTCTGCGAAAAAGTTGTACTTCCACCGCGTCTAGAACTAACTATCAAAGGTATCGAGTTCATATGTTTCGTTTTTAAGCTAAGATCATTTCCTATATCAGGACACAATGTTCAACAAATACGCTAGCGTGAAATAACTTAACAAAACCTCGAGTTAGAAGTGAAAAAAAAAAAACAAACTTGCGGCAAAAAATAATATGTCACCCACCAAAATCAACTTATCATCATAGAAGATTTTTCTCAATTCCATGACATAGCTGAATAATTTTCTTTTCCAATTACGTATAATTATATTGTAATTCGCTTATCAAAAATAAAGCCATACAACGAAGTGAAAGATGCGTAAAGTAGTTTTTTTTTTAATACATAATTGTATAATATAATATTTATACAATTATTTATTATCAAAATAATATTTTAAATATATATAATTGTAATTTCGCTCTAACGGTCAGTGAATCTCACGTCAACCGTGGGCGCTTTTTAAGATGTTTTGAATAAATATTTTAAAATATTATTTTTGGACGACGCTCAAAGACGTCATTTTGTACGTAATGGCTACACGTACGATGACGCGTCAAGACGTCATTTGTACGTGAAAGGTGTTAAGCAAAATGTCTTTCGACCTGCACTACATAGTTTGTAGCGGCTGTAGCCCAACGTAAATCAAGTGTAACGCAGTATAGTTTAACACAACATGGAATATAATTTTTGTTCATGAACACATCTTAGTCTCTTTAGAAGACTCGACAGCCTACGCCAATGCTCCTAGCCCGTCCCGACTTAGTGCCTCCTGCTCCTGGGTGGGCCGCCAACACCGCACCACGGTCTTCTTTCTGGGAGTCAGGAACTCCGCGCGATGATGAAGACAACTTGGAGGAGAAATTGCGCAGTTGCCTCCTCATCCTGAGTTAGCCTTCCGGTTGTACTCCTGATGAGGGCAACTCCTCGCTCCGCGTGGTCGTTGATGACCGCTATCCCCTGCACGAGGGGCCGCCGCTGCCCCGGAAGTCTTCCCGCTCCAGCCAGGTCGCGGGATCGGCCTCGAGGACGCCGTCTTTCCGCACACTTCTGGAGAAACCGCGATGTTGGTTGTGCCATGTCTTTGGCAATTGGAGTCCAGAGAGGCTTGGCTGGGCAGCTTTTGGGCGCTTCGCTGGAGATTCATCTCCCACCGTGGTGGAAGTAAGGTGGGATTTGCCTCTTCGAGGATTTCCTCGATGCGGCATATCAGCAGTCCAGCACTTCTTCTCCGAGGGAAGTTTAGACCCGGCTACTGTTTTGCAACGGAGCAATCAAATAGCGACGTTTCCTGCCTGCCATGCTTGAATAGAATGATAGATTGATGTTGTGAACTCAACCTGAAAGAAAAAAAAACATTGTTAGGGGGCAGTGAGAAGAACAAGTAATACACATTACCCATTACACTAATACACAAACACACAGATCGACGTATCACCTTCAAAGAGACATTGGACATTACAGGAGCGTTTCAAGTTCAGCACAGGCCCGATACTTCTCGTTCTAATGTCAGCCGCCCCGAGACACTAGGCTAACTTCAATGTCGATGAGGAGGGTAATGTTGGAATTTGAAAAAAATGCACGGGAGAGTTTTTCTCGACTATTCCAACAAATTCCGGGGGGATGGAGCTTAAAATAAATTATTCGAGAATTTACCCCTCCCGAAGGACCACCCTAGTGTTTGGGTGATGGGTGAGTGACTGGGTGTGGGGTGTGGGTTAATGGTGGGGGAATGGGTGGGGGGTGATGGGTAAGGGTGAGTGAATGGGTTGGGGGTGATGGGTATGGTTGAGGGATAGGTGGGGGGTGATGGGTAATGGAGTGAATCGGTTGGGGTGGTGGGTAATGGGTGAGTGAATGTGGTTGGGGTGATGGGTAATGGGGTGGTGAATGGGTTGGGGTGATGGGTATAGGTGGTGGAATGGGCGGGGTGGATGGTAATGCTCTCGTGTGGGGTGGATGGTTACGTGAGTGAAATGGGTGTGGGGTGATGGGGAATGGTGAGTGAATGGTGGGGGGTGATGGGTATGGGTGAGTGAATGGGTTGGTGAGGGGTAATGGGTGAGTGAATGGTTGGGGTGATGGGAAATGGGTGATTGGATTGATTTTAGTGCCAAAAGGTGAATGTGCCAGACCAAGGGAAATGGGTGAGGCGAATGGGTGTGGGGTGATGGGTAATTGGTGAGTGAATGGTGGGGGGTGGCGGGTAATGGGTGAGTGAATGGGTGGGGGGTGATGGGTAATGGGTGAGTGATGGATGTGTGGTGATGGGATGGCTAATGGGTAGTGGAACGATTCCTCCCTTCTTCGATTCCTTATTTCTTTCCTCTTCAGTTTCCTCTTCTGCACTCTTCCATCCCCAATTTCTTCCTTACTCCTATTCCTTTCCTTTCCTTCTCTCATAATCTCCCTTCCTTCCCTCTCTCCACCTTCCATTATCACCCCATCAATCCACCAAAAGGAGAGCGATTCCCCCTCTATCTGCACGGAGCGAACTGTCAGTGCAGATCCCTCCGCTAGGATCGCTGTCGTCCCATGAAATCAAAATGGCGCGCCATGTTATATCGCTGCGTGACACCTCTCGGTGAGCTCCTCTGCAGTCCACCATGACCCAACCACCATTCTTCCACCATCTTGCCTACGGGAAATCGCTCGCTGCTTCCCACCACCCTCAGTAGGTAAGAGTGTTACAGGTAGGTTAGGTTAAGGTATACTTATTGGTTAGGATAGGTAGGTTTCATTTAAACGTATAAGTTAGGTAGTTATTACTTTGTGTTAAGGTTAGGTTATGTTTCATTAAATCCTATAAGGTTTAGGTTAGTATACTGTTGGTCAAGTTAGGTTAGGTTTCATTAAAACCTATTAGTTTAAGTTACTTCATACTTTGTGGTTAAGGTTAGTTAGGTTTCATTAAACTATAGGTTAGTTAGGTTTCATTAAAACTATAGACCCTGACTTTTTTCCAGGCAAAGTTTTGTGCTTTTTTCTGATGGATTACATGTTTTTAATGGAAACGGTACCAAAAAATTCGGTGATTTCTTTTTTTATTATTTTTTGTTTAAACTATGGTTTTGCACAAAATAAAACTATCTTTATTAGAAAAGCACCTATTCTAGTCGGAAAAAAAGTTGGTGTCTCTGAAAAAGACCGCCAAATCCTCGTCCATTATTACCAAATTAAGCTGTAAGCCTTGTGCAGTGTGCCCCCCGCCACTACTATGGAATTATTAACCCTCATCTGTTACAACCAACCCCACCGTAACTAACTAACTTAATCTTATTTAACCCGAATGTAATAGTTTCCTGGCTGAATAACAGTAGATTTTTTGGTAGATACATTGTACGTCCATTATTATCAATATTGCGCAATGGAATGAGTTTCAAAATACTCAGAATGAAGAAATGTGTACACGAGTGAGGAGGTAAGAATCCTAGGTAGCACTTTTTGAATCCACTACTGGAATAATACTCTATAAAACATACATCGATTGCCCACCAAAAACAAATCCCAGAAAATCAAAACATCATCAAACTACCCAGAACAATTAAGCTGCGGCCTCAAATCGCGGGATGGCCTAAACCGCAAAATTACCACAATATTTCTACTAAACAATCCCACTTGTAAACTTCCTTGGAAATGGATCAAGCACCTCAACCCTCTTGGTATTCACCAAATAAGTGGAGATAGGTAAAGTTATATCACCACGACGACACAGGCTAGGATTGGGCTTTTGTTTTCCATGTATGGGAGAAGTAAATAATACAGAGTGACACCCGATGACATACCTCAGGGGGGCTTCCTTCCCTGTGTCCTGCTGCTGTGTCCTTGCACTCTTTCACAGTCACATCCTGCCCCTGGCCCTGACACAATGGCCTGCACTGGATCGCGGTCACCCAAACAAACACATAAGGCAGTGAAGGAAATGAGGATACTCCCAGCATGCTCCGTCTCGTTGTGAGGCGGCTGCTCATGGGCCCTCCCACCTGCCCGCCACTCTACTTACTGACTGACTGTCAGTCTGTCAGTGTCAGGTATTTGTGATATCATTGAATAACACGTATGAACATCAAAATCATAACTGTAATGTTTCCGAATGTACATGTCATCACATGCTTCTATTTTTACTTTTTATATGCTAAAATCTGTTTACATTTGGCAAGAAAGTAATATTTATTGCATCTCAGTGAAGATAACGAGAAACCTTCGCAGTCTGTTTGTTTAGCATGAAGCACGTGTTGTTGGCGCTGCGGACTGATGTTCGTTTTTTCATTGATTCATATGTGTTCTATGTCATAGGCGCTTCTTTGCGACATTTCAAGACACCAGTTCACGGAACCCAAGAATTCAGGCGTTCATTTGCGCACGAAAACCTGGGTCCGTAGGCGACGCGCGTAGTGATGCAGCAAAAACCCGTGAACTTTTCTCCTAAACCCACAATGCAATTGGTGGTTAGCTTGGGTAGAGTTTCAGTTCCATACAAACAATGTCGCCTGGGCCCTATTTTCTCTATCTAAGGGTTTTCCGCAATGCACGAGTCCGAGAGGAATGTCAGAGACGGCATACAAGAGGCCCTGGTGGAGGCCATGCGGTCCCGCGATCTTAAACTTGATATGATCCCTTCACATCAAGCTGATTACACTTTTAATGTCCCCCCCCCCTCTCTCTCTCTTCTTCTCTCTCTCTCTCTCTCTTCTCTCTTCTCTCTCTCTTCTCTCTCTCTTTTCTCTCTCTTCTTCTAGTCTCTTCTCTCTCTTTCCTCGCATTCCTCTCCTTCTTTCCTCTTTTCTCTCTCTCTCTCTCCTCTCTTTTCTCTCCTCTCTCTTTTCTCCCCCTCTCTCTCTCTTTAGCTCTTTCTCTCTCTCAATCTCTCCTTCCTTTCTCTCTCTTCTCTATCTTCTCGTCTTTCTCCTCTTCTCTCTCTCATCTCTCTCTCTTCTCTACTCTCCTTCCTCTCTCTCTCTCTCTCTCTCTCTCGGTCTCCTCTCTCTCTTCTCTCTCTCTCTCCCCCTTCCCCATCCTCCCAGCCTGAGTTTGTTTTAAACAAAAAAAGGGGTTTTTGCGTTCCATTTGTACACGCAACCCCGAACCAGGAACTGAACCCAACACTGAACTGAAAAACTGTTCATGCAACTTGGCCAAATGGAAGAGGCCTTCTACTAAAAACTAATAGACTAATATTTCCGTTTTTCGATATGTTTATTAGATTATATATATTATTTTTGGGCCCTTTCCTGTCTGTGTGTTTTTTGGGGTTTCATGTTCGTTTTGCTCTTTCAGTTATTCCTTGGGCCGAGCCTTTAAAACAGAAAAAGCGCCAAAAACGCCCTCTTTGCTTTTTTCCAGACGGGGTTGGTGGCTTTAAATACTTCCCTTTCACCCCATGTTTTAAAGGGAAAAGTTAAAGAGGCTTTCTGGAAAGTTTTGTGCCCTTTTTATTTTTGTTTTTCATCTGCGTCATATTGGGGCCTATAAATAAACAAATTAAAAAAAAAAAACCGGTGGCGACGTTGTTAAAACCTACTACAGAAAAAGTCGCCAGCTAGTTTTTTTAAACCCCCAAAGGTTGAGTCGCCACTCGGGGGAAATTTAAGGAAAAGTAAAAAAAGTCTCTATATATTGTTACACTTTGCTTTTGTCTGAGTGTGTGGTGGTGGGGGAGGCGGTGGGGGGGGTTTTGGAGGGGGGGAAGTGGGCCCGGGACTGTGTCGCCAACCCCAGGGATGGGGCGGGGCTGGGGCCCGGGGGCCCATATTTTATAAAGATTTAGGATTGTCTTAGACCGCCGAGTTTTAAAATAGGCGGCCGGCGTCCTAAATCATTTCGGCGCATCCTAAATCGCTAAAAACTCGCCCAAATTTTTCGGGGTTTTTCTAGGACAGGGTGGGGGTGCCCAAACGAGCGGGGGGGCGGCTAAAAACCTCGTCCTAAGGACGAAAACATGGGTCCCTCCACCCACTCTGAAAAAATTTTCGGGATAGGAAAATTTTACGGGACAATTTGTTGATACATAACTAATCAAGCGATCCGTTTTGGACCGAAAAGGGTTTAAATAATTTGACAGCCCTAGTGGGAGTTTTAAATTTAAAAAGGAAACCTAAAAAATACGGCCCCCGTGTGCAAATACTTTTCCATGTTTATTATTCATTTTTTAGGTACCATGTTCCTCCTGCCTTGATATAAAGTATCGTGATACAGATTGAAGTGCACCTCCCCAAACTTTTGATGAAGAATGGTATCATTTAAAGAAAAAGCGATTTAGAGTGGGCTCACTAAAAAAAAATTTTTTAAAAAATTTGGGAAAAAGCCCGGGGATTTATTAAGCCATGGAAAAATATCCATATACTCTATTTTCTTCCCCTGCCGTATTTTGATAATTTTAAAAATTTGTTCTTGATTCATCGTTTAATATCCCAAACCCCCAACCAAAAAAACCAAACTTAACAGTTTTTTGGTTGAAAGAACAAATTTCTGGGTAGACCTTATGTATCAGCTTATTTTAAATTGCGCCAGGGGAAGGAAATTGGGTTTAAAAACCCAAATGAAAAAATCTACCTAGAACAGGTTAAAATTGTAAGGTTTCGGGGGAGGGCCTAACCCAAAAACGGTAAAATTCCGAAGGATTTGGGGGTGTTTTGGGCGGGTGGCCAACCCCCCCGGACAATCGCGCACCATCAAATTTTTTTTTTTTAAACCCCTAAAAAAATAACTAACCAACCCAAAATCTACCCTAATTTAAACATAACCTAAAACCCAAAACCCTTAAACCCCAAAACCAAAACCAAACCCAACCCTAACTCAGAAATTTGGTAATAAGGGAAACGAGACTTTGGGGTTTGGGGTTTTCGGGACCCCGACTATTTTTTCCGGGGTCTTCAATGGGTGCATTTTCTAATGGAGTATTTTTTTTTTGGGGCAAGCCAAAATTTAAAAAAAAAAAAAATCATACCAAATTTTATGGTCCCCTTTTCCCATTAAAACACTGTATCTCCACAAAAAAGCACTTAAAATTTGGGCCCCGGGAGAAATTGTCAGGGTCTTATGGGTTTTTTAAATGAAACCTAACCAAAACCTTTTGGGTTTTTAATAAAACCAAAATAACCGGGAAAATCTTTAAAAAAAAGGTCTCCACGCTAACCCTGACACAAATTTTGGGCTCAACGTATTATACTTACTGCCCTTTTAAGACTCTGTTTTTATTTTAATGAGTGCCGATCCTTGCTTTGTCTACTTTCCAAATAAAAAATTTTCCCAGCGATCCATAATGTTATTTAAATTTAGTTTTGGTTGGGGGCCCCCAAAGATGCTCGTAGCCAAAAAACGCCGTGTGCCCAAACCCCGGCTATTTTTGCCCAAAATAGGGGGCATTTTTTGGGTTAGAAAAATCCAAAAAGATCCCGGGAAAAAAAGTGTCTGGGGTGACAGGGCCTTTATTTAGGTTGGGCAGGTCAGGTTAGGTTGGTTAATTAGGTTGGGTTTCATTAGGTTAGGTTAGGCCACACGGGGCTCAAAGGGAGGGGGGGTAGGTTGGGTTCTGTAGAGTTTGTCACTTTAGAATAGGCTCAATCTCCTATCTTCTTCAAATGGCCGAAAAGGGTTTGGGGGAAACATGGTGGGAAACCTGGTTTTTGGGGGGGGAGCACCCCAATGGGAAATAGGGCCCCCCCAAAAAAAAAAAAAAACCCCCTTAAACTAGGAAAATTTTCCTATTTCATGGATTTTTTATGGGGGAATATTTCCCTTTTTGGGGGGGCCCCCCCAAAAAAGGGACACCTCAAAAGGGAAAAAAATGACCCCCCCCAAAAAAACCCCCTAAACTAGGGAAAATTCCCTAGAAAATAGATTTAAATTTGGGGGGAAATATTTCCCCGAAAAAGTTCTGAACTGGGGAAATACCCCTAGTTTGGGGTTTTTTTTGGGGGGCCAAAATTTCCCCTTTATGTGTGTGCTCCCCCACCCAAAAACCCCCGGTTTCCCACCATGTCCCCAAGCTTTTGGCTTTTAAAAAGAAAATGAGGGTGGGGGCCTTTGTTCCTAAGATTTTTCCCCTAACCTTAACCCACAAAGTATATTACCCCAACATTATGGGTTTTTTTTAAAACCCATAAAATTTACAAACTTTCCCGGCCAATTTTTAGGGCTTTTTTTTTATGGGAGAGAGGGGTTTTTTAATGGAATTGGTACCAAAAATTCGGTGATAATTTTTTTTTTTTTTTTAAAAATGGGCTTGCGCAAAATAAAAAATATCTCCTAATAAAGGGCGAGGGTTTCGCGGGGTTTACAGAGACACCGACTATTTTTTTTTTGGCCCAAAATTTGGTGGTTTTTCTCTAATGGAGATAGTTTTATTTTTGCCCCCCCAAAAAAAAAAAAAAAAAAAAAAAAAAAAATTAAACCCTTTCCTAACCCTTTTGGGTTTTAAAGGGGGAAAACCCAAACCCAAATGTAAGGGGGTTTAAAAAAAACCCAAACCCAAACCCCAAAAGGTTTTTTAAAGAAACCAAACCCAACCTTAACCACCCAAAATTTAACCCTTTTTTTAAACTTTTTTTTATTGGGTTTTTCGGGAAAAAAAAACTTCAAATTTGAACAAGGAACGGTTTAAAAAATTTGGAAAAAAGCCTTCACCCCTATCTTTTTTTTTTTCCCCTATAGCCCAAAAACCTGGGGAAATGGGGGGAAAACGGGGGTTTTTTTTTGGGGGGAAGGGAAATAAGTGTTTATTGGGTCCCAAAAAAATCCTCAAAGTCACTAATGTAAAAAACTAAAACCCAACCTAAACCCTTTAACCCCCAAAGTATACCTAACCTAACCTAACCTTAAACCCCAAAATATACCCAACCCAACCCAAACCCTTTAAACCCCAAAAATATACCAAACCAAAACCCCAAAAACCCTTTAAACCCCAAAAATTTACCTAACCCAACCCCCCTTAAAACCTTTCCACAAAGTATACCTAAACCCAACCCCTTTAAACCCCAAAGTTCCCCAACCTTAAACCAAAAAATAACCTAAACCCAACCTTAAACCCCAAAAAATATAAACCCCAACCTAACCCTTTAAACCCCCAAAATTTCCCAACCCCAAAACCCAACCTTAACCCCCAAAGTATACCTAAACCCAACCCAAAAAAAAAAAAAAAAAAAAAAACCCCAACAACCCCCTTAGAATTTTTTGAGGGACCTCTATTTTATAGCGGCCGTGTGGGTTTTAAACCCAAAGGGTGGCGGGGGGACGCTGGAACCCTTTTCAGATTTGGAAATACAATAAGGGAACAAAAAGTGCGGTAATTTTTTTTCAGTCAAAACCGGGGAGGGGCTTTAAAGTATTTTCCCCAAACCCTATTGTAGGGGCCAAGAAAAAAAAGCCCGTGTCTCTGAAAAACGACCCCGAAAATCTCGTCCATTATAACCCTATCTCCATTGAAAAAAAACCCCATTGTAGGCCGGAAAAAAAAGTCCCCGGGGTCCCTTTTTTAAAAAACCGGAAGTCCTCGTCCCTTATAAACCGGGCAGTCCCCTTTACGGACTCTTCGCCGATCATTCGGCATGGAAAATTCCCTCGCAGGACATAGGGCATTTTTCCTTTGTTGAAAGAGTGGGCCCAAAGGGTAAAAATTTGTCCCGAAAAAAATTATTTTTTTTTCCCTCGATAAAAGCCCCAAGACAAAGTCAAAAGTTTTTTGTCCCTTTTTAAACCCCGGGAAAGTTGCTATCTGGTACAAAATTCTTATGATGGAAATTTTTCGTTGTAGTCTTCAGCAAATTTTCATAGAAATATTAAACTTTTTTTGTTTTTTTTTAATTTTTATCCTTTCTGGGACTCTTTTGTGGGGATATTTCAGAAAAACCAAAATTGGGCCCTGTAAAAGTACGCCCGCGCTTCGTCCCCCAAGCCGCCCTCCTAGGACCGTCTTTTGACTTTCCCCGAAAACCTTTGAAGCAGGGGTTGGACGAACCTAGGACGAAACCTAAATTTTATAAGTAGGGCCCAGAAGAGAGCGAAGGAAAGAGGGGGAGTGGGTGCGTACAACGGCGGGGGAGGACTGCGCGGGGGGGCGTGAGGGGGGGCCCCGGGGGAGGATAGCGAGGAGGCAGAAATAGCTGGGCCGGGGGAGGGAAACTTGTGTCTCGGGGGGGGACGCTAGCGCCATGCGGGCCCGAAGGGGGCCCTCACCCCTTTGTCAAATACTAAGTCATGTCCCCGGGTCGTAAGCCAGCGTAAACTTTGTGTGTTTGTGTACATCAAAATGAAACCTTGTGTGTTGGTGGAGTGGAGCAAAAGGGGTGTCCCCTGTAACTTTAGTATTTATTTTTTTCCCTTTGGCCCACGCCCCCAGGGTGTGTATTGTTGTTGACCTCGTTATTAAAAAGGGAAAAATTGGGACAGTGAGTGCTTCAATTTTCCCCCTACCCCCCCTTTTGTTATTGAATACGTGGGGCACCCATTACTCGCTACAGGTTAATTTTACCGACCCGTCGGAGGAAGTTAAGGGCAAAGTGATGGCGCCTTTGGGGGGAAAAAAAGACAGGTGATCTTTTAGAGGGGGATGCGCGTTTAAAAATATTGCTCGGAAAAAGCTTTTTATAAAAAAAAAATCCCCTGCCAAAGTTAAACAAATTCATTCAAATTTTTTAAAAAATTTTTTTTTTTTTTCAAAGTCTTGTGTCCTGCCCCGAAAAGGGGATGAGCTAATGTCTGTCGTCGCGCCGAAAAACTTTAGAAGCAAAAGGGGCAACAGGTTTTATTTTTCAGATACAAAGCATAAAAAAACCCCTGAAAAAAGGGTAGATTAAAACCCGTCAAGATATAAAAATGTGTTCATCTTTAGTGGCCCCATAAAAATCAATTTTGATTTCTATAATTCTTTAAAATTTGGCGGCTGGCGGGGCAAAGACGGGAGGTGGGGACTTGGGGCGGCATTTTTAAAACTACAAGACCATCTTTGGGGGCTAAGACCAACTTAGCGGGTATTTGGGCATTTTCGGAAGCAAAGTTCGGCTCCGCCCAAAACCCGTGAGCGAGTGTAAAAATAACATTTTGGGATATTATTGGTTATATATTATATATTTTAGACTTAAAAGTATTTAGGCTGATAATACACTATGTATATATAATATGGGTGGGGGCTAATATATACTTAATATGGGGGGTTTGGGCGGAAATAGATATGATTTGCGACGAAAGGGTTAGCAGATTATTCTAAAATATAAAAACCCCCCAGAAAAAAGTGTCGTTATTCCAATTCACAACTGGGTATGATATGTTGGGGGGAGGGTAAAAGGGGGAAGGAAGAGGGGGGAGAAAATAAAGAAGAAAAAAAAAAAAGACAAGAGAGAGAAGAGAGAGAGAGAGAGAAGAGAGAGGGAGACTCCCTCGCGGTACACTGCACTGGACTAGCAGAATACATATCTGGGAACTCAAAGGGAAGGAAAGGAGGGAGAAGAAATAAAAAAAAAAAAAAGAGAGAAGGAAGAAGAGCCCTCGGGTGTAAACCCGCACTGTGACTACAGAAATTCATTCTGGCAAATCAAGGAAAGGGAAAAGGAGGGAGAAAAATAATAGAAGAAAAAAAGGAGAGAGAGAGAGAGAGAGAGAGAGAGAGAGAGAGAGAGAGAGAGAGAAGAAGAGAGAGAGGAGAGGAGAGAGAGAAGGGAAGAGAGAGAGAAGGGGAAAGAGAGAGAGAAGGAAGAGAGAGAGAGGAGCTGGCGTGGTATCTATTTTCCCCCCAAATACAGACTTTTGTCGGCGCGCTGATTGTTGGTGGCACTAAGGAGGGGTTGGGCCTTCTGCCCCTTACAGAGGCCAAAATGACGCTCGAAAAAAGCTTTCTTTGTAAAACTTTTTTGGGCCCCGGATAAAATGTCGGTCCCTTTGAGCTAAGAGGGTGTAGTTTAGAGCCCCCTTTCCAAAAGCCCCCTAGACTTTATCTACGGCGATGTGCCCGGTACCCGGTATACCAATACGGTATCTTAGCTCGGTATTCGGTATTTTTATTTTCCGGTACCCGGGACGGTATTAGATTTCTCGGGATACCGGGTTTGGTATTTATTTTTCGGGAGGGGGGTTTCGTATTTTTTTTTCCCCTTTTTTTTACCGAAACAGACTCCTGACTGGTACCAAGACCCAAAAATACTTAGGACTACTCCGACTGCCGAACAGTATGGTAGCGTAACGCTCATTGGTCGAGCCTCAAACTGAGGCCATGTTATCATTGGGCCCATTGCAGCTCACTACAAGCCGCTCGTGAAACCTCCCTCCCCCCTTACCCCCCGGGGGAGACCACACAGAAAAAAGGGTCATTTAAAACCCCACCGGCTCACTATACAATCTAGCGTCCATTTTCATTTTTGTTATTTTTATTTTTATTATTATTATTTTATCTTTGTCTACTATTATTTGGTTAAAAATGGGGATCATCATTTTTTTATTGTTATTATTATTATCATCCAAATAATAATAATAATTTTATTATTAATATAATTATTTCAAAGATATGTGTGTGTGACTGTGTGTGTGTGTGACTGTGTGTGTATTCATCTAGTTGTATTTTACAGGGCCTGAGCAACGCTCGTATGGCCCCGTCTCCATATAAGATCATAAGAACATAAGAAAATAAGGAAGCTACAAGAGGTCGCGAGGCCTACACGTGGTAGTTCCTGTCACCTAACACTACCTACTTCCACCTTTCATCCCCATCCATGCACTTATCCAGCTCCTCTTTAAAGCTCCCTAATGACTCGGCACTAACTACCTGTCTACTGAGACCATTCCATTCATTCACCACCCTATTTGTGAACCAATTTTTCCCTATTTCCTTTCTAAATCTACGCTTTTTCAGCTTGAATCCGTTACTTCTTGTTCTACCCTGGTTAAAAGCCGTAAGAACTTTTCCTACCTCTCCTTTATTAAATCCCTTTATCCACTTAAAAACTTCTATCAGATCGCCCCTTACTCTGCGTCTCTCGAGTGAGTGTAATATTAATAACTTCAATCTCTTCTCATAACTAAAGTTACACATCCCTTGTATCATTTTGGTCATCCTTCTCTGCACTGTTTCTAACAAGGCTATATCCATCCTGTAATATAGGGCCCAAAAACGAACCGCATAGTCTGGGTTGAGGCCTGACTAGAGCCAGATAAAGCTTTAGAATAATTTCCCCGTACTTCTACTTTTAACACTTCTGGTAATGAATCCTAATACTCTATTAGCTCTATTTCTGGCCTCAATACATTGTTTCCTAGGTCGGAGGTCTGGGCTCACCTCACTCCAAGATCTTTTTCACCTTCTGATCTTTTCAGCGATACATTTCTTATGGTGTATCTATTACAAGGGTTTTTTCTACCACATTCATAACGCTGCATTTATCAATATTAAATTCCATCTGGGCCCTCTGACTGCCCACTCGTTAAGTTTATCTAAGCCTCCCTGCAATATGTTTACATCAGACTGTGATCCAATAATCCTACCTACCTTAGTATCATCAGCAAACTTGCTGCTATCACTGCTAATCCCACTATCCAAGTCGTTGATGTAAATCAAAAATAGTAATGGACCCAAAAAGACCCTTGTGGAAATCCACTTGTCACCAGTCCCCATTCAGATTTGGAACCATTAATTGTAACTCTTTGTTGCCTATTACTTACCAAAGCTCTGACCCAATGAGAACCTCCCCATCTATTCATGACCCCCAAACCTTATTTAGAGTCGCCGGTGGTACTTTGTCAAATGCCTTTAAAAAAATCCAGATATAGACCACTGTTTATACCTGGACTGCCACGCAAAAATGTTTTAAATTGGGGGGCTGCATAGGGGCTGGGGGTAGGCCCGAAAAAGAATAGTGGTCTATGGACTATCATATAACGGGTTTTATCAGTATATACAAAACTGTAATTTTCGTAAATTTTTGTTCTATAATATTATAAAATAAAAAGCAGTAAAACACGCTAAAGAAACCCATTACGAGACTTGAAGAAATATGATGAATTTAATTTTCCCTTTAAACTCTTCGCCTTTTAAAAACCTTTGCGAGTCAATTTTTATCATGAAGGGTATCAATAGAACGCAATTTTATTAGTTTTCCATTGCTAATTTCGTTATCTGATAAAATTTTTTAAAAACCTGCAAAAATTACGTTAAATAAATAAAAAAAAAATCATAAAATGGGGTAATTTCCCGTTTGATGATGTTATTTTTTTACTTATATTTTTCGTTTTCTGAAAATGAATAGCACCATGTATAAATAGCGTTGACTAAATAAATAACCTAATTAATTTGATTTTTTTCACTGTCCTTGCCATCACGTTATACTGTTCTTTGTTTACAATCCTCCTTGAATTTTAAAATACATATTTTCTTTTTACTGTAATTTTTGTTTTTTAAACTAGGGGTCATCCTTTTTGGATCACTCTTTCGGGACCTTATTTCCCTATAAGGAATATTTTTTTTCGTCCGTAAATAATTTCCCTTACAAATGGGTATAATCCTCCTCACCCGACCTCATTCCATGTCTAACCGCTCTAATTACCTCCTCACCCCGACCTCATTTCCCTGTCTAACCGCTCTAATTACCTCCTCAGTCCGACCCATTTCCCATATCAAAACCGTTTAAATTTTCCCCCAGGTGCCTCCCTAATCCTTAAAATTTGGGCCCTTTTCCAGCTGTCATCGCCCTTCCTTACCCTGAAAAAATTTCCCCCCCCTCCATCCAACCTTTTTAAAAACCCTCCAGGTGTCTTTTTAACCTGAAAAATTTGGCCTTTTAAAATTAGGTTTTCGTGCTTTTGCCATTTAATTTTTTCCAAACTTCCATTTTAACTAAATCTGATCCATAATGGTCGCATTACAAATTTTCAACCGACCCCCCACATTTGAAACAAATGCTCTATTTTCAGCATAGATCTAGAAATTTTTCCCCTAATAGGCCCCTTTTGATTTTTTGACTTGGGAATTTTATCCGGGATTATATTTAAAATTATCTGCGTCGCTGTCACCTATGTTTAAAATCCCAGTTTATATCCGAAGATTAAAATCCCCACCAGCATAGTCATTATATCTGCGGGCCTTTTTATTTCTTCCCAAAAGGAGCTGATCCTTTTACATAATTTTGGGGGCCCTATACACTACACCCAAACCTTTTTTTTTCCTCAGTTCCCTCCGTAACCTTACCCATATAGACTATCTTCATCTTTTTTTATAAATTATACACAACATGCAATGCATCTTTTGCTTTAAAGCCAACTCCTCCACCTCGTCTGCCTACTTGCCCTTTGTGAAATAACTTTCCCCCAGCACTGACTTCCGGATCCAAATACTTCCTAAATATCCAACCATGTTTCTTTTAATGCTTTTATATAAAAAATCCCTACACTTTTTATTCCTCTCAGGAAAATCTATCTTTTTTAAAATACCCTACATTTTGTATAGAAAACCTTCAAGCAGCTCTTCTTTTTGTCCATTTTCCCTTTATTTTAACTAAATTCCCCCCTCTCTTCTTTTTGCGAATACTTTAGTTCCCGCCTTTGAAAAACCCCTGTGTCGAAGTTATCAAAATTTTTTTTGTCATTCATCCTTAGTGCTAATTTGTTTTGGGGAAGCCAGCACCCCGGAGAGCAGGTCACAAACCCCGGTAACACCCGGTACCCATTCACGCTGGGTGGAAAGGGGGTGGGTTTTAAGGAAACACCCATCTTTTCCGCTCCGCCCCGGGACGAACCCGGATTTTCCCGGTTTTGAACCAGCGTGCTTCCCTCACTACGATACCCATTCATGCTGGGTGGGGCAGGGGCTGGGTTTTAAGGAAACAGCCCACTGTTTTTGCTCCGCCCGGGGGTCGAACCCGGGACTTTCGGGTTTTGAACCGAGCGTGCTTCCCTAAATACGGAGACCCCAGGTACTTACGTGGTGTGGTGTTGTGTGTTCGGAGAGTAAACACCTCAGATATGATGACCCCCGTATCTTTCTTTAAGGGGCGTTTTCTTTTTGGTCAAAATTTTTTGTAGTGAGCTGAAATTTTTACACAATAAGTAGGTAATAACATGATATCTGTGAAAAATTTTGAAGGTGAAACAGCAAAGTTTTGCATAATAGTTTTTTTTTTTTAAAAATCCGTCAATTTTGGGGGAATTTTTTTTAAACGAAATACTTTACTATTCTTAGTTTTATTATTATTTTTTTGTTTGCTAGTAAATTTATCCCCGAATAAATCCTCACGATAGTTTTTAGATAGCTTCATAAAATATAATATATATATATATATTTTATAAATTATATAATATATATATTATATAAATATATATATATATATATAAAAGAAAATTTGGGAAATTTTTTGTTTTATTTCTATGTTTTTGCTTAGTAATAGTTATTTTTTTTACTTAGAACTATTTAGGATCGTGAGATTTAGTCCTTTTATTTTGTTTTAGGGCAGCAAAAAAAATTTTTAAATAGGTTCATTAGTTTTTTTTGGGTGTATTATTTTATAAAAAAAAATTTTTTTTGAGTAACGGCCTTTTCCCCCAAAATTTATTGGTAGTAATCATTTTTTTTTTCTTTTTATTCATGTTTATTTTACATCATTACATCTATTTAGAGCATTTTGGCACCTGGTCCCTGGCTTTTGGTTGAGATCTTCGAGTGAAGAGGCGCCCCTAACCCGTCGAGAAGGGGGGGCCCACGAGCGGAGGGGGGGTGGGGGGGTTCCCCAAAATGTCTATTTTTATCCAAATTGATGAGTTTTCGAGAAAAATTTTTTACAAAAGGGTGCTTTTTAAAACCCCAGTGATCTCTAGAGGTGAAACAGAAAAATTAAATATTTTTTACCGTAGTTAAAAAAAAATTGGAAACCCCCCTTAAGCTCCCTTCACACATTCCATAATCGAACCACATAGCGCCACCAATTTTGATTATTGACGCATCGTGAAATTTTACCAGTAAAAGCAGACCACGATAGCCCTCACAACAATGTCACCTGCCCGTACGTTGTGCATGACGGGCGTAAGATGGCCAATGGAGCAGACAGCTGTAAACACGTCACAAGAAAATCAACGGTCATTTTGTCGTCACGATAGAGCTACGAAACCACGACAGTCCATGACGGTGCCATGAAAATTCCGATAGCGTCAAAAGCAGCAAAATGCCCCAAGTGGGGTGTGTTGCCATGGTGATGGGGAGGGGAGAGTAGGGTACAAGTACCCAAATTCGCCCCAAGGTGGTGGGGTGTGTTTTTAACTGTAGCAAAAATAAGTATTAAATACAACTTCCCCTCAGGGAAGCTCTGATACCCATAACTTGTAAATCATTTTTAAAATTTTCACTGCCTGGGGGGAGGCCAGCAGGCACCGACCTCCTACCCTTTTGTACATCCAACAATAAACCCTTCATTCAATTCAAAAAATGCCTTTTGTGGACGCCCTTTAGAGCCTGTGAATCTCACTCAAATATACATATTTTGTGGACTTCATAGAAAATTTTTTGTACATGCTTCTATATTGTTTTTTTCATATCAATAGATTATTCAAATTCATTAACAAATGTAACATTGGTGTCTAGGATGCATAGAAAATTAAAATATATGCGTCAATAGTAATTATTTTCTCCATAAAATCAACTCGTACCTACCATTCAAGATTCGGTTATAAACGCCTCATATAATCAATACCAGCATTATAGCACGGTAAAAATTTAGATTACTCCATTAATGAACAACTATTACTGTGGAATTGTCCATCAACCACCCTCTCATAATTGGTAGAGTGTGGTTTGTTTCCCCCCCCCCCCCCTAGTGAGGGAGTTATTGTCCGCTCGTCATAGGAGGGAGCGTATAGGGATGTGATATATAATTTAAATGGTAATGGTATTATTTAAGGTAATTTAAGTAAATGAAATACTGTGATAGAATAATTGAACATTCCCAGTAATATTAAGCATTTGCACCTTATAATTAGCACCTTGATTGGAGCGACTGGCTATTGGTCGCCGTCGTTTTAAATTTGCACCAATTAAGGTGGTCCACCTGCCGCCTACCTAAAGGTGACAAAGTGTAATTTGTGGTGGCCGCCACCAGCCGCCCACAGGGAGAGATCAATACACTTCCAGACCCTCGCGGAGTAACATCTAATATACGTGCTTGTATATGAGTACACTCTAGACATCCGAGGGAATAACATCTATTAAATATACGTGCTTGTCTATAAGTACAAGTACAAGTACACTACCAGCTCCCATCGAGTTAATATCTCTTCTCTTTTAAAGAAGAGATTTGTACATACGTAATTGTACATATAAGTGATAAACCAATAGGACTGTGTTAAAAATACGACACACTGAATATCGCCGTGTCGTCAAGTTACTGGTGTGATAACCACTTTGACGCCAACCACAATAACGCCTCCACCTTCGTCATTCACGGGCGGCCCTGATCACCCGCTACCACTTCGGATCACAAGGACAGGCAGTGTTAATACAAGCCTACAGCCATTTCAACCCACTATCCACCGATAAGTATCCTAGTTAGTTGATTAGCTGGGGTATTGTGTCGGAAATAGACATGGGTTTGATTGATAGGTAAGACCTCATATTAAATATGTGCTTGTAGCATAAGTTTCTACAATTACCATATTAATATATTTGCTGCCAGAAAAGTGTACAAGACGTTTGTAAACAAGCCTCGTGGGCTTGATGTGGATGGCCCTGGTTGGGTATATATCTGAGAAAAATCTGTAGAATTAGCCAATTTTAGAGGCAAAATCTGAAAATCTTAAGCTAGACCATAGACCACTGTATACCTGGACTGTTCACGCGATAATGTTTTGAATTGCGGGCTGCATAGGGGCCTGCGGGGCGCCCGACAAAGAGATATAGTGGTCTATGGACTATCATATAGACTGGTTTATCAGTATGATATACTGTAATCTTCGTAAATGTTTGTTCTATAATATTATCAAATAAAAAACAGTAAAACACGCTAAAGAAATGCCATTACGAGACTATGAAGAAATATGCATGAACTTAATATTCACTTAACTCTTCGCCATTTAAAACTTTGCTAGTCAACTTTTATAATGAAGAGTATCAATAGAAGCGCAATTTTATTAGCTTTCCATTGCTATATTTCGTTATCTGATAAATTAATTAAAACCATGCATAAATTAGCGTTAAATAAATAAATAAAATCATCAATCGGGTAATTTCCCGATTGATGATGTTATTTATTCTTATTATTTCGTTTTTTGTAAAAATTATACC
>JACEEZ010024317.1:0-34394 GCA_016584305.1 Chionoecetes opilio
AAAAACCCTTCCCCAGCCAGCTCACGCCCGCGCACACACAGGACACAGCCACTGCACCTTTCAACCCTGGCGCCCTTTTTGAAAAGGCCCACCAAGGGGGACGATACCTCTACCCTTGGCTTGTCTACCTTTCACCCAGGCGCCTGTAGCCACAGGGGACGATACCTCTACCCTTGGCTTGCCTACCTTTCACCCAGGCGCCTTTAGGCCACAGGGGACAATACCTCTACCCTTGGCTTGCCTGTGAAACCACCGTAGCCACTGTTCCCTGGCGACGTCTCCCTAGTGTCGCTCTGGCTTCTCGTGGTATCCTGGCTCCTCGTGGTGTGGTCTCGGCCTGGGTCTCCAGCCACAACAAACACTGCATGGCTTCTCCCTTGAACTTGAGCTCGAGTTGTCTCTCAGGAGCACGTTCGTAACAATACACATTACTGAGCTTTGACGTTAAATAGATCAAAACTATATGTTGGTTAAGTCGTTGTTCTGCCACCGGATGCCTCATATTATAAGCTAGTGGGGTTTCACCTGAGGACCCAGTTGGCTGGTTCATGCTTGTATTTAATTGTTTTTTTACAGGGCCTGAGCTACACTCGTATGGCCCCGTCTCCGCAGCTACATTTTTATATTTGCTTTAGTGCTTAGTGTTGAGGGAAGCCACCACCCCGGGTGGCAGGTCACAACCCCCCGGCTGACACCCGGTACCCATTGACTGCTAGTCAGTGGACTAATAGTCGTTCACTGGGCGGGGCTCTGAATTTTAAGGAGACGGCCCATCTTGCTCCCGGGGATCAAACCAGACTTCTCAGTTTTTTAACGACAACAGCTAGTACGAGAACCCAGAGAGTGAAATTTATGTGTAAGTAGATTATCGTGTAAGTAGATATAATTGTATATAAAATCAATATAATATATATTGATATAATTTTTCTTTCTCACAGATTTCTTGATTGTGCAGTTTATGGCATCAATACCAACCGCCAGGCCACGACGAAATACACCCCTTTCTATTTGATGTACTTTAGGAACCCAAGAGGTACTATTGCAATGAATGTTGTGCATCAAACTCAGTAGGGGGTTATTTTTTATTGGTCTGAGCCTACCATAGATGACAATATGATAAGTGGTGGTATTGAAACTACTAAAAACTGCTACTGAAACTTGTCAGACTGTAAGTACCAAGCACCAGTTTTAATGTTTTACAAGATATATATTTATTTTCTCCATCTTTACATCTATCGCAAACTTTCTAGTAGCTATTTATTATTTGTATTAGTTATCTAGCACTAATTCCTTGTATATTTATATTGTTTACCCACTTAATTCTTTGTAGTTTCTCTTTTTTAGAATATATCAGGTTAAAGTCTTGAGCTTCTAGTACATGCAGTATATGATATGCTACCACAAAATCCCAATTCAGGACAGCATGATCACGCACTCTTCATAGGCATGCATTGCGATCAATATTTTTCTATATCATCACTTTTGTTGAATAACGAGTCCAACAACAATGGTTGATCCATTCCCATCACTCCTATAATATGCTTAATATATTGTGTTAATAGGAAAACTGCTAATTTCAATATATTACAGTCCCATTCATTTTCAGTTTCCTTACTTCTAAGCTTGTCCAATCTACAAGCTGTTTAATTATTACGATGATCAATCCATCCTTCATTGGGGGCATACGCCGGGGGGCGCGTCGCCTCGCCCACCCTACGACACCACTCCCGGGGGTCACCACGCGCGAGTTCCCATGCAGGCTCCTTTCCCATACCAAGCAGCTCATACAAGAAACATCAATTTGCCCCAGCCACGAGCCTTGTGGGCGTCCCCTTGGCCTCCTCCACGCCGGATTGTCTCTTACAGATACAACCCGATGGGAAGGATCGGTTTCAGGGTAGCGTGCCACATGCCCATATAGCCGAAGTTGGCGCTGACGGACTATGCAGGAAATAGGCCTCGATTCAGCCCTCACGGTCCCAATCGCTGATTTGACACTAATCATCCCAGCGATACCCCATGATTCTGCGAAGACATTATTACCAAAAGGGAAATTTATTCGTCCTCTTCAAGTCACTATTTTGTGTCCATGTCTCACAACCATAGAGTAAGACAGGGATCACAAGCGATTTGAAGATCCGGATCTTTGTCCTCCTGCACAGGTACCCACAACCCAAATACTCCCGCTGAGCGAGTCCATAAACCGTTTGGGGTATGCCAATCCGCCGTAAGACTTCTTGACGGACCCGCCGTCATTATGGACTGCGCTACCAAAGGGATGTAAACTTTCCAAGATCTCAATGTCCTCGCCACACGCATGAACAGACTGTACGCTTCATCTAGTAAGTCTCCAAACACCTGGATATTGGTCTTGAGCCAGGAGACCTCAAGTCCCAAAGGCTTTTTCCTCCTCGTGCAGCGTCTCGAGAGCCATCACCCGGACCTCCAGCGACTCAGCAAAATTACTGCATCATCGGCAAAAACAAGATCAAGTTACGATGATGCGTACTTAGATTTTTTTATATTCTTTATTTATAGGGGTGTGTTTTGTGTGTTTTATACACAAGTGTATGTTCACAGTGATGAGATGTGTGCAAGTCAGTAAACCTTGAATAAAAGTGATTGTCACCTGTTCTGGTGTGGAATGTACATGGAAAATATTAAACCTATATTTTTGTTTTCATTTTAGGGTTTAGGATTATATTGCACAGGCACACACAAAATGAAAAAGGATTGCTGGCAAGAAAGAAAAGGTGTCAAAACGTCCACCTTTACTATCGGTGACATAGTAAAGAAGAGATAGATAGATATTATAGTTTTAAGGCGCCGTAACTGCGGGGTTATTGACGCCTGCTTACATAAGATACAGTAAAAATATATTAAAAAAACTAAGTTTTGATAGAATCAACTATTTAAAATAACAATATAAAAGACAATAGTGCAATAAAAGCAATAAAAAAAAGAAAATTAAAAAAATCCTAACTTGTTGAGAAGGCCAGCCCCCTTAATAAAGGTATGGACCTCATGTCCGGGGAGAAACACCTCTCTCCCCCCTGCCCGGAGAGACGATAGGCACTGTCCTCCCCCCGACACCGGGACAAAAATTGCAAACGTAGGTCCCCAAGACTAGACCCTCGAAGACATACACACACATTTAGTTAGGGATATGGGGCGGAAATTCGTCGTATTTAGTGGTCCTTCCGTGGCTTAGGATCGAGATCACCACCGCCACACCCCCGCTACTTGGGAAGGTTCCTTCAATCCATATTCTATTATAGATGCTCAACAAGAAATCTAGACCTCATCTCTTAGATGCATCGAATATGGTATATCGTCTTGCCTCGGGGGAAATGTCTGCGCAAAATTTTATGGCTTGACAAAGCTCACGAGGTGTAGGTCCCAACATTCTTGATATTTTCCTAACTACTAACCCTTCTGCTTACTGTGAAACTATTCTCTCTGTTGGGTTCCTCGATCACAATCTTATTTCTGTAACCTTCCTATCGTTCGGTACCGTCTCGGACCCACCTAAGCAGAGGTGCTTCTGGCACTTCAACTCAGCTAAGTGGGAAGACCTAAGGCAGTACTACTCTGATTTTCCATGGAATGATTACTGCTTCCATGTCAAGGACCCATCTCTTTGTGCAGAGCGCATAACTGAGGTCATAGTCTCTGGCATGGAGGCGTATATTCCACACACCTTCTCTAATCCTAAAGCCCGTCAACCTTGGTTTAACTCTGCTTGTTCTCATGCTGTCCGAGATAGAAAGGTGGCTTACAAACGGTACCGTAAGCATCCATCTCCTGAAACTCATGCCCTTTATATTTCTGCCCGTAAGCATGCCAAATCTTTACTTCAACTTACCAAAAACTCTTTCATTCATAGAAAATATCAAAATCTTTCTGAATCAAATTCTTCCCGTGACTTCTGGCATCTAGCTAATACCATCTCTAACAATTTTTCTTCTTCATCTTTCCCTCCTATGCTTCACCCAGATGGCTCCACAGCTGTCTCATCTACTTCTAAAGCTGAACTCTTCGCTCAAACCTTTGCTAAAAATTCCACTCTGGATGGGCCCGTACACTCGCATTGAAATGAGGGAGAAAGGAGTCTGCAAAATTGAGTCTCATGATACCAAAAAAACTCAACAAATTAATGTTAGGGGTCTTTACCCTTACTGGGGGAGGGACGAGACAGACATGTCTACTAGGGTACACTGTATAACAAAAATTCTTTTTCTGAACTTTGGCATGCCAATTTCCTATGTAAAATGGAATTCTAAGACGATTTTATCTCATTTCATTTTTGCATTTGAGCAATTCTTACTATGCAAAATCGCACTTTTATATTGCACCCTTATCGAATAATGCTTAAATGAGTACGCAGTGTCCGGTTGGTCCTGTGTATTGCATCATGCACCAATATGAGTTCCAAATGACTAGCGTGGTAAGCTCTTTCTGATCAGTTGGTTCATCAGGCACTACATCACAGTGTCACAGCCTCTACGTTGGCCTAGAATGTGTCCATCATGTCCTTCTTAGACCTGAAGCAGGGCATGGTCTCCCGGTGGTGGGCCCGACCCCGGATGAAACCGTCTCTGGCCTGCTGCCCCACCACTGCTGCCGCAGCCTCTGTCACCTGCTTCACGACTCTTTCGGTGCTCTGAGTGTGGATAGAGAACTCCGGAACCTCGTACGGCTTGACCAGGATCTAGATAGATATTATAGTTTTATAATGCTGCGGGGTTATTGACGCCTGCTTTCATAAAATACACGAACAGAAAAATTAAAAAACAAAATGTAAGATAGAATAAAAATATTTAAAATAACAAAATACAGAAAAGAACAATAGTACATTAAAAACAATAATAAGTGAATATTAAAAACATCATAACTTGTTGAGAAGGCCAGCCCTCTCAATAAAGGTATGGACTTCGTGTCCCGGAGAGAAACACCTCTCTCCCAATGCCAGGGAGAGACTGTAGGCACGGCACCGTCCGACCCCCGACACTGGGACAAAAGTTGCTCACGTAGGTCCCCAAGACTAGGACACTCGACCAGCAAGTGCCGCACAGTTAAGGGGACCAAACAATCATCACAGTAAGGAGGGTGGCCCCCCTCCATGAGGAACCCATGTGTATATAGTGTGTGACCAATACGCAATCGTGCCAAGGCAGTCTCCCATCTCCGGGAGAGACAGCAGTAGCTCCAGTCCNAAAATCACCCTTAAGGTTTTATTTTTTAATATCTGGCAATATACTTATTTGAATATAACCAAATATTCCTCATTTAATAACAGGGGCAAAGTCTATGCTCTACATCAATACTATGACAATTCCTACGCCTACGTCGTAACTTCCTTTGGCCGCGGTAAACATACGGAGTAGGTACTCGTGGCCCAATAAAAATGAATATAGATTATTTCGAATTTGGCAGGGTGTTTCTTATGTAAAATAAATTTTAAGGTGGTTTATCCTCTTAAAACTTTTGGTTTGAGGCCTTCTTGCTATGCAAAAATGGTTTTTATATTTAAAGCAAAACATAGCTTACCCCGTAAAGTAACGTTTCATTGACCTATCATCAATTTTGATCGTCTTTTCAGGATGGCTTCTCCTTGTAAACCAAGTGGGTTCAAGCCCGCAACTAGACAGAGCTGGATCCAAGTTGGCCGCCTTGTTGGGGTGGACGAGTTTTTGCTGAGATGAGGTGCTACTAGGGTCGCCGTATAACAAAAATTCTTTTTCTAAACTTTGGCATGCCAATTTCCTATGTAAAATGGAATTCTAAGACATTTTATTTGATTCCATTTTTGCATTTGAGCAATTTTTACTATGCAAAATCGCACTTTATATTGCACCCTTATCGAATAATGCTTAAATAGTACCCCAGTGTCCGGTTGGTCCTGTGTATTGCATCATGCACCAATATGAGTTCCAAATGACTAGCGTGTAAGCTCTTTCTGATCAGTTGGTTGAATCAGGCACTACATCACAGTGTCACGCCCTCTACGTTGGCCTGGGAATGTGTCCATCATTCCTTCTTAGACCTGAAACAGGGCATGGTCTCCCGGTGGTGGGCCCGAGCCGGATGAACCCGTCTCTGGCCTGCTGCCCCACCACTGCTGCCGCAGCCTCGTCACCTGCTTCACGACTCTTTCGGTGCTCTGAGTGTGGATAGAGAACTCCGGGAAACCCCGTACGGCTTGACCAGGATCTCCTGGATCTGATCCCCGGACAGTGAGGAGGGAATGCCGGCTCGTGCACCTGGCCAGGCTGCCACTGATCAGTGTCTGCAAGCTGGTGGCTGACAAGTTGAGCTAGGTGTGGTGCGAGGGCTTACAATGGTGTCCCCATACTCCTCGCCAGCCCTCAGCTTCAAAATCTGGGTTCTGGCGAACCCGCGGTCGTCCTCACTCTGACTCCCATCAGCGAGAGGAGGACCCATTCTAAGTGTGCGAACATGTCCTGTCCGCACGTTTGAAGGGCACAGCTGTTTGGACCTTCTTGGGCTGCGACCTCATCACTCTGAGCTGCGTGAGGATGTGCTTGGGCCCGCCTCTAGTCTGTGGTGAACCTTGATGGGCATAGTAGAGTTTGAAGTACACCTGGGAGGCAGTACTTGACCAAAATTTCCAGGGTTCAGTTTTTTGCCAGTCAGTCCATGCTTTTTTGGTCCACATGTACACGAGCGACTGGGCTGTGGTGAGCCATCGGAGTGGGACACCTTGCCACATTGATCTCCTGCAGCTCGGAAGGGAGAACGCCCCCCTTCACAATCTGGACCCGCTGGTAGGAGACCTGCTGGTCAGTGACATGTTGACCAGGATATACTCCGGTATCTCCGTGAGATCTTCACCGCCTGGCACTCCTCTGAACTCTGCGTTGTACGCATCTCATCACGCTGGACAGCAGACTGCACACTGGACCCGTGAAGCCAGTGTCAGATGAGGTAGGCCCGTCGATGCTGGTGATAAGGTGGCGCAGTGGCAACTCTTTGTGTGCAACACGCATATACTCAGAAGAGCTTGGTCCCAGCATCTTCTCCAACGGGGCTGAGAAAAAAAACCCCCCCCCCCACCCCGTTTGGCCCTAGTTGAGACCTGCAGTACGACGGAGTCGGGGAGTCTATGTCCCCAAATCAAAAACCCGAGCCCCCTTGAACGCAGGCTTCTCGGGTGGCCCCGGGTCCTCGGGTACAAATGCCAAAGGTACCTTCCAGATGGCTCCTGTCACTGACACATGTCCCCCCTGATCAACCTTGGTCCAGTTTCCCATAGCTGGGCACCATGCCCTGGTTTTGTCCTTCCTCCCATCGAAAACCAAAAAACTATTTTTTTTTTCCAATAGAATTTCACCTGGTCCGAGCCCGTTGGAAGGCAAACTGGGGGAATTTTAAAAGGTTCTGTGGCCCCGGGCAATGTACGTGAAGCCCCCTGCGGGGCCACCAAATCCCCCTAGAAGTATCCCTGCCCCATCAAAAAGTCACATGCAAGCTCTATACCAGGGCCTCCGAATCTCCCCCCCTTTACCAAATTAAAACTTCCCTTCAGGAATCCCCCTCAAATATCTCAAAAGCAAAAAGAGTAAAGAGAAGAGAGAAGAAAAAAAAAAGGGGTAAAAAGTCCTCCACCCCCATGACAAGGAGTGGATGAAACTGGAACACTTGATGCTGGAATGTGAATGGTACCGGTATGAGTATGCTAGAACAAAGATGTACGTTAATTGGAGGTGGTGGTAGGAGAGGTCGGAGTAGAAGAATGGAGAGAGATGAGAGACAGGAGTGTGGATAAGCAGATGGAGTACCTGCTGGGGTTGTGTGCTGAATGGAGTGACAGTCGTGTGGCTGAAAGTGTAAAAGAGTTTCTTGATGGGCGGCGGGGGGACCCTCAGTGATGGGGACTCCGTATGAATGTGATGATGGGAGAGGAATGAGGGAAAAATGAAACCCCTAGTTTTGCTTCCCCCTTTTGCTTATATCCCAGTCTCAACAGATTGCGAGTAAGGGAGAACGCCGGACCAAAGGCTTCACGGACAGCATCCACTGGTGAATCCCAAATCAAGCTCAAAAACAAAGTACAGCGCCTGTAATATAAAGATCAAGATTATGACTATCTGGCAACATTGTAGTAAACATTTATTTTTTATCATTGCAATAAATTAGGGGGACGGTATTGATATGCTTGTATACTAATATGATATGTAATGTAATTACTATGATTACACTTGAGTAGAGAAGTAAATTGTATAATGGCAATTATGATTAATTACTCTGACTTCGTACCGGTACATAATAACAAAACACAATACCTAGATACTAAAAAACAACAGAAGAAAATAAAGCAACTCATTTGGTGCATGTATTGAGTTTGAGGGGGTGGTGTGATATGAAATAGGGATGGTTGTTGTTGCTGTGTAGCGGGAAGGCGGGTTAGTAGTGACTGTGTTTTCCAAGGCAAGATGGCTGACTTGCCTCCAGCCCATCAGGCAAACTTTCCTACAACAAGCAACGTTATTGCCTCACACTACAGCAGGCAGAGAAAGAGGTCAAGGCACACCAGGAGAGAACAGGCACCCGGTACATCGTCGCCAAAACTGATTCTTCCTTCGGCACCACATGTGAGTACCATCAATGGCCAGTACCTCCCGCCTTCCTTTCCATTATAATATGGTTTATTGAGTATTATTTCGGTAGTCGGCTTACAAAGTCTTGGGAATCTAACCTACATTATCATGTAGATTTCTTCATTATGAGTATTCTGAAACCCATTTCCCATGGAGCAATTGAGGGTAAATTTTCAGTGAATTCGGTGTCAAACTGGAATAATACCCAATTGAGTAATAATGGCATTACATGTACTACCGAAAATCTACCGTTATTTCGGCCAAAATGATTAAGTGAGGGGTAAAAATAGACGAGGACTGCACGGTCATTTTCTGAGACACTGACTCGTTTTGGTATTATTTTACACTAGGACCGAAATTACCTACACTATTGGGAGTATGGTTTCTGTTTACCTTATTGGATTCTAGGAAACATTCTCTCTGAGCTTCCGTCGCAAATTATTACTTTTGGAGATAATGACATGTTGTTTTTCCCTATAAACAGGAGGGGACAAGTTTTTTACGTCCGCCACACTCTTATTCCTCTTGTGACCTGCATCGCCTCTGTTCTTCCCTTGTCGCGGACACTTTTTTAATGCAGATTTGGCTTTAGTTAGAAGGTTAAAGCGTGGGAATAGGTTAGGTTAGGTTAGATTAGTGAGTCTAAAGGTGGGGTTAGGTTAGTTTAATTTTCATATCTGATATACACTCCTTCCGGTAAATCTTAAGAACAAAGGCTCCACCCCCTATCTTCTTCTTCTTCTTATAGCCAACAAGCTTGGGGACATGGTGGGAAACCGGGGTTTTTGGGTGGGGGAGCACACACATAAGGGAAATATGGCCCCCCACAAAAAAATCCCTAAACTAGGGAAATTTCCCTAGTTCATAGACTTTATCGGGGCCATATTTCCCTTATAGATAGGAAGAGAAGATAGGAGGTTGAGCCTTTATTCTAAAGATGACAAAACTCTACAGACCTAACCTAGCACCCCTCCTCGAGCCCTTCGTGCTGTGCACTAACCTAACCTAACCTGTCCTAACCTGCCCTAACCTAACCCATGTATGATCTTAAATTTAAAACTACATATAGGTTATACCTACTACTTAGATACGCACTACTTTCTCAAACTCGTCGTCCATTGCGCATCTCGCTGGACTTAGTTTTTCTCAAGAACCTGAAATTTAATATCGGCCATGTAGGCAAAGTAAGGATCGGCACTCATTAAAACCTAAACAGATGTGTTAAGGACAGTAAGTATAATACGTAGAGCCAACATTTGGGTCAGCTTAGCGTGGAGCCCAAGTTGTTCTTAAGATTTTCCCTCTGTAGTGCCCCCCCTTTTGGCTAGATGTTAATTTGAAGGGCTCCACAAACCTGGCGATTACGCTGCCACCACCCACAATAAGTGGGATTTTTTTTTTTTTAAGATTTAGAGAATATATGAGGATAACTGGGAGGATAACGTAATGAACGACTCGTTAACAGGGTTTCTTTATAATTATCACGATCAGTAATCACATCACAGCTCCAATGGTTTCACCGAAAACTCAATCAAAATAATAGTAATAATAATACCCGAAACAACTAACTTCTCATCCGGGCTTAACACAGGCACAAAAGTTCCTATACTCAGTTATTAGGTACTATACCTATCTACATAAATAAACAGCGGAGCTCTATAGGGCCTTAGCTTTATATACTGGTGTCCAAGCTGGTCACCAACTCCGCTCCACTCAGCAACACACAAGTATCGCCGCCATCAAACACGTGGGTCAATTCAGGGTATCAACCACGCACTCCGCTCAGCTCACTGTTCCAGACACCAGACCCTGATAACATATCATAAGTTACAAGTCTGTCATGAACTAATCAATGCACTAGACATCCTTATAAGTACACCATCACTCACATACCTTCTTGAAGGTTGCAGGGGAAACACTCCCTCCACACGACCATTCCACTCGGGTGTCGGGTTGAAAGAGATCGAGAGCGGTTGTCTATCTTCCCGTGACGTCACCAGTGACTATGAGACCATAAACATATGGCAGGAAACCTATATCCAAATGAATTGGGACTGAGGAGTGAAGAAAAATTATTATCATTCAATAACTGGTTATATATATATATATATATATATATTATATATATATATATATATATATATTATATATTATATATATATATATATATATATATATATATATATATATATATATATTATATATAATATATATTACAGTAAACCCTCTCGTATTCGGACCCTCATTATTCGGACTTCGACATTATTCGGCCTCCTTTTTTTTTTTTTTTTTTTTTTTTTTTTTTTATTATTTTTATTTTTAATTTTATATATATATATATATATATATATATATATATATTGGGGTGTCCCAAAATGCAAACGTTTTGAAATATTGCACGCTCGTGTGTTATTCCGGTTGTCTCATAGTAAAACAGTATTGCGTTGAAATTTTGGGCGAATTGAGTAATATTTAGGGGTCCCGACAAAGTGAACATTTAGGTGACGTGACTCGAATTTCAGGATTTTCTAAATTTCCACTTTTTTTCTCCCTCAGGTTATCAACATGGCAACAAGAGCCGCTAGTAATCTTTGGCTGATCGACAAGGCTCCAATCGATGAAATCACCGGAGCCCGGCTACCATTGAAGGAGCAGGTCCTCCTCCGCTACTACCACCACCACCGGGAGATGGGGAAGACGGCGAGCGGGAGCAGGAAGGCGGTGGTGGAGGAGGTTCTCCCTTTCTGGTCGCGCGCTGGGATTCCGACAACTACAGTAATACACGCCGGCACGAAGCTATCAAAGCTGGTAAAGGCGTACAATGACCTCAAGAAGAACAAGAACAAAGACAGGCCGAAACATCGTATGGATGAGGAGATTTTCAAAGGAGACCTCCAAGAAATCTTCGACCTCGCACACTCCTCCTCTCTCCAACGGGCAGACGTGAAGGACGAGGACAAGGAGTTCCTACGGAGTCAGAGGGGAATCATCCATGGCTGGAATTGACCTCGTGACAGCGAAGAAGGTGGAGAAGCAGGTCGAGCGCGGAACTCGACTCAAGCGGCTCCGGGAACGTGAAGGCAGCGACATTGCCAGGCTGACTGAAAGGGCGGAAATCCCAAGCCAAAGCAGTAGCAGCAGCAGCAGTCCTGTGTCGACGACGTCATCACCGGCTCGTGGATCTCCCGAAGCCAGAGGAAAAAACTTAAACAGTCGCCATCGATCTCCGTGAAGGATCTAACTTCATTTCAACTTGGGATCGAGAGAAGTTGTCGGTGCGGCAAGCAACGTCAACTTTCGCAGCTACCGCTCAAGTTCTTGAATGGACATTGGGAGTATGGCGGTCTCGAAGAGCACGGTCCATCGAGCACGAATTGCAGGAGAGAGTAAGCCGCCGAGAAGATCGTGGAACTGCGGTACCAGGAGATACCTGAGAGGTTGGTCCTGCATTGGGACAGAAAACTCCTCCTGTCCCTCTCTGACGATACGGAGGACCGCATCGCCGTCCTCCTCACAGGGGAAGATGACGCCGAGTTCCTTCTTGGGGTCCCGGCAAGCTCGGATTCGACTGGCAGAAACGTGGCTGCAGTGGTTTTGAAGGAGGTGGACGAAGCGGGCGTCAGGGACAAGATCATCGCCTTCTGTTTCGACACTACGGCTTCGAACACTGGCATGGTGCAAGGTGCTTGCATTCGGATTGAGCAAGAACTCGGACGAAGCTTGCTTTGGTTGGCCTGCCGCCATCATGTCCACGAGGTGATCCTCAGGGATATATCTTCTAAGCCAGCCTCGGCTCTTCCTCTGGTCCTGACATTGGAATCTTCAAACGACTCCGTGATCGATGGTCCTTCGTGGATTCCTTGCAGAGAGAGACGGTGGAAACATCGGAGGACCTCGTAGAGTTCTTCACCACCAATGACACTGCCAGCAAGCTGAAGGACGACGCATTGGCCTTCCTGAGGAGGCTCTGATGTCGAAGAACCATCCCAGGGAGGACTATGAAGAACTTCTCCGTCTCTCCTACCTGTTCCTCGGTGGTGAAGGTCCAGCCAAACCATTCCGCCGTCCTGGAGCTCTCCATCAAGCCCGGTGGATGGCCAAGGCCATCTACTGCCTCAAGCTTCAGATGCTAAAATCCCAGCTGTCGCTGACTGGTCGAGAGAAGGCCGGAGTGGAACGAGTGGCCGTCTTCGTTGCTCTGGTGTACTGCAAGCAATGGCATGAGGCACCGATCTCTGTGAAAGCTCCGTTGAACGACGTGCTCTTCCTCGAGATCCTCAAGACATACCCTGACCAAACCGTTGCCAAGGCAGCAGAACAAGCCCTGCGACGCCACCTGTGGTACGTTTCCGAGGAAAACGCGGGGGCTGGCCTTCTTCGACTCAAGGATTGATGTGGAGGAGAAGAAGCAGATGGTCAAGGCATTGGACAAGCCCGCCTCGAAGAAGGAACTCAAGCGATTGGAGGGAAAAAAGATGACTATGTCTTCCTCCCTCTCGTCCTTCGTCACTTCGAAGACACGGTCCTTCTTTCAGAAACTCGACGCGGACGAGGGCTTCCTGGCAAAGGACCCGGCATTGTGGGAGGAGGACGCTCGGAAACGGGCACTTGGCCTCCGAGTGGTCAACGATGCCGCGGAGCGGGGCATCGCCCTAGTCCAGCGCTACCTGGGGTCCACGAAGTCGGCCGCACAGGAGAAGTATCTCCTCCAGTTAGTCCACCACCATCGGAAACTTGTGGGGCGGGAAAAGAAGGAGGACCTTCAAAAGAAGGCTTTCTGAATGGAAACAATGAAAACTGTCTGTTTTGGTTTCCTTATAAGTTTCTTTCTAAAAATGTGGGATGTTTTGAGTTTTTTCTTTGTTTTTGAAGGTTATTAGAAAATTGTTCAGTTTGTCGTGACCCCTAAATATTCTCCGAATTTCATCTAATTTCACAGGAACTCTTCTTATGCATGTGTGAACAGAAGTAAAACACAAGCAAGTGAAAAAAACATGTTTATTTTTTCCCTCTATGATCTTGGGCACCCTACTGTCTGCGCTTCCACTCCCACCGTGTAGTGCCACATTCTCAACTCCTCACCCTGAACGTCGCCACCTGTGACCTGCCGTAACACGCTGTCATCCGCCTCACCTGTGCCTTCCTGAGGAAGATAGGTCAACTACAGCACCTGTGATAGCATCATAGGACATTACCAGGGCTCATAGTGTTCCCCAAGGAATCCTCGCAGCCCTAAAAACAACAAACAAAGTGACTTAAAAGTCCGCGGCGGGGTAGTTGATATTGGCGGTTGCCGGACAGTAAAATACTAGAGTAGGATAAACGTCAGGGGGTTGGTATGGCCTCGGACTGTTGTGATTCCCGGATGTTTGCAGTTCCGGACCAGTGCTTCCCCCTATTAGTCCGGGAAAACGAGGGTTGTGTGTATATCGGACAACAGTTTTGTGGTCTGTTTTTTATATTTTTTCTTAGAAATTTCTTTCCAAAATCAGGGTGCGTCTTCCAAGATGCAGCGTCTTATAAGCTGTAAAATACGGTACTCAGTTACACATCAAGAGACCTTTGGAGTAATTTGGGCTCAAACATTTCAAAGACGTTATTGTTGGCTATCCAATAACTGTCTATACCGACCATGCAGCCGTTACTGAGCTATTTAAGGTAAGAATTTACCCGGCAGGCTTGCACGATGGTATCTGACGATCCAAGAGTTAATTAACCCAACCTTCAAATATTTGCCGGACCTGCAAATGTGGTAGCGGATGCTCTAGCGTGAACGCTAGGTGGTGGAGGCGGTCACAGAGACAAATCACGTGCCAAATTTTCACTACGTATTGGGCGTCGAACAACGCAAACATGAAATTTGGGGGAAGGTCATCTATCCCTTAGAGTCAGGCGATGAGACCTCCTTACCATCATTACCAGTGCATTACTCACAATTTTTCCTGTTGACTGACAAGGTACTGTGTTGACATTGGCCACAGAAGAGGGACCCAGTGGAACAATATGTTATTCGTGATGTTTTTGTTCCGACGGTACTTAAACTTGTGCACAATGTGCCCATGGCTGGACATCCGGGACGTGATCGTACCCTAGCAGCCACGAGGTGTGTGTATTTTTGGCCCACGATTTGTGTGGCCATTGAAAAACATGTTGCCAGGTGTGTATCTTGTGCCCAAAACAAAGGGACGACTCCAGGACCTGCTCCTATTTTAGAATACCCACCACCTGAGCAACCATGGGACGTAGTTGCTATACAGTACCCTCTCAGGTTTCACGCTATGCGAGTTTCGCGCCGAGTCCTAAATTCTTACCATCCCGACTTTCACGCATTATCTCCCAGAGTTTCGCGCTGCTTCGTACATGTTTTTTTTGTGTGTGTGTGTGTGTATTTACCTAGTTGTATTTACCTAGTTGTAACATACAGGAAAAGAGCTATGCTCGTACTGTCCCGTCTCCAAATCTACTATTATCCAGTTTGCCTTTGAAGTCCTGAATACTTCTTGCATTAATCACTTTTGCATCAAGGTTGTTTCCAAGCTTCTATGCTTCTATACGGGAAGCTGTATTTTATTTATGTCCCTCTTGCATGTTGTCCTTTTCAATTTCTTCTCATGACCTCTTGCACTTCTATCGTCCACACAAACACAAACAACTCTCGAGTAAAAGCTTAATAAGTTCGTTGTACATGACATTCCTCCTCTAAATCCAAATTGGCCACCTGCGAGTGTGTTTGTCTCTTCCAAGTATTTCAACCATCTGTCTTTCGCAATTTTTTCACACATTTTTTGCCACTACACTTTGTTTATGATACTGGCCTGTAATTTAGTGGTTCTTCTTTGTCTCTACCTTTGTGAATTGGCACAATATTTGCTCTTTTCCAATCAAGCAGGACTCTGCTCTCCTTGAGTGAACTCTCAATTACACTATGTAACTTACCTGCTAGTTGGTTACTGCACTCTTTCATAATCCAGTTTGACACTCCATCTGGACCAGGGCTTTTCTCACATCTTGACTTTCCATTAGCCTTTTTACTTCTATTACGTCTACTTTTATGTCTTCCATTATACTTTCTTCTGCTATTATATTTTTCGTTTTAAATTCACTTTCTCTTGTAGATACAGTCTGTAAGCACTTATTCATCACTCAGCCTGTTGTAATGCATCTTCATACACTATGCCTTCTACCTTCAGCTTATCTATTCCTTCCTTGTTTTTCATTTTTCCATTAACCCTCTCACGCACCGTGACGCGATTCGCGTCAAAATGGAACCGTCTACATCTGAGCTTTTGACGCGATTTGCATCTAAAAACTTGTTAAAATTCGCCAAAAATAAAGTATTTATCAGAATCGCATCGTTACCCCCCCCCCCCCCCACCCCCACCCTCCCTTAAAATACTTTTGGATTCACCCCTGATCCCCTCCCCTCCTCTTCAAGGACCTATATACGCAACTGCTTCCGAGTCCTTCATTCTTTCTTCTCATTATCCAAATATATTCTTGAATTCTAAGGCAATTTTTCTTACATTTTTGTATCAATAAAGATGGACCTTATTTTCTTATCGAAATTATCGAAAAATACTCTTGAATTTTGAAGCAATTTTTCTTTAATTTATGTAAAAAAAAAAATCCAATATATGAGGGGTTCGGCTAGTGTTTGGTAGTTTTCGTTAGAGTTCGGCGCCTCTGAAAAGGTTAAGAACCACTGCACTAACCCAATTACCGTATTTTACGGCTTATAAGATGCACTTTCCCCCCAAAAAAAATACCCTGAAAAACACTCATGCGTCTTCCAAGACTAATGTTGTAGGAGGTTAGCTTAGGTAGCTATTCAATTCAGCCTCTTATATGATGTAACCTCAGTACTTACCTGTTAAGAGTATTTAGAATACCATAAGACATTCAAATCAACTACCAATCTATCCTCACCCTGTGATGTTTACACGGTACTGGCGGGATCCTTTCCGTCCCGGCAGATTGGCGCCAACAGCCATTGCGTGTATAAGGAACTTTGTTTGTTATTAGATGAAAATTTGTATACTTATGTACATGCAGCCACCACAAATACTAATCGCATACATGAAAATTCAAACATACGTGGTGAGGCACAGGAGGCAGGCAACGTAGTGAGGCACTGGAGGACGTGAGAGGTGTTTACACTCAGGAAGACAAAGCCAGACTCAGCTGATCGGCACGCCAGGCAGCCACGCAGCTGTGCACCGCCGCGGTAGGTTTTTTCACTCCCGCCGTCTGACCTGTGTTTACATGTTCAGCCAGCCAACATGACTACTTACTTATACTATCGCATACAAGCTAGAAAATAAAAATGGCTGATGAGCAGTGCTGAATGAAGATAATGAATAGTGAGTGTGTTCTTATGTGAAAATGACTATATATCGAACAACAGTTTTGGTGTTTTTTTTTTCTTCTTAGAAACTTCTTTCCAAAATCAGGTTGCGTCTTCCAAGATGCAGCGTCTTATAAGCCGTAAAATATGGTCCTGCTAACGCCATGCACGGCTATAATCTACGACCCCGAGTTTAAGTACTTTTTTTTCACATCATGCTATGTGAGATGCATGTATTGCATGTTACTTTCATTATAGACCTTCGGAAGGATCGACTGACATTCATGAAGCCTTGTTGCATGTCATTGTGCGATTGTGCGTTTAGTTGCTCTCAACTGATTTTATTTACCTTGACCAAACTTTACTAGTTTTTTAATCCTCAGTCAATGTGGTAGTTTCCAATAAAGCAGCGCTAATCCAAACATGGTAAATGCAGCTAGTGGGAGAGTAACCGCGAGTCGTTTTCCTGTTGAGGATTTCTTACATACGTATACTAAACATTGGTCAAGATGAATTCAATTTGCAACCCTTGTTCAGACAGGATGCTATTCAGCACTACTATCCGATCTGTAACAAGGCTTACCATGGATGTTATTGTTGTGCATGTCCCCTTTAAGTCATGAGATATTTTGAGGCTAATCGGGTGGAACCTTTTCATTTAGCCTTTTTTTTTTTTACATCACAAAGGACTGGCCTAGGGCACAACAAAAATAGGTAACACAAGCCAGCTTAGTTGCCAGTCCCTATAAAGAAGACGGTAAGAGAAAAAAAAAGGTGTGCCAATTTAGTTCGGGAGGTGTCTTGTTACTCTTCTCTTGAAAAGATTTAAGTTGTAGGAAAGTGGAAAATAGAAACAGGAAGAGAGTTCCAGAGTTTACCAGTGAAAGGGATGAAAGAGTAAAGATACTGATTAACTCTTGCATAAGTAAGATGGACAGAATAGGGATGAGAATGAGTAGAAGTCTTGTGCAGCGAGGCCGTGGAGGGGGGAGGCATGCAGTTAGCAAGTCCAATAGAGCAGTGAGCATGAAAATAACGGTAGAAGATAGCAAGAGAAGCAACATTCCGGCAGTGATTTAAAGATTGAAGACAGTCAGTCAGAGGAGGGGAGTTGATGAGACGAAAAACTTTTGACTCAACCCTGTTTAGAAGATAAGATAAGATACTTTGATCCTATCTAGACACTTTGCAAGTACCAACTACAAGGTTATTGACTATATACAAAGCGCCACCACGCCAGGACGAACTTGGTGGACTCGAACCGCTGACCGAATGCAGGGACTCTGCACGCAGGCTCACGACTCTACCAACCATGCCAATGTGACGGGTTCTGTTTAGGAGAGCTGTATGAGTGGATTCTCCCCAAACATGTGAGACATACTCCATACATGGGCGGATAAGGCCCCTGTAGAGAGCAAGCAACTGGAGGGGGAGAAAAAAGGACGCAGACGCCACAGGACACCTAACTTCTTAGAAGCTGTTTTAGCAAGAGAAGAGATGTGAGATTTCCAGTTCAGATTTTTAGTAAAGGATAATCCTAGAATGCTCATTGTAAAAGAAGGAGATAGTTGAGTGTCATTGAAGAAGAGGGGATAGTTATCTGGTAGGTTTTGTCGAGTAGATAGGTGAAGAAATTGGGTTTTGAGGCATTGAACAGAACAAGGTTTGCTTTGCCCCAATCAGAAATTATAGAAAGATCTGAAGTTTGGCGCTCGGTGGCATCGGTGTCATATCTGTTAAACAGACATTTATATCACTGGACTTACTATCATCTCTAGTTTTAGTGGCTGACGATCTGTCTCTATGCATCTGCCGACTAGGGGATCTATTTACATTTTCACAATTTACCTTCCTTCCTATTTCAGATGGCATATGTGAATTTAACATTTTTTTAAGGTAGTCCAACTGACACATTTAGTCCGTATAAACACTTGATTCTTCAAATCATTTGTCATCAAGCGCTTCATGGATATCAATATTTTCTTTTGAGCGATCATCGTGTGGCCGTCGTTTGCCTTACGGAACTTCCTATCAACAGGTTTCTGGTCACTGCATTGTTGGTTTTGTTATGCTTCCATGAAGCTTTTACAAGAAATGTCTCCACTAGATTGTTTCCACTCAAATCTCTCAGAATTTAACATTCTCTAGAATATCTTTTGTTACTAATACCTTCTCTGAACTCAAGTTCTCTGACCAGTCGCAGTCTGCTGTGGCTCTGGAGAATCCCTTGCTGATTACCTAAACCCCATTGTTTTCTATCCCAGTGTACTAAATCTCATTTTTATATACCACTTTGTTGTTGTGTCAAGTGAGCTATCACGTTGTGCAAGCATCTTTCACGTGGAAAAGCTTCACAGGTCTAACAGGTATTACACATTTTTGTAACATATTAGGTACATTTTCTTATGCCACGTGAGCGTGCTAGGCGTGTGACTGAGCGATGTTAAGGCATAGGTATGGTGTGGCACATTGTATTACCGGCTTTATCCAGTTGCATTACTGCTGGGTCAGCGATTGTTGTGAACCCGGTAACATTGTTGAGGGGTCAAATTAGTTTAATTCTCAATTAATCTCTTATAAATAGATGGTAACATAATTAATAAAATGATATGATGTAAACAATTGAACCTTACGGCCGGACTGTAATCTCCCGCGTTTGATAATTCTTTGATGAATGTCCCGTTTTTACAAAATTATATATATACGGTACCTATATAGGGGTGCGTACCGGTGTTCCCCGGCACCTATGAGGTACCTTTGTACCCCAGTGCCGATGTTCCCCGGTGCTGAAGCTCCCCGGCACCTATGAGGTACCTATGCTCCCCGTTGCCGAAGTTTCCCGTCACCTATGAGGTACCTCTGTACCCCGGTGCCGATGTTTCCCGGTGCCGAAGTTCCCCGGCACCTATGAGGTACCTATGTTCCCCAGTGCCGAAGTTCCCCGGCACCTATGAGGTACCTATGTTCCCCAGTGCCGAAGTTCCCCGGCACTATGAGGTACCTATGTTCCCCGGTGCCGAAGTTCCCCGGCACCTATGAGGTACCTATGTTTCCTGGTGCCGAAGTTCCCCGGCACCTATGAGGTACCTATGTTCCCCGGTGCCGAAGTTCCCCGGCATCTATGAGGTACCTATGTTTCCTGGTGCCGAAGTTCCCCGGCACCTATGAGGTACCTATGTTTCCTGGTGCCGAAGTTCCCCGGCACCTATGAGGTACCTATGTTTCCTGGTGCCGAAGTTCCCCGGCACCTATGAGGTACCTATGTTTCCTGGTGCCGAAGTTCCCCGGCACCTATGAGGTACCTATGTTCCCCGGTGCCGAAGTTCCCCGGCATCTATGAGGTACCTGTTTCCTGGTGCAGAAGTTCCCCGGCCCCTATGAGGTACCTATGTTTCCTGGTGCCGAAGTTCCCCGGCATCTATGAGGTACCTGTTTCCTGGTGCCGAAGTTCCCCGGCACCTATGAGGTACCTATGTTTCCTGGTGCCGAAGTTCCCCGGCACCTATGAGGTACCTATATTCCCCAGTGCCGATGTTTCCTGTTATCTCTGTAAATTTTTTCAACCCTTTTGAACCCTCTGAACCCAAAGTTTTTGAACCCCTTGAACCTATTTTTGTAACACAACCTAAATTTGTTGAACCCTTTGAACCTAAATTTGTTGAACCCTTTGAACCTAAATGTTTTGAACCCTTTGAGCCTAAACTTTTCAATCCTTTGAACCTACATTTTTTAACCCTTTGAACCTAAGTTTTTAAACTGAGTCTAAATTTTTAAAAACCCTTGAGCCTTTTGTTTAAAAAATTTTGTTTAACCCTTTAAAATTAAATTGTTTGAAACCTTTGAACCTAAATTTCTTGAACCATTTGATCCTAATTTTTTTTACCCTTTGAACCTAAATGTTTTTTAACCCTTTGAACCATTTTTTCAAATTTAAATTCCTTTAAACCCTTTGAACCTAATTTTTTTAACCCTTTGAACCTAATTTTTTTAACCTTTTGAACCTACACTTGTTGAACCCTTTGAACCTAACCTAACCTAAATATTGGCACCTTAAGATACCGGGGATATCGGTACCTCATAGGAGGCGGGGAACATCAGTACCGGAGAACAAAGGTACCTCTTAGGAGGCCGGGAACATAGGTACCAGGAACATCGGCATGAGCCCCCTATATAGTGTTCGCCAAAATCTTTACCGGGTGACATCCTTACGCACGCAACTGCCTTAATTAAACATCAATTACAAACAACAGAATGATAAGTTATTAGAATTCACTGATCAGTTCTATTAATTTACGATATTATATACAGTAATAATATGGATGAACTTAAAAATATGTAATGCAGAAAGTCTACTACTGTACTGCAGAAGAGAGGGAGGGGGAGGGGGAGGGTGGAGTCGGAGTCAGAGTCGGAATTTTTTAAATCCGACTCCACACCCCTAGTAGAAACATTACTTGCTCATTACTACAGTGTCTGCAAAAAGTAATGGCCAGGCGACGCTAAAATAAGTTATTTGGGTGGGTCGGCGTTGCGTTGTGATTCCCTCCACAGCTCGTGTTTGATCGTACGTCTGGCATCGTCACAGATGCGAGAAGTGTGTGGGGGATGACTGGGTGGGCTAAATGTCACACCAGTGCTGTCTGAGCTTCAACAGGAGGAGGAATGTTACACCCTGCTCCCGTGGTGAATCCTCTATTTTCGCCCACAATTTTCTAGCTGCATTATTTTTCAACCCAAAGCACTGGCATGGGTTCTACCAACTTATCCATAGAGGAAAAAGCACGAATTTTAGCCTGGAAAGCTGATAATGTCTCCACTCAAGAAATTGCAAGGACAGCATGAGGAGAAAGGAGTATCAGGCGTCTCGTGGTGGCTGCGCGGGACCTCCCACCTCCCACTGTTCCATTACGTAAAAAGTGTTCTGGAAGGCCAAAGAAGACTAGCAAGACCACAGATAGACTCGAAGCGAGAAGTCATGAAGGACCCACAGATCACTACCAATGAGCTCAAAATAAAACATCCATCATTGCTGGGAGAGGTGGCTGAACAGATGATACAACACAGATTGCAAAAGGACCTCAACATGCCAACATTAAAAAAACATTTCATGCAAGATGGAGCCTCTTGCCATGTTGCAAAAAGAGTCAGGAAGTGGCTAGGTGGAAAAAAAATTAAGGTATTGGATTGGCAGGAAATTCCCCTGACCTTAATCCTATTGAAAACATCAGGAACATCGTGAAAAACCGCCTAGCAACACGTAACACATCATCTGCACCGAGTCTCATCAACTAAATGAAAAACATTGTATTGGAGTGGAAACGAGGCAATGAATTTGATTTCTTCAAAGACCTATCAGACTCAATGTCAAAACGCATTGAAATGGTCCTGAAATCTAAGGGACCAAATACTGTAATGACAAAATACTATTAAAGAGTTAGTTTGGCCTAATTTGGTTGTTTTATTAATGGAGCCTTCATGTTTATGTATGGGATCTAGGGGATGGCTGTTACTTTTTTGCGGACACTGTATACACATTTAGTCGGGGGCAGATGTACATGTGTGATAGATAACTAGTAATTGACACCTGCATGTCACAGAAGGGAGCGGCGGCTTCATCGCTGGCTCCTGATATGGCAGAGCGGTGATAACCTGTGTCAGGGTAGGAGGGACGAGATTGGTTCAGGGTCTCATGCCATTTCGTCACGAACTGTATATGATATATGTGTAGATTTACCTAATTATACTACCTCATTACCCTGGCATCTCTCCATCCTCATGAACCACTCATTAACTTTCCAGCATATACAGTGACAAACGTGTTCAAGGATCTTACTCATAACCCGGCAACTCAGGTGAGTATGTGAGTAGATTTACTCACGAAAAAGGAATAACCAGAACAATGTTACTTTCAGCATGGTCTTTAGCGGAATGTAAGCTGCTGTGGGAAGAAGGAGAGAAGTATCAAGGGGAACGGCTTGAATTTGATGGAGTTCCTTTCCTTGTGTTGGCCACCAAGCAGTTGATATGTCACTATGGTATCAACACAAAGGTCAGTTCCCTTCATGATCAGGAGCTACTATTATGTGATGCATGTGTGTACATTCAACCTCGCTATCTCGCATTCGGCTATTGCGCTTTACGACTATCACGCATACCCAAATGTACTACAATCCTCGGCTATAGTGCATCAAGCTACCGCGTTTCACGGCTATCACGCATACTTTTTTTTTTTTTTTTATATATAATTGTTTTTATACACATTTTATAGTGCGTGTAGCAGTGACCTCCAGAGGTGGAATGGTAGGCCCCGGAGGTTCACTTGAGGGCTGTGGCGGCCTTCGCCCGTGGTGGCGCAGGCAGGAGTTTTAAAGTGGCGCCTGAGATTAGAGGTGTCTGGACGATTCCAGACACCCTCGTACTTGTCACCAGATCGTATTTATCCCCAATTGGAAATGGGAGGTAAATACTTAGAATGAGGAAATCTACACGATGATGTAGGTAAAATCGTAGCACTTTTGAAAGCCCACTATAGCGACCTAATACCACATTTTCGAACGGAGGACAATTTGAGCAAATTTACTGTAGTCAGTAATAAACAAATTTATACGGTTTATTAAGGCCCGTCCACACCAGGAAATGGTGGATGTCTGTGGTGGTGGAACAGGATGTCTGTGAGTGAGGAGGATGCTGCAGCTTGTGTTTTACATTATAATGCACTCACTTTTTTCTTTTAATCAACGTTCACACAAACATACCACACACACACACACACAAAGGCGTAACAGCTAGGCATCCTTGTTCTATAAATACTACCGTCAGGACATTCCAGTATAGGGGAGTGAGGTCAGGTCAGGTTCCCCAGGTGTTATCACAGGCTGTCAAGGACACTTGGGCGACATTGTCCGCACGAGCTACGTTGCCAAATGTAAAGGAAGGTATACAGAGTCGTTGTTTTACCCTCAAATTGTAAGCCATTCATAAACCATGCAGACGTACTATGCAAGTGTATAATTTTTAAATAGTTACGTAACAACTAACAGTATGAGAGACGTCGTCAACAACGCGGTGAGTTAACGGTGAAAGTGACAACAATGCGGGAATCCCATAACCCACCCGAGGGCTCAAGGTGGGATTCCCGCATTGTTGTCAAATCACCCTGCCACTACCTTTGTTTTTACCGCCGAACACTACCTCATTGATACAACCCCTTGATCAGGAAGTGATATCGGTTCTAAAGGCAGTATACTCTACACGGCAATTCAGGGCAATGCGTCAGGCGACAGAGGATACTTATCCAGCAGTTAGGGGGACAGTAGGGTGCCAATAAAAATCAAAAGTTTGAATTTTTCTTCCTACTTTGGGTAATGGGCATCTATGCAAGAAACCATCGTATGCAAAGTTTGACCTCAACGGTTGATATTTAGGGGTGGCGGTTTACAATTTTGTTATTTACCTTATGCACGGGCCTATTAAGGAGGGGATGTCATCTCTTGAAAGGGGACAACCGGACATCCCTTCCCCAGCAGGGCTGCTGGTCCCCCTCTTGGTGGAGAAATTAGCCCCTGGGTTTGGGGGGGTATCATGGGAGCCACCCCACTCATTGTGGCCGGCTTGGCCGGGGAAGGGAAGCCTTCGAGGTCCCGGGCTTTTGATGGCGATGGGCCTCCCAACTGGAGGAGGAACTGGCGCTGTTCCTCGTCTTTGGTCAGCCGGAGGTTGAAGGACTGGATGAGCGCCACTCCTCGCTCGGCTGTGTCGTTGACGACGCGAAGTCCTCGATTCGGCGGCAGGCCTCGACGTACGATTCCTCTTCCGCCACTTCCAGGGTTGGCGGACAGGAATTCGGCCCTTGATATCAAGAGCTTCGAAGAGGCGGAGGGATTTTTCGTGGCGAAGGAGGCAGTGTTGCCGCAGGAACTTGTGATGATGGGAGGTTTATTCGCTTGGCAGGTTCCTCGGCTCCTTCATCGTAGAGAATGGCCTGTACAATTGCTTGTTTGTCGGAGACAGGGAGACGTGAGTCGAACAGTGACAGGCCAATGAGATCTTCGCTCAATTTACCAGAAATGGCAGCTCAGAGTGGTGAAGCAGGCCTTCCGAATTACTTTCGTCGTGGTACTGAAGGATGTCCTTAGCGAATCCAAGACGTTGGCGGAGCGTAGGATGGAACCGTCGATTCAAACCCATCGCAGAACGTAGATCTCGGTTGCGAACGATGAGAACCGCTGGAGGGCTGACATTTCTCGAGGTGGGGACGACTCCAGTCAGCTGCTCCCAAAAACAAGATCATCTTCAGACGGTAAATGATACGCGCCATCCAACGCGCGTCGATGAAGCGCTCCGGGGTTTACGGATCGAGGTCTTCGGAAGAGCGCCGCCGAGGAAAAGGATCTCAGCTCAGCGAGTTCCTTATAGTCGTCAGGGGGCTGCTTTGTCTGAAGCAGACGTTCAAACCTTAAAATGAGATCGTCCCTCTTGGAGACCAGAGTCTCCGGCAGATCTTCGTTGGTGGGAGGGTTTATTGCGACTGGTTGATGTAAGACCAGTAGTCCTTAAAGCGAGAGAAGATGGTGATCTCAGGACCAGAAGATGCCCCCAAACACGTAGAAAAGGCCTTCTCAAGGACAAGTTCGTGGACGTGATGACGGCAAGCAAGTGAAACGAGGGGTCGGCCGATCTTCTGTTGCAAGATGGTGCATGCACCATTGATGGCTCCATTTTTGGCACGGGGTTGTGTCGAAGCACTCGCCACGACTCGTTCCGGGGCCCCCCCAGTCTTCTAGAGCCTCGAACACAGCTGTAGCGGCGGCATCACCATTTTCCGGAGTGCATTTTTCGGGGACTCCTAGGCCCTTCTCCACTCCCTTTTCCTGTGATGAGGATGGCGTTTTCGGCCGCGAGTGCCATCGTCCTGAGGAAGGATCTTCCACCCCAATGACGGTAAGGGGGGTAAGAGGACTGAAAGTCTCTTTGATGTCCTTTTGCCAAAGTGGACCTGTACTTCGCTCTTGCCTGTCGAATGGACTGGGGATTCAGCACAAGCTCTTGTGGATCGTGGCCCAAGCTATTGCCGTAGCCGCCACAATTCGAAGGGCTTGGCGGCTACTGACCCCAGTTCTGTCAAGGCTCCGACGAGATCAGGGGATAGGACGGATTTGTGCCCCGTGTCTCAATCGCTTTGGGGGAGAAGCGAAACCCCCGGGGTCGGAAGAAGAAGGGCGATGTGTTGGCAGCGTTGGCTGGACTTGATGACTCAGACGATGACGACTCCGCTCCACCCTCTCTTTTCCTTTGGCTCTGTTGCGGCTACGTGAGAGAGAGCTTTGACGTCGGCAAACCGATTCTTTCAGCTCTTGTCCAGACCAGCCATCGAACCCCGCCTCCCCTTTTCCCGCTGGGCAAGAAGGGAATTCCTTGTTTTCAGGAATGGTCATCAGAGTGAGGGCGTCGGAGTGGGGGGATGTCCAAAAGGTCTGGGGACTTTCTTGGAAGGTCTTCTGTTTTTCGGCAGGCGTGACTCCAGAGTTATTCTTGCTTTTGCTCAGGGTCTTCCACTCGTCCGAAAAGTCCAGTAATCTTCCTCCTCACGCTAGTTTCTGCGATGGGGGGGATCCTAGCTCGTGTCCAGAAGTCGAGGGCCCGCTTTGCAGCCTCAGCTGCACTCTGCTGCACCGTCTTCTTCTCTTTCCCTTTTGTGCGTAGAAAAATTGTCGTTAAAAAAGTCCCCCACGGGTGGGAATTTTTTCTCCTGTGATAGTTTGGAACCTATGGCCAAGAAGCCAAACTTCAGTTTTGCTTTCTCGTGGTCATGACCTGAGGCGAAAAGAGGAAATGTTCAAGATCGATCCGCCACCCCTAAATATCAACCGTTAGCCTGAAACTTTGCACACGACAGTTTTCTAAGTACAAGGGAGAATACCACCCAAAAATACGTGAAAAAATATTGACTTTGAAAAATTAAACCCCCATGCGCTATTGGCACCCTAGTGGACAGCGAATGTGAGGAAGAGGATATGGTGCAAGGTGATACTGAGGCAGAACATAAAGTGATTTGTTATTTGGAAATCGTACAACGTAAAACAGGCAGTTGACTTAATGGTAGACTGCTGGAACAATGTTACGCCTGCCACATCAATCATGCTTGTTTTAAACTTTTTGGGGGGTTTGCCCGAGGACCGCCAGGTGGGGAGTGCCCGGTAACCCCCAGTCACTCGAGACACAGATAGAAGCGGCGGTGGCAGAGATGGCAAATCCTGGAGCTGGGATTGCTGGCACAACGGTTTAGGATATTAGGAATGATTCAGCTCCTGCAGTGACTGCTGACAAAATAATGGAAGAGGATGATGTGGCAGGTGAAGCAGACAGCACTGAAGAGAAGAGGAAGATGACAATGTGCGGCGTGAGGGTTTATCTATTGCCCACATCAAGACAGTTATAGATTTGAGCTGCAGGCTACGCCACATCCTCGAACAAGAAATTAACTACAACAGCGCGTTGAAGTTTCGTTGATTCGCCAGCAGTGCAAGTTATGAGCAGCAATATAACTCTCCACCCCCACATGAACTCTCTCCCTCAACGTCAGATTTACAGAGTTTTTACGGAGGCGCAACCCGGCACAGCAACACAAGAATGGACTGCAACCAGGAAACCCCCCAACAGCCCCCCTGTCAAAAGTGTATATGCAAGAACACCAATTGGGATATATGTATATAGATGTTTTATATAATCATGTACATAATTCATATATACACACAAACCTCGATTTCCCCGGGTATCGGGTTTGCCGGACAAAATCCGAGGTCCGGGATATGCAGTCTCGGGCAATAAATTTTTATTTTTTTTTTTTTTTTTTTTTTTTTTTAAAACGTTGAAAAGCCTAGTCCTGTTTGTAAATTTACCAAATTGTCCGGCGGCCCCGAGCGTCTCCTGTCACCCCTGGTCAGTGTCCGCGCCTCCCGCCAGGTGGCAGCATGCTCAGCGGTCGTATTTACATTTGGGCACACAACATTCACGGTTCACCTGCACAGCCTCCGTCAGTCACCTGACTCCCACTGCCCCTGGTGCAAGAACATTTCTGAGACTATTGAACACTTTCTGCTGCCTCCCGTCAGGTGGCAGCATGCTCAGCGGTCGTATTGTTACATTTGGGCACACGACACTCACGGTTCACATGCACAGCCTCCGTTAGTCCCCCTGACCCCCACTGCCCTGGTGCAGGAACGTCTCTTGAGACTATTGAACACTTTCTGCTGCCCCCCGCCAGGTGGCTGCATGCTCAGGGGACGTAAAAGTCCGCGACGGGGTAGTTGATATTGTCGGTTGCGGACAGTAAATACTAGAGTAGGAAAAACGTCCGGGGGTGGGTAATGGCATCGGACTATATATATATATATATATATATATATATATATTTTTTTACTTGCGATTCCCGGACTTTTGGGGTTTCCCGGACAGTGCTCCCCCTATTAGTCCGGGAAATCGAGGTTTGTGTGTATTATGTAAAGGTATGAGGGTAAGAATTAGTGTTGATGAGTAAATATGTAAGTATGAGTGTCCAATGCTCTAAAGCTTGTATGATATCTGCGTCTGTACAGTAAAAAACCCCACTATAACAAATCAATTGCGGGGAAGGGGGTGACGTTACATACAATAGTTTGTTATATCTGAGGGATCCGAACTTTTGCATATAACAAACTTTGTCTGTATATGAAGGGAAAGTTCGCCTTTTTTGACCATATCCGTGTATAATTAACTTGTTTGTTACGTTAGATGAGAGTTTGTATACTTCGTACATGCAGCCATCACAAATACTACACCCTTAAAGGGAATTTAAACAAGATGTGGTGAGGCATGGGAGGCAGGCAACGTAGTTAGGCACGGGAGGACGTGATGAGGTGTTTGTTTACACTCGGCCCGACAAAGCCAGACTAGGCGTCGATCCACTAAACACTTACTACCTGCTTGGAGGTGGTAACTCCCACCTAGGTAGTAACTCGCATCCACAGCAGGGTAAGTGGCAAATTTGGTAGTAAACCTGCACGCTCGCCCACGACTGCTTGGGACTGGTATTAGGAAAGGTAGTAAGTCTCCAGGCTCGCCTCATTTCTGCTTGGTATGCTATGAAATATAATTTTTATAGGGGAATGTAGACATATAATCGCATTTGAATGGCTATTATATATAAATGAGTAAAAAAATGAAATACAAGCAATGGCTGTGATTCTACGTCTGGCAGCGGCAGGCGGCAGCACATCATGATGGCGAAGATTTTCCTTTCTTCGTGGTGTTGTTTAGGCTGCGAGGAGCTCTTGAGGAACCCTATGAACCCTGGTGATATCCCATGATGCTACACAGGCGTGGTAGCTGACCTGTCCTCTTCATGAAGGCACAGGTGAGGCGGATGACAGCGTTTTGTCGTGAGGCAGACGTCTATGTCTGCCGCCGCCAGCAGGCCTGCTGGCAGGTGGCAGGCAAAGGGGAGTCTATTACCAANACGGAAAATTTTCCATATTTATGTGTAGGCCCCCCCTTATAGTTGAGTTAACAAAGGGCCCCACAAACCTGGCGATTACGCTGCCACCACCCCAATAAGCGGGGAAAAAAGAAAAAAAAAGAAATATTGAGTATAAGGGGGTTTTAAGAAAGGGATCGTTAACGGGTTTTTCTGTATTTTTCATGTGTTGAGCATTTTTCACACCCCCACCAAGGTTTCCCCAAAAATAAATAAACAATAATAATACCCGACACTACAAAATTTTCCATGGGGCTTAACTAACCCCCAAATTTTCCAAAACCACCGTCACTAGGTAATGTCCCTATCACACACACACTCACGATGAACATGCCATCACTTTTTGTATCAGGGGTATCCACTCAGTGCTCGAACACAAAACCCACCATCAGCAACAGTGGGCCCCTCGGGGTTTTACCCACCCCCCAGCTCAGCCAGCTCAGCTCAGCTAAGCTCAGCTCCAGAACCCCTGAATACACGAAACCCAAAAAATTAAATGTCCAATACAAACTAATCAACCCCATACATCCTTATAAATCCCGCCCACAAATCCCTTCAAAAGGGTCTACGACACTACTTCCGCGTTTGTGTTGCGCGACAAAGGCTGGCCAGAGAGAGAAAAAACCGTGTTTTTCCCCCTTACCTCGCCTTCTTGCCGTACGTCACTAGCGAACGGGGTTTAAAAAAATTTTCCCGGGGAACCTATATCAAAATGTTTAAAGGACTGAGGAGTGAAGGAAATTGGAGCATTTAATTACTAATATAATATATTACTTTACTCTCACCATCAGTAAACTTTTGTCAATCGTGATCACAGGTTTAAAACACATTTTCCGCATTACATATGTATCGCCATTCCCATGGAAATTGGGGAAATTGGGTTTAAAAATTAAAGGATAAAAAGATCTGCACGTTGATGAAGTTTTTGTTAGTTTTTAGTGCCCAATCCCGAAATTATACCAATAATTGGGGGATTGGGAAGAGGTGGGGCTTCTGCGTTTATTTGAATTTGGCGCGCGAAATTCTCCCCCCTCGCCGATAAAGGGGACCGATCGAGCGGTGTGTGTTTAAAAAAAACCTGGGCGATCTGACTCCCAGTCCCAGCCTTTCCCCGATTCCCCCGCGCTACAAAAGGCCGAAAAAACCCCAGTGTAAACCTCCCTTTTAGCCCTGCCCAGTAAATATATTCCAAAAAAAACTTGTTTCTGGTTCAATCAGGGACTGATTACAGTGTTAGAACGGCATTTAAAATCATGAATTTTGTAAGTCCAAATTTTTAATGGTTTTTAAAAAAGTTGATAAAAATTAAAAGAAAGGGAGGGTGGCGCCCCTATGTATCCGCTTTTTTTGTAATTCCCCCGCCAATTCCAGTTTAGGGGCTTTTTTGTTTGTCTGATTTAATCTAGCATTTCCAATAGATAGTGTATTATGAAGTGTTTTGAGGTATTTACAGGAAGGCATCAAATCGTGTTTTGCACTCAACACTATTTTCCGAAGAAAAAAAAAATTTTTTTGAGTTGACAAAAATTGTGTTTGATAATTAAACCAATATGTTTGTAATATTTTTTTTGAATGTTATTAAGCTTTTTCACGGGCCTCGTTCGGCTTGCTAACCCTTATGTTTTTTTTATTTTTTTTTCCCCCATCACCCCCTGAGGAGATGTATATAAGGTTTTTTGTTTTGGTTTTTTTTATTTTTATTGGAAGATTTTTTAATTCACTTAACCCTATTTACGCCGGCATGATTTCTGCCTGCGAAGTACTCCCTGTTCACCTATGACGTCACACTTCCCCCCAAAATCTAAACCCAACCTCCGCCCCATCAAATTAACCTAAAACCCCTGCGGGGGGGGTTCCGCCCCCTTTCCCCCCCGATAATCTAAAACCTAACCTCTTAACAGCCCCCCCCCCCCCCCCGTAACCTAACAAAAAATTTTACCTTACCTCTTAGCAGGGGGGGGGGGGTGGAGTCTCGACCTCCGGGATCATTCTGTTTTTAGGATTTTCAGGTTCACACGTCCCCCTGGATCGAAGAAATCCCAAACCTTACCCCTTCTAGGGTTTTTTACAACACCCCCAACTCAAAAAAATATGTGGTTTCGACACATGTTTTGTAGCCCAGCCAAAAAATCCCCTATTTCCCCAGGTCCCCCAAGTGTTTTGGGGGGGGGAAGGGGAGTAAGGGCAAAAGGGTGCCAAAAAAAATCAAAAATTTGAAATTTTTTTTCCCACTTTGGTGTAATGGTGCACTATGCAAAAAACATCGAGCAAAAATTTGACCTCAAACGGTTTTAATTTAGGGGTGGCGGATTACAACTTTGTTATTTACCCTTATGCACTGGCCTATTAAGGAGGGATGTCATCTCTTGAAAGCGGACAAGCCGGACATCCCTTCCCCAGCAGGGCTGCTGGTCCCCCTCTTGGTGAGTATTAGCCCCTCGGTGGGGGGGGGTATCATGGGGAGCCACCCCACTCATTGTGGCCGGCTTGGCCGGGGAAGGGAAGCCTTCGAGGTCCCGGGCTGTTGATGGCGATGGGCCTCCACAACTTGGAGGAGAACTGGCGCTGTTCCTCGTCTTTGGTCAGCCGGAGGTTGAAGGACTGGATGAGCGCCACTCCTCGCTCGCTATGTCGTTGACGACGCGAAGTCCCTCGATTCGGCGGCAGGCCTCGACGTACGATTCCTCTTCCTGCCACTTCCGAGGGTTGGCGGACAGGAAGTCGGTCTTGATATCAAGAGCTTCGAAGAGGCGGAGGGAATTTTTCGTGGCGAAGGAGGGCAGTGTTGCCGCAGGAACTTGTGATGATGGGAGGTTTATTCGCTGGCGGGTTCCTCGGCTCCTTCATCGTAGAGAATGGCCTGTACATTGTGTACAATTGCTTGTTTGTCGGAGACAGGGAGACGTGAGTCGAACAGTGACAGGCCAATGAGATCTTCGCTCAAGTACCAGAAATGGCGGCTCAGAGTGGTGAAGCAGGCCTTCCGAATACTTTCGTCGTGGTACTGAAGGATGTCCTTAGCGAATCCAAGATCGTTGGCGGGAGCGTAGGATGGAACCGTCGATTCGAACCATCGCAGGACGTAGATCTCGGTTGCGAACGATGAGAACCGCTGGAGGGCTGACATTTCTCGAGGTGGTGACGACTCCAGTCAGCTGCTCCCCGAAACAAGATCATCTTCAGAGCGTAAATGATACGCGCCATCCAACCCGCTCGATGAAGCGCTCCGGGGCTACGGATCGAGGTCTTCGGAAGAGCGCCGCCGAGGAAAAGGATACTCGGCTCAGCGAGTTCCTTATAGTCGTCACGGGGGTGCTTTGTCTGAAGCAGACGTTTCAAACCTTGAATGAGATAGTCCCTCTTGGAGACCAGAGTCTCCGGCAGATCTTCGTTGGTGGGAGGGTTTATTGCCGACTGGTTGATGTAAGACCAGTACTAGTCCTTGAAGCGAGAGAAGATGGTGATCTCAGGACCAGAAGATAACCCCAAACACGTAGAAAAGGCCTTCTCAAGGACAAGTTTCGTGGACGTGATGACGGCAAGCAAGTGAAACGAGGGGTCGGCGATCTTCTGTTGCAAGATGGTGCATGCACCATTGATGGCTCCAGTGTTGGTACTGGTTGTGTCGAAGCACATCGCCACGACTCGTTCCTGGACCCCCCAGTCTTCTAGAGCCTCGAACACAGCTGTAGCGGCGGCATCACCAGTTCCGGAGTGCAGTTTCGGGACTCCTAGGAGCTTCTCCACTCCTTCTCTTGTGACGAGGATGGCGAGTCTTTCGGCGCGAGTGCCATCGTCCTGAGGAAGGATCTTCCCGTCCCAATGAACGGTAAGAGGACTGAAAGTCTCTTTGATGTCCTTCGTCAAAGTGGACCTGTACTTCGCTCTTGCCTGTTGAATGGACTTGGGATTCAGCACAAGTCTTGTGGATCGTGGCCCAAGCTACTTGCCGTAGCCGCCCACAATTCGAAGGCCTTGGCGGCTACTGAAGGGCTCCGACGAGATCAGGGGATAGGACGGACTTCGTGCCCCGTGTCCTCAATCGCTTTGGTGGAGAAGCGACCCCGGCGTCGGAAGAAGTCGATGTGTTGGCTGGACTTGATGACTCAGACGATGACGACTCCAGCTCCACCATCTCTTCTCCTTTTGGCGTCTGTTGACGGCTACGTGAGAGAGAGCTTTCACGTCGGCAAACCGATTCTTTCATGTTCTTGTCCAGACCAGCCATCGAACCCCGCCTCCCCTTCTCCCGCTGGGCAAGAAGGAATTCCTTTTCTTCAGGAATGGTCATCAGAGTGAGGGCGTCGGAGTGGGCGATGTCCAAAAGGTCTGGGAGACTTTCTTGGAAGGACTTCTGTTTTTTGGCAGGCATGACTCCAGAGTTATTCTTGCTTTTGCTCAGGATCTTCCACTCGTCGAAAAGTCCAGTAATCTTCCTCCTCACGCTAGTTTCTGCTACTTTTTTTAACAAGGCAAAAAATCCATTCTATCTTAAGGTCTTATGCTTAAAATGATGCCTATGTTTACCTGATAACATGGTTAACTATGATAAAATACAGCTGAAATTTAGAAGCGTAGTATTCCCTTCTCTTGGCATCAAATATCAGTCCCTAAGCAGCAAGGGGTCAAGATTTTTTGCCTCGTTAAAAAAAATAGAGTATAACTTTCTTTCAAGGAAGCACCATTGTTTTTATTAATTTGAACAAGTGTTTTGAGGTGAATATTATGTGAGTGGTCAGCGGCCAGACATTAGTCGTCTATGCAGTGATGGCCACATAGAATAGGAGGAGCTAGATAGACAAGTCACATGAGTCGTCTATACAGTGATGGCACATAACATAGGAGAGCTTGATAGACAAGTCACATGAGTCGTCTATATACCAGGGGTTCTCAAACTGGGTGCGACCGGTCACAAGCG
>JACEEZ010024318.1:0-2500 GCA_016584305.1 Chionoecetes opilio
GATTAAAAAACTGAACACTAATTACAGATTCGTGTTTCCATGCACGTACCTATTAGAAAAAAAAAATCAAGTAAATCTATGCGTATTTAAAAAATAGTGCATAATTGGCAATATTTTTGGTGACAGATTCGCTTGAAAATTAGTTTCTAGATGTTCGGGCATGCTGAAACTATCTTAAATTAGTTTTCAGCTACAACGATTAAATCCCTATTTCAGCGAATTACAATGACATACCTTATATTCCTTAAAAAATCCATAAATAGAATTTGAAACTGAAAGCAATTCCAGATTCGTGTTCAGCGTGCACGTAAACTATTACGAACAAATTTTCAAGTAGATCTATGCGTATTTAAGAAAATAGTGCATAATTGGCAATATTTTTTGGGTGACAGATTTGCTTGAAATTTTGTTCCTAGAGGTGTTCGGGCATGCTGAACACGAATCTGGAATTAGTTTTCAGCTACAACGATTAGAAGTCCCTATTTCAGCGAATTAACAATGACATACCTTATATTCCTTAAATAATCCATAAATATAATTTGAAACTGAAAGCTAATTCCAGATTCGTGTTCAGCATGCACGTAAATATTACGAACAAATTTTCAAGTAGATCTATGCGTATTTAAGAAAATAGTGCATAATTGGCAATATTTTTTGGGTGACAGATTCGCTTGAAAATTAGTTTCTAGAAGTGTTCAGGCATGCTGAATACGAATCTGGAATTAGTTTTCAGCTACAACGATTAGAAGTCCCTATTTCAGCGAATTAACAATGACATACCTTATATTCCTTAAAAAATCCATAAATATAATTTGAAACTGAAAGCTAATTTCAGATTCGTGTTCAGCATGCACGTAAACTATTACGAACATTTTTTCAAGTAGATCTATGCGTATTTAAGAAAATAGTGCATAATTATTATTATAGCGCGTAGCTTCTGGTGTAATGCGGCCTTGAAACGTGATCTAACTAAATCTGCTGGGTATATGCGAGGTGTTAACGAATAATTATGTACACAATAAAAGTGCTGTACACGCGCGTTTTTCAATTTTTCTTTCTGATTCCGGATTATTTTGAAATATCTTGGTAGAAGAAGTGAGGGGGGCATGGAGGCAAGGACCCACTACTGAAGGGGGCGTGGCGGTGAAAAAGTTAACAAACACACTTCATCCGTTTTTTCAAGTATGTTCAGTGTAAAGGAAGAAAAGAAAAGAAAGAAAAATAATAAGCTTAATATCTTGTGTGTAATATGTGACAGTGGGATAAAACTGTACACTTTTCTTTTCTTTTGTCACGTAAGATAAAAACAATATTGGTTACAAGACACTTATTTGCCAGGCGAGGAAATTGAACACAAACAGAAGCAGCAGCAAAACAAAGGACGTGATACTATAATAACTATACTGCTATACTATATTTAATAACTATACTATACTATAATGTATTAATAATCACATACAGCTTACACGGGTGAAGGGTAAGGAATTGAAGCCTTTATATAGATTTAAACGCAAGGTGAAGTCTGGGTTATAAAAAGGTGTTTGTCAAATGGCTAAAAGTAAAAGGGAAGACACGCGTTCTAATGCCGCACACTTAACATTATACACATCAAGCAATAAAATACAGTCAATAATCAAATAAATAAATATAATAAATAGGTAAATAAACAAACGATAGCAGAAAACTATAAACTATAACATATAACATATAACATAACATTCACTATAAACTATATTAACTATAAACTACAACATTCACTATAAACTATTACTGACTATAAACTACAACATTCACTATAGACTATATTAACTATAAACTACAACATTCACTATAAACTATATTAACTATAAACTACAACATTCACTATAAACTATTACTGACTATAAACTACAACATTCACTATAAACTATTACTGACTATAAACTACAACATTCACTATAAACTATATTAACTATAAACTACAACATTCACTATAAACTACTACTGACAATAAACTACAACATTCACTATAAACTACAACATTCACTATAAACTACTACTGACAATAAACTACAACATTCACTATAAACTACTACTGACAATAAACTACAACATTCACTATAAACTACTACTGACAATAAACTACAACATTCACTATAAACTACTACTGACAATAAACTACAACATTCACTATAAACTACTACTGACAATAAACTACAACATTCACTATAAACTACTACTGACAATAAACTACAACATTCACTATAAACTATATCTATATTAATAAAAGCGAAAGTGTGTCTGTCTGTGTGTGTGTGTGTGTGTGGTATAAGTTCCGCCCCCCGTGGCGCAAACACCTCATATGGCACATTTTTGGAATCAGGTTGACCAGGGGAAGGTCATAAGCCCGCTTATGAGATGATCCGATCACTTTTTATTTTCTTTTTTTTTTAGCAGCCTATTAGCGAGAATTGTGAAAACAAAAGTAGGTTGCGAGAATTGAGGAAGCCTTGATGTAGGG
>JACEEZ010024318.1:7500-12500 GCA_016584305.1 Chionoecetes opilio
ATCGGACCTAAAACAGAACCTTGAGGTACACCTTTATATAGGGATTCAAATGGAGAGTAAATCTGATTACAAAATACACTCTGTTTTCTGTCACTGAGATAACTCTGAAATAATGTCAATGGAACACCTCTTATTCCTAAGTGTTCTAATTTGTGAAGTAACATTTTGTGGTCAAGGGTATCAAATGCTTTTGATAAATCCATGACTACACCAATAACATATAGTTTTTCTTCCAAACATGTGTACACATTGCTGTCAAACTGTAGTATTGCAGACTCAGTAGAATGCTGTGCTCTGAAGCCATGCTGGTATTCAGTCAAAAGATTGTTTTTTCCAAGGTAATTGATTAGGAGAGAGGAAATTATTTTTTCAAAAATCTTATTAAATGCAGGAAGGATGGAAATGGGGCGATAATTATTTAAGTCACTTCTATCACCTGACTTGAATAAAGGATCACTTTGGCTTTTTTTAATCGGTCTGGAAAGGTACCAGTTTTTAATGAAAGGTTAATTAAATAGGTCAGAGGAGTAGATATTAAAGATGAGCCGTGCTTTAGTATTTTGGGAGATATGTCATCATACCCAGGCGTATCTGATTTCAGCGTGTTGAGGACTTTTTCAACGTGAGTTTTATTGGTAGGAGCCAAATACATGGAAAAACTTGGTGAATTTTTAAGATATTTTTAGAAATTAAATTCGTCTTCATTAATCATGGAACTATTTCTTAGAAAATGTTCATTAAATTTCACGGATGTATCCGAGCAAGGTGGGTTTAATTCTATAGTGCGTTTATTGTAACTGTCTGTTCTGCCCATCAAAGAATTTATTGTTTTCCACTGTCTTTTTGGGTTTCCTTGGTTTTCCTGAAATTGATTTTTGTAATACAAGTTTTTTGCTGTTCGTAAAATTGATGTTAATTTATTTCTATACTGTCTGTATGTATCTCCAAAGGTTAATGGCCATTTTCTAACTAGTCTTTCTAATCTGTGTTTTCCTTTTATGCTGGTTTTTAGAGCTGGCGTGATAAATGGACTAATTTCACTCTTTTTATTCAAACGAATCCTTTGTGTGTGTGTGTGTGTGTGTGTGTGTGTGTGTGTGTGGTGTGTGTGTGTGTGTGTGTGTGTGTGTGTGTGTGTGTGTGTGTGTGTGTGTGGGGTGTGTGTGTGTGTGTGTGTGTTGTGTATGTGTGTGTGTGTGTGTGTGTGTGTGTGTGTGTGTGTGTGTGTGTGTGTGTGTGTGTGTGTGTGTGTGTGTGTGTGTGTGTGTGTTTTGTGTGTGTGTGTGTGGGGTGTGTGTGTGTGTGTGTGTGTGTGTGTGACTTTGTGTGTGTGTGTGTGTGTGTGGTGTGTGTGTGTGTGTGTGTGTGTGTGTGTGTGTGTGTGTGTGTGTGTGTGTATGTGTGTGTTGTTTGTATGTAGTATGTGCGAATTGTTCTTATTCTCATACGTTCTACCTTATAGGGACTGACAGTTAGCGGGCTTTTTATTATCTCTTTTTTGTAACCCTTTGTCCAGACCCTTATTATGCTTCTATGTTCCCTAGATCACCCCGGGCAAGTTAACAGACACGACTTTTGATGCATTACAATTTCGTAACCCCTTGTTTACTCTGCAATTTTGTGGTGTAAGCGCGATGTTCAGAGGGTGGCGTGCGCTCTCCCTCGGTACCATCTCTCTTTACTCTTATCTCCCTTCGCCCTCCTCACCCCAGCATTCCCCGCAACAAAAACACCGTTGGAAACTCCCGTTGTCCGGATCAGACACCACCCGCCGTCATTTTTAACCCCTTCACGCCCAGATCTTTCCTTTGCTATAAAGAAATCGTATGTTGTCGAGCCATGGAATTACGAAAAGCAACTGGATATACCAAAGTTAGTCGACAAGGATACTAAACAGGTCATATCTATAAAATATTGCTTATATGCACTAAAAATCGTCTGATGGTAGTCAAATTACAGTGGAAATTGCGCTCTGGTTCTCAAGGGGTTAATACGTAACTGTTGCCAAAAGCGCGGGAAATCCAAAGGCACCTCACTGTCATAAGTACGATATTTCTTCAGTATACTTTTTTCCATTAAAAAATATTTATTTGGCAGAGTCGGAATTATGAACTATTTTAACTATTTGGACTATTTACGATATTTCTTCAGTCTAGTTTCTTTTTCCACTTACAATGATTTTTGTAGGAGTCGAAATTTTGGAATATTTCATAATATTTCGTCGAGGTTCTTGAGTTAATGTTAATGTATTTAGTTTGCATTCCCAAATGAATTAAACGTTTTTCTTTGAGGGTTAAACCGTGGCCACCGAGATGATAATGATGATGATGATGATGTCTCTCGGTGGTCTCGGTTAAACTCGCTGATGACAGACAGACAGACAGACAGACAGAAAGGCAGACAGACCGATAATTCTTATAGTAATATAGATTTGAGTAGTATATAAAAGGATTAACAAATTGAATATCAATATGAATATATAAATATATAAATATGAATATATAATATATATATAATATTGAATAACTCAGCAGTCTTATTTACTCTTCATACTGGCACCCTTACATGGACACACTTAAGATCGGGGTAACTAAATAGAATCCAGAACCAAAGTGAAGTCATCTATTCAAGGCTCTTCAATTCCCTATATGTAACTATGCATATACCTGGCGCCTGTGTGGGATAAAGACTTGAATTCCCCTGATAGAGGTTCAAATCTAGTCTGCCCAGGTGTTTATTTTTCCTTTTATGATGGTTTATAGATGAAAACAATTTGAAGGAGGGAAATTGTAGTAATCCGTTTCTTGTCAAGCTCAAGGTCACGAGTTCGAGTCATGGCATCACCTTGAATTAGTTTAAAATTAATTCTCAGCACGACTACATAATTCTGCTTCCTCATGAAAATCGTTGAGGTGAATTATGTAATGTTATGTTGCATTATGAGCCATGGCGTTACGTTGCCTCTGTGTTGATCAATCCCGGACAAAACAACTAAGTCCCCAGCGGTTCTGTAGGTAGGACTTATGCATTCCCGGGGAGGCACACACAACACTGCTTACTGCCCACTCACTGCTGCTCCTCCGTCAGGTTGCGAGGCTGCAGGCAATGATGATGATAATATAGTTATTATAGTGTTCTTGTAATATAGTTAGCATACTTCATATCCTCTCATTCTTCACTACGAAACTTCAATGTTCCTATCTTCTTTAAGGGCATGGTATCCTTTTCCAACTGTTCTCTTACATGCAGTTTGATAGTTAGTAGTATGTAACTCAGCAGATACACTCGTTATAGACCAATAGGTATCCTGGTGTCTGTTCTTCCTTTGTATTCCTCCTCCTCCTCCTCCTCCTCCTCCTCCTCCTCCTCCTCCTCCTCCATCCTTAACCCGGAAGTAAGTACAAGCCCCGGATGCCAGCAAGGTCCAGAAGGCTGAGCACTCCTCCTCCTCCTCCTCCTCCTCCTCCTCCTCCTCCTCCTTCCTCCTCCTCCTCCTCCTCCTCCTCCTCCTCCTCCTCCTCCTCCTCCTCCTCCTCCTCCTCCATCCTTAACCCGGAAGTAAGTACAAGCCCCGGATGCCAGCAAGGTCCAGAAGGCTGAGCACTCTGAGCCATAAAACAATTACTAACTTTTTCGTCACTCTAACTTTACCTGCATACATACATACATACTAGACTTGATATCCTCGCGAGTCTTAATCAGAAAAATAGTTTGATAGTTTAGATGTTTTCTTGGGACCTTCAAGCATCAAGTATGTTAAGCAAAAAGACAAGTAGGTTTTTTTCTTCTTCTTTTCTTTTTGTGGTCTGATAAAAGTGTTGTGAGGAGAACGGTTTGATGTAGAAAGTTGTATTAGAATGTGGTCATCTCTTAAGCCCATTGTAAAACTTCCTTGGTGCTTAAGCTTAACTTCAGAAGGGATGAAGTTGAAAAGTGTTGGTTGGATGTTGCGACTTACTTCTTCTACGCTGATACTTCCTGATGTGTGTGTGTGTGTTGGGGGGGGGGGGACTGAAGTGATGGGATTTTACGTAAAACCTCAAAAACAACAACATATAAATAAATGAATAAGGATAAAATAGACAAATAAATGAATAAAAAAACACAAAAAAATGAAAAATCTCAAATGGGAGGGAAAGGGCGAAGGGGAAGGGGAAGGGGTTGGGGGAAGGGCGAAGGGGAAGGGGAAGGGGTTGGAGGGGCGAGATTTTATGTAAAACCTCAAAAAATAGATGGATAAGGAGAAATAGACATAAATAAATGTAAATACACAACTGAAAAATCTCGAGGCTGTGGAAAGTTACGTTAGGAATGTCAAGGAGGAGGAGGAGGAGGAGGAGGAGGAGGAGGAGGAGGAGGAGGAGGAGGAAGAGGAAGAGGAAGAGGAAGAGGAAGAGGAAGAGGAAGAGGAAGAGGAAGAGGAAGAAGGAATATGATCAGAGGCAAAATCAGGCCGCTTTTCTGTTCTTCCTTTTAGCTAACACCTTATTCCTAACTTGATAGTAAGGAAAGTAAGGATAGTAAGGATAAGTAAGGCCTCTATAATGGTAACCCAAAAAGACCCCCACCAAGGGATGTCCTCAGCCGTAATAACACCATAAAAAGATGGAAAAAAAAGTCTTTGGAAAACACGATGACACTTTCAACATATTTTACCGATAGTGCTTGAATCTGAATTTTCCTTGAATTCCTGTAAGATCCAATAGTCGATAAAGAAGAAGAGTTAAAAGTGTTAACGAAGAAGAAGAAAAGAAGATAAAAGAAGTGTTGGATCGGTTTATGGATAAGTGATAATATTACAGCAGGAACTATGACATATTTCCTTTTTGTCCGGGTTTCCTTAGCTCTTTACAAGGCAACTTTTATATCGAACGCTAATTCTTACTCAATAAAAAGTGTTAACCCCTTCACACCCAGATCTTTCCTTTGCTATAAAAAATTGTATGTTGTTAAGCCATAAAATTACGAAAACTAACTTAATATACCTAATTAGTTAGTTG
>JACEEZ010024318.1:22500-25000 GCA_016584305.1 Chionoecetes opilio
GCTGACGGTTCAGTAGCCACTCGGAGTTGCAAGAAGGCTGAGGTATTAGCGGCCCACTTCTCAGGAAAGATGACAGTCTCTGATCCTGACCGCCTTCCTCCTGCCGTGGCACGTCTCACCAACGCGACGCTCGACACCATCACCTTAACCACAGAAGAGGTGATGCGACAGCTGCAACTGGTCGACCCTAAGAAGGCCCTTGGACCAGACGGGGTGTCCCCCCACATCCTTAAGCACTGCGCCGCCCAGCTGGCAGCCCCCGTCACCGATATCTTCCAGTGTTGTCTCAGCACTGGTAAGTGGCCCTCCACGTGGAAGGTGGCAAGAGTAGCAGCCATTCACAAAATGGGAAAGAAGACGGAGCCAAAAAACTACAGACCAATCTCCCTCCTGTCTGTCCTCGGCAAGACACTGGAAACCATCATTGCCAGCAGGATCTCCTACTTCTTCAGCACACACCGCATCCTCAGCAACAGACAGTTCGGCTTCCGCCCTAACAGGTCTGCCAACGACATCCTTCTCCTTATGTCCACCTTATGGCACCAATCCCTGGACAGAGGACGCGACACTTTCGTCATCGCCTTGGACATCGCCGGAGCTTTTGATAGGGTGTGGCACTCCGGTCTCATCACCAAACTCCGCAGCATGGGAGTGACTGGCGGCCTTCTCCACCTCCTTCACGATTACCTGCGGAACAGATCTCTCAGCGTGGCGGTGAACAGACACACTTCGGAAGAACACCCGATTGGAGCTGGTGTCCCACAAGGCAGTGTTCTTGGACCCCTATTATGGAATGTGTTTTTTAACGACCTCCTGATGCTCACCCCGGAGGCACACGCCTACGCGGATGACTGCACCCTCACATTCCCCTGTGACAGTACTGACCACCGCACTACTGTCGCCTCGTCAACCAAGTGTTGGAGACCATCACCTCATGGGGACGACGGTGGCAGGTTGATCTCGCCCAGGACAAAACACAGGTCATGCTGATCTCCCGGCGACATCACCCCCTAGCCACCCCTATCCCACCCATTCTTCTGGACGGGAAGGTGTTGCCCTTGCAGCCGACGGTCAACATTCTCGGCGTTGAGGTGAACAGCACCCTCTCCTTCACCAGCCACGTCAGGAAGACAGCCTCTAAGGCCGCAGGCAGGTTGAACTGCGTCAGGCGCGTCTCCCACCTCCTTGACGCTCGGGGTGTCACAACCCTTTATGCGGCCCAAGTCCGCTCCCTCATGGAGTACGCCCCCCTGACTTGGTCATCCTGCCCCCCCTCGTACCTTGGTCTTCTAGACAAGGTACAAAACCGTGCCCAGCGGCTCATCTCCCTGAAGGCAGCACCAGACATGCAGCTCGCCCCCCTACAGCCCCTACAGCACAGGCGAGACGTGGCCGGCCTGTGCGTCACGTACAAAATCCTCAAGCAGGGCGCCCCACACCTCGCTATACTCCGGCAGCCGTGGGCGACACCTCACCCATACTCCACCAGGGACGCCCACAAGAGGGACCAACAACTCATTGTTCCCTTCGCCAGGACAGCGACCTTCTTCCGCTCCTTCCTGCCGCGATACAGCAGGCTGTGGAACCGTGTAGTGCGACAGACTGACATGCACCAGGTCGCCACACTCCACATCTTCAAGTGTGCAGTGAATGCCTGGCTGATGCCATCTGGACATAATTAGTCAACTAAATGTGCAGACTAAAGATAGTTATCGGAACCTCACCGGGAACTTTTGGCTGTAAAATTAATATCAAATGTAAAAAAAAAAAAAAAGAGAGAGAGAGAGAGAGAGAGAGAGAGAGAGAGAGAGAGAGGTTGAAGGAGACTGACTTCGTGACTTCCTGCCTGACTTCCTGACTTCCTGACTGAGTGACTGATTGACTGAGTGACTGAGTGACTGACTTCCTTACTTCCTGACTTCCTGACTGACTGACTGAGTGACTGATTGACTGAGTGACTGATTGACTGAGTGACTGACTTCCTTACTTCCTGACTTCCTGACTGACTGACTAATATATTTTCTTTGCGTTGTAATATCTAGGGTCATATTTCCCCCCCCCCCCCCATCTTAATCTTCTCACACTCCGTTCTCACCCCATTAAGAAAGAATACAAAACAAGTTAGATTAATTAATGCAAAACAAAGACTAAAAAGTGTTAAATAAATGTCATGCAAGTTTAATTAGTTCAATGATATATGAGACACTTTTTAATACTTCGAGAGAGAGAAGAGAGAGAGAGAGAGAGAGAGAGAGAGAGAGAGAGAGAGAGAGAGAGAGAGAGAGAGAGAGAGAGAGAGAGAGAGAGAGAGAGAGAGAGAGAGAGAGAGAGAGAACTGAAGGAACTAGATCTAAGCAGACAATAAATAAACACGTCGACCGCTTCCCCTCTCTCTCTCTCTCTCTCTCTCTCTCTCTCTCTCTCTCTCTCTCTCTCTCTCTCTCTCTCTCTCTCTCTCTCTCTCTCTCTCTCGAATCCCTAACCTCACGTCTCATTACCC
>JACEEZ010024318.1:27500-30000 GCA_016584305.1 Chionoecetes opilio
GTAAATGCTGGGAAAGGGAACAGGGTAAAAGGGTGCAGTTTTACAGGGTGAGTGAAATGGCGGGGTTGGCGAAGCAGGGTGAGGGGACAGGAAAAGGGGGTGAAAAAGTTTTAATTTGGGGGACAGGGTAAATGGGGGAGTTTTACAGGGTGAGTGTTTTGCCCCGGGGGGGGGGCAGTGTGACGGGGTTTTAGGGGTGTGACAGGGTGGGGGGGGCAGTGTAAAAGGGACATTTAAAAATGGGGCCCAAGGGTGAAAAGGGTTATGTGGCAGTGTGGCAGAGTTAGTGTGTGACAGGGTGGCGGGGCAGTGTGACAGGGTTAGTGTGTGACGGGAAATTGTGACAGATTTTAGGGGTGTAAAAGGGGGTGGGGGGGAAAGTGTGAAAAGGGTTGGGTGTGCCCAGGGTGGCGGGGGCGGGGGGAGGGGGTTTGAGTGTGTGGGGAAAGTGGCGGGGTTTGGCGGAGTTTTTATGGGCAAAAACGGGTGGGTAGTTTTTACGGGGGGAACAAAATCAATCCCGCGGCCCCAAATTTGGTTTCGCGGGGAGCCGAACATTATTAGGGGGAAAAAAACCCCCCGCCCCTCCCTTCCCCCCCCCCCCCCCCCCCCCCCCCCCCCCCCCCCCCCCGGGGTGCTGAAGGCGAGGCTCCCTTCCTAGCGGGGATGAGGCTCAATCACATAATAGTTGTTGCTTGCTGCTCCTCTCTTCCATGCTCCACAAATCCTTCGCTAGTGAGTCCCTGGAGGCTTATGCGGCGAGGGCCTTTTTTCACTTCCCTGTCACTTTGTATCCTATTTACAAAAGCCTGGACACTGCAGCCAACACACAACCCCTGCACGTCAAGTGGCAAGTTAAAAATCCTTACCCCCATATCTTTTTTATTTCTATAAAAAATCGTAAATTTTTTTCGAGCCATAAAAAATTACGAAAAGGGAAAGGGAAAATTAAACCAAAATTTGTTTTGTCAAAAAGGTACTAAACAGGGCCCTATCTATAAAATGTTGCTTATAAATTTACTAAAAATCGTCTAATTGGTACCCAAATTACAATTTAAAAACCCAAGCTCTGGGCCCCAAGGGGTTTTAAAGGGGTGGGGGGGTTTGGGGGACTATTTTTAAGAAAGGAAACTGGATAAAAAGGGAATTTTTAAAAAGGGAAACATTTTTTAATTTTGGATATAAGGGAAAAATAAGAAACCCTAAAAAATAAAGAAACTACAAAGGTTGTTTCCCGGAAAATTTTTAAGGGAAAAACTGATAAATGTAGATCGGAATGGGACCATACGAGTGTTTTACTCCCGGCCCCCAAAAAAAAAAAACTAATAGGAAAATCAACTTGTAAAAAACATGAGACTTTTTAGGGGGGTTAAAACTAGGGGGGGGGGGGTTTTTTGGGTGGCTATCTAAAAAAACCCCCCCAATTCCCCCCAATAATAAAAGGGGGGCCAAATGGATAAACAGGATCTGTCTATTTTTTTCCCAAATTTTTTTCCCTTTTCATGGAAAAAGAAAATTCAGTGGAGGGTTAGGAGGCCCCCCTTAATTAAATACTACAAAAACCCCTTTATTTGGTGTCCGAAAGTTTTGTTTCCCAAAAACGAAAAAACCCTGTTTAAATATGGGTAAAATGGAGGGGAAAAATCTATAAATTAGTTAAAACTATTCCTAGTTTTTCTAAAATGTTTTTGGGGAAATTTGAAAAACAATTCTACGACTACTTGGGTGACATTTCTAGTTTTTTCTAAAATCCCTATTAGAGCTTTTGCTCAAGGGATCTGGCCTTGCATTACAGCTTTTTTGGAAAAAATTTCAGTATTGTAATATGTAATTTTAAAAAGGGTAATAAAAAATATTTAATATCAAAATTTTTAGCTGCCCTTCCTTTATGTTTTACCCGCAATCCGCCTTTTTTCCTTTAAAACATGATTTGTGGGCTCATAATGTTATAACTCAGAATAACTCAGAATATAATCGTATCTGTCTTAGCCAGGGAACCACAGGGTCTTAGGGTTAGATTATAGGAAGGTGGTGGTCGCTGCCAGCTTTTATATTTCAGTGTAGGGGAAGGCCTCACCGCGGTGCTCAAAGGAGGGCCCTCAAAGAGCCAACCCCTCGGGGGCCCAAATCTCTACCCACCGGCCCCTGGGCCTTTTTTCCGGGTGTGTATTGACAGTGAAGGAAAGGGAAAAGAATGGACGCTAAAGGGGAGGGGGGTTCCCATCATTTAAAGCTAAAATGTGGGAAATTCCCATAAGAAAGCTAAAATGGGGGGATTTTCCCAAAACATGAAAACTAAAGTGGGGGATTTCCCATCATGAAAGCTAAAGTGTGGATTCCTATCATGAAAGCTAAATAATAATAATAATAATAAAAAATAAAAACAATAATAATTTTTTTTTCCCTTTTTCACCCGAAGGGCCCTAAGGAAAAACAAAAACATAAACCCGACATTAGGGACAAAAAAAGAGTTTTACACACACACACACACACACACAAC
>JACEEZ010024318.1:35000-40000 GCA_016584305.1 Chionoecetes opilio
TTTAATGGGAGCGAAAGTTGTCTATGACATTTGCGAGTAACCGGCGAGATTTTGCCCCCCACGATTTTTCTGGGGCAAGTTTCTGCAAATACTTTGAATTTCGTTACTGTTTTCTCTCCACCAATCATTTTCTTCGAGTCCCGCATACATGTTTTCTGGGTTCTGGAATGGAGCTTCGTCTTTAATAAACACTGAAATTAAAATAGTCATTTAGTAGGACGCCCTACCTTATTTCATTTACCAAGATGTTTATTCATCTTTCAGTGGCCCAATACTTTTTTTGACATTTTTTTTTATCCGAAAGTATTGAAAAACCTTTTCGGGTTTTTGTTTGGATTCCTTTGCAAATTTTTTTTTTCTATTTTGCTCTTTTTTGACTAATTGTCCCTTTTAACGACCCTTTTCGTCTTTTAATCTCTATAAACGCAGTCCGCATTTGTTGTTTGTAAATTTTTAGCCCGGCGCTTTTTGCCGATATTTGTTTAATCTCTTAGATCCAACAGGGTCTGTTTATGTTATTTAAGCGTTTTTTTACCATCGGAGCAATTTTTTCAACACCGATTGGGGTTTTTTTGTAAAACATTACACATGTTTTTGGGGTTATTACCCTTTAGTAGGGCAACCAAACAAATTTGCTTTGTACCCGCTGATCTTCGTGAAATCTGCTTTTTTTTATTTGGAGCTTTCTAAAGTTTTTTGTGATTTTACGTTGCAAATTTGCCGCATCTGATTAACCTGGTCACTGTTTGCCAGATGCTCACTTATATCCAGTAATCAAACAATCAAAGTCGTGTAAAACAAAACTAGGATATATTATCCCTTGTAGGCCCGGGCAAACCCGATTTAAAATTACTTCGTTTTCCTATCAAGAATCGCATACCCTTTAAAAACAGCAAATTTTATTCCATTTTTTACGCGGTAGGTTAAAAACTCCACATATAATTGTGTCGTTATTTTTGTTGAAAAAATGACTTTATCTCTCTACAGGAGGCAATCTATTTCCGCTTTGATTTAGGAGGACGTATTTGTCCCAAAGTTGCAGTTTTTCCGTTTGTTTAATCTTTGCGTAGACTGAGTCATAATGATCTTTTTATTTATTTTTCGATTTCGATTTCTTGTAATCATCTTTAAGTAAAAATACACCCACCTGCTTTTTGCGTATGGCAATTTGGAATGTCTTTACCTGTAATGGGTATTTTAGATAATAAATGTTATCTCTTGGTTGACCAAATCTCAGTCTATAAGATATCTGGCGTTTCGGAAACAACATAAGCCAACAACAATTCATTGCGCTTTAGAATAATGCTTCTGGCATTGGTGTAGAGTAATTTAAGTTCCTTAATAGTTTTGGTAACCTTGCGTGAGGGTTTACCGGCAGGATGACTAGGGTCCACTGTAACAGAGCGCTTGATTAAGTTACTTTGATTAGTATTTGCGGAAACAGATCGTGACCCAGAGGAGGAGGAGGAGGAGGAAGAGAAGGATGAGGAGGAGGAGGAGGAGGAGGAGGAGGAGGAGGAGGAGGAGGAGGAGGAGGAGGAGGAGGAATGTAAACATGACAGCCGATGAAGAATAGAAATCAAATTGCTTTTCATCTCACAAAGACTCATTACAACCCCCCTCCCCCCTCCCCCTTCCCTGCCTTCATCTAGCTAATTACCTCATGCCGGAAAAGTAATCACTGCCCTTGGATGGAAATGGTGAGGTACTCTCTCTCTCTCTCTCTCTCCTCTCTTCTCTCCTCGTCTCTCTCTCTCTCTCTCTCTCTCTCTCTCTCTCTCTCTCTCTCTCTCTCTCTCCTCTCTCTCTCTCTCGTGTCTGGTATCTTTCTTTTTAATTTCCGGATAATTGGCACATCGTTCATAAAATACTCAGATTTGCATGGCATGTTAAAAGAAGAATGCACACACACACACACACGCACACACGCACACACACACACACACACACACCACACGCACACACACGCACACACACGCACACACACACGCACACACGCACACACGCACACACGCACACACACACACACCCCCACACACACACGCACACACGCACACACGCACACACACGAAAACACGCACACACGCACCCCGCACACACGCAACACGCACCACGCACAAACGCACACACACACAACCCACACACGACACACCACCCCCAACCACCACACACCACACAGCCACCCCACACACACAGACACCCCGCACACACCCCAAAAAAAACCCCACACACCACACAACACACACCACACACAACACACACCACACACACCACACGCGCGCACACACACCACACACACCAACACACACACACCACACAACACACACAAACACACACACACCACACACCACACACACACACACACACACACACACCACACACAAAACACAACAACCACACACCACACCCCACACACACACACACGAAAAACCACCACACACGCACAAAACCAACAACACAACACACAATCACACCATACAACACAACACACGCAACACGCGCCACAACACACACCCACAACAACACACACACAACACACACACACCACACACACACCAACACCAAAAAAAAAAATTAAGACCCTTTTAAATAATGCAAACGTTGGAACACAAAAAAAAAAAATGCAACGCGCCACGGACAAAAAACCCCCTTGATAAAAAAAAAACTGATGTACCGAGAAATGGGATTATAAAAAACTTCTACTTCAGATTTTTAGTCAATGATGGTGTTAGTTAGTGGTGATGGCGGTAACCTATTCCTGACCTCATCTCCTTTCTTCTAATTCTCCTCCTCGTTCTCCTTCTCAATCTCCTTTTCATTTACATTTTTTATTTTGACATGTTTCACTTTTTTCACTTCCTCGCTCTAATTTTTGTCATGCTTTTACTTCCCTATCATTCCCTATCCCTATCTTCCCTATCTACTCGGTGGTCATATCATTCTTGACCTCATCTCCTTACTTTGAGTCCTCTTCCTCCTCCTCCTTGTCCTTCATCAAATTTCTTTAAAAATTTAAAACATTTTCTTTAGAGTTATAGAGGTAGGAAATTTTTCGACCCAAAAAAAAAAAAAAAAAAAAAAAAAAAAAAAAAAAAAAAAAAAAAAAAAAAAAAAAAAAAAGAAATGGGTGGGAAAATTTTCGACCCTAAAAAAAAAAAAAAAAAAAAAAAAATTGATAATAGGTAGGAAATTTGACCCTAAAAAAAAAAAAAAAAAAAAAAAAAAAAAAAAAAAAAAAAAATATATAGGTAGGGAATTTTTCGACCCTAAAAAAAAAAAAAAAAAAAAAAAAAATTGTATATAGGTGGAAATTTGACCCAAAAAAAAAAAAAAAAAAAAAAAAAAAGAATATGGGTGGGAAATTTCGACCCTAAAAAAAAAAAAAAAAAAAAAAAAAAAAAAAAATATAGGTAGGAAATTTCGACCCTAAAAAAAAAAAAAAAAAAAAAAAAAAAAAAAAAAAAAAAAAAAAAAAAAAAAATTTATAATTTTCGACCCTAAAAAAAAAAAAAAAAAAAAAAAAAAAAAAAAAAAAAAAAATTTAGGAAAATTTCAACCCTAAAAAAAAAAAAAAAAAAAAAAAAAAAAAGTATAAGGAGGAATTTCCCTAAAAAAAAAAAAAAAAAAAAAAAAAAATTGATTATAGGTAGGAAATTTCGACCCTAAAAAAAAAAAAAAAAAAAAAAAAAAAAAAAAAAAAAAAAAAAAAAAAAAATATTTGGGTAGGAAATTTCGCCCCTAAAAAAAAAAAAAAAAAAAAAAAAAAAATTGATATATGGTGGGAATTTTCGCCCCTAAAAAAAAAAAAAAAAAAAAAAAAAAAAAGATATATAGGTGGGAAATTTTTCGCCCCTAAAAAAAAAAAAAAAAAAAAAAAAAAAAAAAATTGAATTAGGTGGGAAATTTGGGACCCTAAAAAAAAAAAAAAAAAAAAAAAAAAAAAAAAGAAATAATGGGTAGGAAATTCGACCCTAAAAAAAAAAAAAAAAAAAAAAAAAAAAAAGATATATAGGTAGGAATTTTCGACCCCAAAAAAAAAAAAAAAAAAAAAAAAAAAAAAAAAAAAAAAAAAAAAAAAAAAAAAAAAAATTGAAAAAAGGTAGGAAATTTCGCCCCTAAAAAAAAAAAAAAAAAAAAAAAAAAAAAAAAAAAAAAAAATATGGGTAAAAAATTTCGACCCTAAAAAAAAAAAAAAAAAAAAAAAAAAAAATGATATATAGGTAGGAAATTTCGGACCCTAAAAAAAAAAAAAAAAAAAAAAAAAAAAAATATATTAAATATATATAGGTAGGAAATTTCGACCCTAAAAAAAAAAAAAAAAAAAAAAAAAAATATTGAGGCGGTCCGAATAATGTCAAAGTCCGAATAATGAGGGTCCGCATAAGAGAGGTTTTACTGTACTTGTGGTAAGTATAAATATACAGTAACAGGGGTATAGGGAGTGACACCCTTCATCACTTCCTTGCTCATCATTTCATCATGCTCCCTTTTTTTCTTGTATCTCATTACTCGTGTCCTATTACCTTTTTTTTTTTTTTTTTTTTTTTTTCTACTTCTTATCTTTTTTGAACTTCTTTTCCTTCTCGTGTTCTGCCATTCTTCCGTCTCATTACTTTGACTTCATTAACATTCTTACTTTTCTTTTGAACCTCTTTTCCTTCTTGTGTTCTGCTGTTTCCATTTTCTCCTCCCGCTAAGACGCTAAGGTGGGCAGGAAAGCGAGGGTTTGGAGACATGGCAAGGGTTCCGGAGAGAGTAAGAGAAAGAGAAGAGAAGAGAGAGAGTAAGAGCGGCTGGCGAGGTACATACAGACGCGAGGGAAATAAGGAGAGTTGTCAAGCGTAAAAAGATGCATGCTTAATTAAATTCCTCTCAGCCGTTCGAGAAAAGGGAGATACACGATACACGTTCTTGGTTTTTGTGAATACTATATTGCGTTGGACCCAGTGTATTGATGTTAGTGGTAGTGACGTGACCTTCGGTGCTGCAATAGTTCAAGT
>JACEEZ010024318.1:45000-62500 GCA_016584305.1 Chionoecetes opilio
CGGAAATTTTAGACACTTTTTTTAAAAAAACTGTATAAATGAAAAATTTTTTCCTGCGTGCCTCCCGGGGCCAAAAACCTTTATGCACGAAAAAACTTTTCTTTCCAATTTTCCAGGCAACCCAACCAAAAAAGAAATTTGCCCCAATTGTTTTGGACTCATTCCAGGAAGGGGAAAAAGTGTTTGATTATCTCGCATTTTCTGGATTTACCAAAATGATTGAAAAGATAAAGATAAGATGATGATGATGATGATGATTTGATGATGGGTGGGGGTGATGGGTTTATGGGATGATGAGGATGATGATGATGATGATGATGAGAGAGGAGGAGGGGGGGGAGGAGGGAGGAGGAGGAGGGGGGAAGGAGGAAAGGGAAAGGGGGGGGGGTTTCAGGGGGAGGGGGAGGAAGAGGAGTGTGCAAAAGGGGGAGGGGGAAGAGGAAGAGGAAGAGGGGAAAAGGGGGAGGAGGAGGAGGAAAAAAGGGAGGAATCGCCCCCAAACTATTGTCAATACCATTTTCCTTTTGATTTTTTATGGTTTGGAAAAAATTTCATTTTGATCCCGGGGTAAAGGGTGTTGACTTGCCAGAGGGGGGGGGATGATTACTGCTCTAGTATTATTTAAACCCTGGGGGGTATTCCCCCCCCCCCCAAACCACACCCCACACAAACACACACACACACACAACACAACACCAAAAACCCCCACATGGTACCAAAAATCGTACGTGGGTCGTTATTTTTTTTCTTGAAAAGAAAAAAGAAAAGGGGAAAAGGGGGGTAGGGAGGTTTAACTGTCTGTTCTTCCCCCTTTCCTTCTGTACTTTATTTTAATTACGTTAAAAAACCCTTTTTAACCTTCACATTAGCCCTTTTGGGGTTTTTTTATTTAAAAAGGGTTAAAATGTCACCCCAAAAACCAGGCTTGTGGGTATTAACAGGGGGTATTTTCGGTGCCCAAACCCTTTTTTCCCAAAATTATTATAATTTATTATGATTATTATTAAAAACAAAGAAGTTTCCCTTATCACTACCCCTAAAATTGGGGGGAAAGAAAGGGAAAAAAAGAATATCAAATAAAAGAAAAAATAAAAAACCAATTTAATTTAAAGAGGGGGTAAAAGAGGCTTGAGCAATTGGCGGGAAAAAGGGAAAGGGGGTGTTGTTTAATTTCCCAAGGGGGTTTGGGGCCCGGGACAATACGTTTCTGTTTCAGGGAGTTTCAGGTGATCGGGTTGGTGCGGCCATTAGCGTTTTGTGTATACTAAAGGGTTTTAAAATGGTTGGGTTAAAAAAGTGTTCCCGGGTTTATGATTTTTGATGAGAATGATGAGTATGATGTTTTTTTTTCTATAAACCCGTAGGGTTTCATGTGTTCTCCTCCTCCCCCTCTTCCCTCACCCCCTCCCTCTCCCCCTTGCTTTTTGCTTTTTCTTTTTCTTTTTTCTTCTTTACGGCATACCAAAAACTACTTTGGCTATACTTTCTACTACACTACTACTATTTCTACCTACTTATACTTTCTTTCACACTATTTCTATACCATACTACTAATACTCTACTATTACTACTACTACAACTAAATACCTTTACTTATATTTAAATATTTCTACTACTACTATACTATACGATACTTTTTACCCACTATACACTACTACTTAATAAACTACCTTTCTACTACGTACTACTAAAAATTTCACTACTACTACTCCACACAATACTACTTTCACTACCACTAATACTACTACTATAATACACTATAAATTTTCTACTACTACTCCCGCTTACTTTACTACTACACTACCACTAAATTTAATTTTTAATTTCTACTATTACTAATAAAATACTACTACTAATACTAAAATGCTACAGTACTACTTCATACTACTTTCTACTACACATACTAGATTAAATAAATAATACACACACCACACAATACTATCCCCACTACTACTACACTACTATACTACTACTAACCCCTAACTCCCACTACACCCACTATTTCTAAAAACTACTACACCAAACTAATACATACTACGACTTACTCTAAAAAATGATAATACTACCAACTTTCTAAATATAAAACTACTAAATACTACTACACTTTTACTACTACTATTTTCTTTTTTTACAAAAACATAACAAAACTACTACTATTTCTACTACTTTTACTACTATACTAAAAGACTACTCACTAACTACTTTCTACTAAACATACTTTTCTATTTCCACTACTATTACTACTACTACACTACTACACCTACACCACTACTACTCTACTACTATACACTATTTTACTAATTTCTACTTTTCTACTACCTTTTACTACTAAATTACTACTACTACCACTTAAAACTACCTACTACACTATACCCACTACACTTTTCTACTACTACTACTTACTATATTACTTTTCTAAATTTCCACTACTTATCTAAAACTTACTACTATACTCTACTACTTTTACTACTACACTATTTTCTACTACCACTTTCTACTAATACTTTCTATTTTTACTACTACTATTACTACTACTACACTACTTTACTACTTTCTACTCTACTCACTAAACTACTACTACTACACTACTACTACTTTCTAATCACTACTACTACTACTACATACTTTCTATAAATACTACAACTAAATACTACTAAAGACTACTAATACATCTACTACTACCTAATACCACTACTATACTAATTTCTACCACTAATACTACACTACTTATAGTTTTTTTTTTTTTACTAAATATACTACTTTAAAACTCACCACTCTAACACTATATACTACTTACTAAATATACTACTACTAATACTAACTATACTATTTTAAAATTTTACTACACACTCCTACGACTACTACTATAATACTACTTTCTACTACTACTACTACTTTTCTTACTACCATTCCCACTACTATACTACTAACTAGACTAAATTTCTTTCCACTACTACTACTTAATTACCTTACCTATTTCCCACTAAATACTTTCTCCCAACTACTTATTTCTTTCGTTAAATATTAATTCTATACTAAATACTTACAATACTAATTAAATTTCTACTACTACCACTAATCTATAAACTACTACTAATTTCTACTACTAATATACCCACTATTTTACTATACTTTCGCTAAAATACTACTACTAACGACTTTCACGTAAACTTACTAAAAAACTACCCACTAGCTTACTACTACACTACTACTTTCTACTACTAATTTCTACTCTACTACTACACTACTACTACTACTACTAAATATACTACTTAATACTACGACTACTTTCTATAACTATACATTTCTTTCTACTATACTACTACACTACTACTAAAACTATATTTTCATTTTAAAGATACTACAAATTTTTAGGACCTTTTCTTTATAAAAATTTTTATATATAATATACTAAAAAAAACAATAATAAAAATAATAGAAAACAATACCTAACAAGAATTTAAAAATCCCCTTTCCACCACAAAACCTACCACCACCCCCAAAACCACCACCACCACCTAAAACTACCAAACCTACAAAAAACTCTAACCCCCCCACTACCAATTAACCCCCCCCCCCCCAACACAAAACCCCCCCCCCAAAACCACCACCAACTTACCACCCCTACCAACCCACCACCAAATATACCACCCCCAAAACCACCATACCACCAACCCGACCACCACCAAAACTACCACCACCACCCCCCACCACAACTACAACCACCAACCCCCATACCACACACCCCCACCACCCCCAACCACCACCATACCACCGCCTATATACCAAGGCCTTTCCCCCCCCCCACCACCACAAACCACTCCAAACCACTACCACCACCACTACCCCACATTACCACCACCACCCCCAAACCACCCCCCCAAACCACCACCAAACCCCAAAACTACCCCAAAAACCACCACCACTACTACCTAACCACAAACTTAAAAACACAACCAAAAACTCCAATTTATTAAATCTCCATTACCCTTTAAATCTATTTTTTATTATTAAAAACCCAAAGGGGGAAAAAAAAAAAAAGGGGGTTTCTAAAAATAAAGACCACCAAACCCATTTCCATTGGGCCATATATCTGCTAAAATACTTTTCTACTAACTAAATACTTTTTAAAAAAATTAAAAGGTTTCCCTTATTAAAAAAAAACACTAATACTCAGAAAAAAATAAAAATTTTACAAAAAAAAATACCAATTTAAATTTCAAAACGAAAACCGGGGGCTAAAAATAACCACACTTAATTTCCTTTACTTTCTCCTAACTTTTTTAAATTTTTATTTCTCTCACAAAATTCTACCTTTTTTTAAAACTTCAAAATTAAAATAATTTTTACAATCATAGCCCCAAATTTGGTTTTGTTTTTTTTAAACCAATTTTTTCTTGTGGTATTATTAATAAATCAATAATTTTTGAAAATTTAAAAACAAAAAACCTTTTAATCCCCAAATTTTCCCCCAAACCCCACGGAAACCACCCAAAGGGGAAAACCCAAAAATTTTTCCAAACCCCCCAAAAAATTTTCCCCCCAAATAAAATTTTTTCCCCCCCCCTTTTTCCCCCCATTCCCCCCAACTTTTTTTAAAAAACAAAAAAAAAACCCCCCAAAAATAAATTAAATAGTTAAAAAAAATAAAAAAAAAAAAGGCCCCCAAAAAAATAAAAGGGGTAAAAAAAAAAAAAATAAAAAAAAAAACCCAAGGAGGAAACCCCAACCAACCCCCTCCCCCCCCCCCTTTTTAAAAAACAAACCCCATTAAAAACCCCAAAACAAAAAAATTCCCAACCCCCAAAAAAGGGGGGGGGAAAGGGAAAAAAGGCCCCCTTCCCCAAAAAAATAAATGGGGGGAGGGGGTGGAAAAAAGGAAAGGGGGGGAAAGGGGGGGGTGGGGTGGTTTTTGTGAGGGGGGGGAGGGGGGGGGGAGGGGAAGGGGGTGGAGGGGTTTGGGGGAAAAAGGGAAAAGGAAATTAAAAACCCAAGGGGGAAAAAAATTTGAAGGATTTTAAAAAAAAAAAATCCCAATATAAAGTAAAAAACCCCCCCCAAAAAAAACCAGGCCTTAAAAGAAAAGGGAAAAAAGGGAAGAAAATCAAAAAATTAAAGGGGAAGAAAAAATTTAAAAAAAACTCCACAAAAAAAATTTGGGGGGCAAAAATTGAAAAATTCCACAAAAACAAAAACCCCTTTAAAAATTAAAGGGGAAAAAAAAAATCAAAAAAAGGTTAAAAATTTTCCGAAAACCTTTTTTTTTTTAACAAAAAACCCCACTTGAAAAAAATTAATTTTAAGGAGGTAGGGAGAAAAAAATTTAGTTTTGTTTTTAAAAAAATTAAACGGGTTAATTGGGGTTGAAAAAAAAAGGCTCTGGGGGGGGAAAAAAATCTTTTTTTAGGAATTTTTAAGGTTTTTAAGAAAGGGTTTTGTTTAAGGGGAAAAACTTTTTAAAGGGTTGGAGGTTTATTATAAAGAACCCAAAAGTTGGGCTCCTTTTAAAGTTAATTTTGGGTTTTTTTAATGCGGGGGGAGGGGGAAAAAAAAAAAAAAAAAAAAAAAAAAAAAAAAAAAAAAAAAAAAAAAAAAAAAAAAAAAAAAAAAAAAAAAAAAAAAAAAAAAAAAAAAAAAAAAAAAAAAAAAAAAAAAAAATGCCTTTAAAAAAAAGAAAAAAAAAAAAAGGTTTTTTTGTTTTTTTGGTCTTGGGGGCGTGGGGTTGGGGGGGTGGGGGGTGGGGGTGGTTTTTTTGGTGGTTTGGGGGGTTGTGTGTTGGGGGGTGGTGGGGGGGTTTGGGGGTTGGTTTGGGGGGGTGGGGGTGGGGGGGTGGGTACTACTACTACTACTACTACTACTACTACACTACTACTACTACTAGCTACTACTCTACTACTACTACTACTACTATACTAATACTATGCCACAACTGGTATTAGTACTGTTTGCTTTTGATATGATGATAGTTATAGTAATAATATAATAATAATAACATATAATAATAATAGTAATAACAATACTAACAATAATAATCCCCATTACCACCACAACCACCATCGCCACCACCACCACCACCACCACCGACACCACCACCACCACCACTACCACCACACCCACCACACACACCACCACTGCACCACCCACCATCACCAACCACTACTACCACCACTACCACCATCGCCACCACCATCACCACCACCATCACCACCACTCACCACACCCACCACCACCACCACCACCACACTCACCACCACTACCCACCATCACCACCACTACTACCACCACCACCACCACCACCACTACCACCCACCACCACCACCACCACTACCACCACCGCCGCCACCACCACCACCACCACTCACCACCACCACCGCCGCCGCCACCACCACCACCACTCACCACCACCACCACCACCACCACCACTCACCACCACCACCACCACCACCACCATCACCACCGCCATCACCACCACCACCCACCCACCACCACTCACCACCACCACTCACCACCACTACCACCACCACTCACCACCACCACTCACCACCACTCACCACCACCACCACCACCACTCACCACCACCACCACCACCACTCACCACCACCACCACCACTCACCACCACCACCACCGCCACCACCAGCACCACCACCACCACCACCGCCACCACTCACCACCACCACCACCACCACCACTACTACCATAGAGGCACGAACAGGTAACAACAGCAACAACAACACGGCCAATGGTTATTAAAGGTGCGATGGTGGACCTGCCGAAACTTACCTGTGCATGGAGGGAAGAGTCGCCGAGGAGGAGGAGGAGGAGGAGGAGGAGGAGGAGGAGGAGGTTGAGGAGGATTACATAGGATTACATAGGAATAACAGACACCAGGAGACCTATTGGTCCATGACGAGGGTATCTGCTGAACTACATACTACTAACTATCAACTACTTGTAAGAAAACAGTTGGAAAAGGATACCATGTCCTTAAAAGAAGATAGGAACACGGAAGTAGTGCAGAAAAATAGGGTATGAAATATACTAACTACAACTACCACTACCACTACAACTAATCGATCCGGGGGACTAAATATGAATTCGCAGGGCACTATCAATACCCATTTACTTTACAGTGCGCGTCAAGTCTGTTTTTAAATGTAGTTATTGTGCTGGCTTCGACAACATTTGCTGGTAACTTGTTCCATCGATCAACGACTCTCACATTGAAATAATTTTTACGGAGATCAGTGATGCAACGTTGACCGTTTAGTTTTAAACCATTATTTCTTGTTGTCACTTGAGTTGAAAGCTCGAATAGGTTCTCTTGATTAATGACATCAAATCCTTTTAGGATCTTAAAGGTTTCTATCAAGTCCCCACGGATTCTACGATCCTTTAAGGAAAACATATTAAGTTTCCGCAGTCTCTCTTCATAAGATGAATTTCGCAGAGATGGAATTTGTTTGGTTGCTCTTCTTTGCACTGATTCCAATTTTGCTTGGTCTTTTACGAAACAGGGCGGAGGAGGAGGAGGAGGAGGAGGAGGAGGAGGAGGAGTTGGGGAGAAAGAGGAGTGGAGAGGAAAAAGGTGGGGATGGAGGAGGAGGATGTGGTGGAGGTGGGGAGGAAAGGAGGTGGGGAGCAAGGGAGGTGGGGAAGGAAGAAGTGAGGAAGAAGAGAAAGGCGGAGGAGGAGGCGCCAAACTGCCCACTGTTGGGAGAGAGAAAGACACATTTAGAGAGGAAGGCAAAGTCGTAAGGTAAACATATCTTTTTATCTCCATTAGTGGGTGTGGTGGAAAAGGGAATGTTGTCAGGTGTTCTCAGGAAGGATGATGATGGGATGGATGGGGTGTGAGGGGGGTGGATGGGGGGTGAGGGGGTGGATGGGGTGTGAGGGGAAGAAGTGGCTCAGCTGGGATGTGGAATAGAAAAGAAACTGCTGAAAAATCCTAAAGAAAAAATAGTTTGTAAGCCTGAAAAATAAAATCGCTAATATAAAGTCAAAAATTCCCCCTTGCCAAAAAAAGACCGGAGAAGACAATATAATTTAGAAAACATGAAAGCTCAAAAAGATTCAAGCTGAAGAAAAAAAGTTTAAAGCCAAAATGCCAGCAAAAAAATTCAAAAGTATAAAAGCCTGAAATTACCCACAAAACACGAAAAACCATAAAATTTAGAAAAAAAGTCAAAATAATTAACATAAAAATCTGAAACTGAAAAATATTAACAAAAATCTCACTCTGAAAAATATGAACGTCCAATAAGATGGTAGAGAAAAAGTAGATGAGTAGTAGAAGATGGTAAGAGGGAAGTAGGAGTAGAAAAGAAACTGCTGGGTGGAAAAAAGTGGCTTTTGATTGAGAATGAAAGATATAGAGAGGAGGTGTGTCAGGTGGGATGGATAGAAGGTTGGCGGTTATATAAGAACAAGTGGCTACCTGAGAAATTAATTTAAGGCAATTGGGTGCGTGGTGAGTGGTATAGAGACATGCCTTGATGAATGTGTGTGTGTGTGTGTGTGTGTGTGTGTGTGTGTGTGTGTGTGTGTGTGTGTGTGTGTGTGTGTGTGTGTGTGTGTGTGTGTGTGTGTGTGTGTGTGTGTGTGTGTGTGTGTGTGTGTGTCATTCATTCACCCATGGTCTTGTCCACGCAAGGTGGCTCGCGATCGCCAGTTTCACCCTCCCGGAGAGAGCTTGGAGCTCTTAGTAACCGATCTTTGGGTAATGCTGGGACCTCACCCCCCCCCCATCCCCTTGCTCAAGGGGAACAGTAATTTCTCAATGGAAAAATCCCCGGGCAAGAGCGGGCCGGGGATCGGGCGCCGGACCACATAATGGCGAGGGACGCTTTAAACCACCGTTCAGGCGGTGTGTGTGTGTGTGTGTGTGTGTGTGTGTGTGTGTGTGTGTGTGTGTGTGTGTGTGTGTGTGTGTGTGTGTGTGTGTGTGTGTGTTTGACGTAATCATCCATTCTTTTCCTACTGTAAACAAAAACGTATTACAAAAATCATTCTATTCTGCTTGTAATGATACTTCCACTGTGTGTATTTACGAGTAGATATCCAAGTTTGCCCACCGCTGACACACACACACACACACACACACACACACACACACACACACACACACACACACACACACACACACACACACACACACACACATACGGCAGCCACTGATAGACTCGGAGGCAAAAACTATTAATTAACCAACGCTATATAGTCCGAAAAATTAAAACAATCACTCATCAATTCAACGCAAGACAAAGAGAGTAAAACAGAGTAATCGTCAGCAGTTCGTCTTCCGGAGTGGTCTGTATTTTTCACTATAGATTTTATTTAGAAGTTCAGCAGGATAAATGGCGTGAAATATGATCAGATTACTTAAAAATATTACTGTGGGATTTTGATTTAAAGGGACGTGGGATGGTTCGTGTATGATTCGTGTACAGTACGTGTGTGTGGGTGGTTCTTGTATGGTTCGTGGGTGGTTCGTGTATGGTTCGTGTATGGTTCGGGTACGGTACGTGCGTGTGGGTGGTTCTTGTATGGTTCGTGGGTGGTTCGTGTATGGTTCGGGTACGGTACGTGTGTGTGGGCGGATGGTTCGTTCTATTTCAAGGATTATGTGTTTTTATATGTTCTAAACGGTTTTTTTTTTCATGTGTTAAATTAATGTATGAACTACTTGTTTATAATTCAATTTGACCTTTTATAGGCTCAAAATTGGTAACGTCATTTGTTGGACCCTATATCGTGGTTATTATGATTATGCAAATGACATGTTGTGGTCCATAAAATATCTACCTATCTATCTAGTGTATGTGTGTGTGGCTCCGAAGCTCCTCGTGAATGTTGATGTGGCAAGTTTGCATTGTCTTGACACGTGTTTGATGCATGTTGTATTCGCTCGTATGTGTATGTGTGTGTATTTGCTCATATGTGTATGTGTGTGTGTGTATTTGCTCGTATGTGTATGTGTGTATGTGTGTGTATTTGCTCATATGTGTGTGTGTGTGTGTGTATTTACTCATGTGTATGTGTGCGTATTTGTTCCTATGTGTTTGTGTATGTATACGTATTTAGTCGTATGTGTATTTGTATGTGTTTAATTAATTAGATATCTTCAAGTGTGTATATATAGGAGCCTTTTAAGAGAGTTTATTCTCAACAGGCTCAGCCAATTTTATATAATTATGTATTATGTTTTTATTACATGTATAACTGTTTGGCTAAATAAATGTATAAATCTAAATCTAATCTGTTGTGGCTTACGGTATTGCCACGAAGGAAGAGACGCAAGAGAGAAAAATAAGACAATAAGAACATGAGAGGAGAAAAAGAAGCAATTTTAAATGGAAGAGGTCCTCATAAAACATGTATCCTATTTTATGAGGGAAGCAATTAAGAGATAACATGACAGAGAGTGTCAATAATATGAGTAACCACACTGCTCTCTCTCTCTCTCTCTCTCTCTCTCTCTCTCTCTCTCTCTCTCTCTCTCTCTCTCTCTCTCTCTCTCTCTCTCTCTCTCTCTCTCTCTCTCTCTCTCTCTCTCTCTCTCTCTCTCTCTCTCTCTCACACACAACACAACACACACACACACACTGACGTAATCAGACACGTTTCTCCTCGTAGTACCAAACTTCAGGATAATAAAAAATAAGGGCAGAGTGCTTCAGGCCTTTTCCTCCCCCCCTTCCCCTCCCTCCCCCCCCTTCCCCTCCCTCCCCCCCTTCCCCTCCCTCCCCCCCTTCCCTCCCCCCTCCTTCCCCCCTCCTTTACTTCCCCCGGTCCAATTACCGTCTAAAGGCTCTCCTAACCCTAAGAACCATAATACATACACACTTTTTTTCCTGCTCTCACCCCCTTTTTGTGTGTACCCTATATAATATTTTCCTTGAAGCCTTAAAAGCGATGTCTATGGAAGAGGTGGATTCCTAGCATAAAGGAGGAGGACTGAGTATATAATGGAGGCGCCGTACAGTCTAAAAAAAGGGAAAAAGGGAGATGACACAATAGCATATAAAAATGTGTTAAATAGTAAAGAAGAATGAATAGGTCAAATTTGTTCACATTTAGATTAATATGTTAGTTTGGTAAAAAAAAACCCCATATTCAGATAGTTTTTCCCCACTAACATATTAATTTATATGTTAACAAGTTTTACCCCTTCCTACTTTTAATACAGAAGAAGAAGAAGGATTATTTATGGAAAACATTATATAGACGAACCACACGTGTACTGTACTTGTAGTGTACGTGTAGTGTATAATAGCTTGACCTGTTATAGCTAAATGAGGTAACCACACACACACACACACACACACACACACACACACACACACACACACACACACACACACACACACACACACATACACACACACACACACACACATACACATACACACACACACACACACACACACACACACACACACACACACACACACACACATACACAACACACACACACACACACACACACACACACACACACAACACACACACACACATACACATACACATACACATACACACACACACACAACACACACACACACACACACACACACACACACACACACACACACACACACACACACACACACACACACACACACACACACACACACACACACACACACACACCCCAGAGTAAAGTATACCATGTAAAAAGAAAACTGAAGAAGGTACGCCATGTAAAAAAAAAAAGATTACTCCATGTATATAAAAAAAGAGGAAAAAAATGCCATGTTGGTCTGGTCTCAGTACGAGGAATAAAACAGAAGATATAAAGGAGATCGAGAGGATTGAAAGAACGTCCACAAAGTTGGTACATTTTCTAATCTAGTGAATGTGACGTATGGAATTTTTTTCTCTCGAGATTTTCTTTTGCTTTCATTAATTGGAAGAAAGAAGAGGAGGAAGAGTTAACGCCTTCACGCCCAGATCTTTCCTTTGCTATATATAATTGTCTGTTGTCAGCCATAAAATTACAAAAAGTAACTTGATATACCAAATTAGTTAGTCGACAAGGGTACTAAACAGGTCTTATCTCTAAAAACATTGCTTATATTCATTAAAAATCATCTAATGGTGGTCAAATTACAATGAAAATGACGTTCTGGTCCTCAAGGGGTCAATAGCGGTGAATAGAGCAATGACGGGAAGGGAATGCATTGGTTAGAAGGTCATGTATGTATGTATGTATGTATGTTGGTTGCCATTATGTTATCCTACACTGGAATGTTACCTGGTTAGTCTTAATTACATTGCGACTCATTACTCATGAAGTACCGGTGTTTTTTATGGTTTTAATGATGATGATGACGATACAATGCCCTTCATTAGTTAATTAAATGCAAAAAAACAATATTCAATGTAGCACAATAGCAACGCAAATTTTATTCAAGTCTTGTATAGATTATAGAAAAAAAAAGATTGCTTAATGATGATGATGATGATGATACTGTGATGCAATACCCTTGATTATTTAAATGTAATATATATAATTATGTATTCTATTTAACACAACAGCACAAGTTTTATTTAAGTATTGTATAGATTATAGTAGAAAAAAACAGACTCAGGCGGCCAAGGATTAGATTATATAGTAGATAGAAATGAAAAGAAAAAATATAGTATAGAAGAATAAGTGTAAATGTCTATAATAAATAAATGTATGTAAAAATAAATCCTCCTAGGTAAATGTATGTAAATATATAAATGTATGTAAGAAAAGAAATGTATAGATTATAAATTATAGTAAAAAAAAAACAGATTCAGGAGGTTAAGGGAAGCAAAAAAAATACACTCAGGCAGAGACCACTGTATACCTGGACTGCGCACGAGACAATGTTTGAATTGCGGGGCGGCATAGGGGTCTTGTCGAGAGCTGCTTGGTATGGGAAAGGAGCCTGCATGGGAACTCGCGCGTGGTGACCCCCGGGAGTGGCGTCGTAGGGTGGGCGAGGCGACGCGCCCCCCGGCGTATGCCCCCAATGATTGATTGATAGGGGCCTGCGGGGCGCCCGACAAAGAGATATAGTGGTCTATGGACGATCATATAGACTGGTTTATAATTTTCCCGATTGATGATGTTATTTATTTACTTATATATTTCGTTTTCTGTTAAATTAATTAGTACCATGTATAAATTAGCGTTGACTAAATAAATAACATCATCAATCGGGAAAATTACCCGATTGATGATTTTATTTATTTATTTAACACTAATTTATGCATGGTTCTAATTCATTTATCAGATAACGAAATATAGCAATGAAAAGCTAATAAAAGTGCGCTTCTATTGATACCCTTCATGATAAAAGTTGACTCGCAAAGTTTTAAATGGCGAAGAGTTAAGTGAATATTAAGTTCATGCATATTTCTTCAGAGTCTCGTAATGGCATTTCATTACCGTGTTTTACTGTTTTTTATTTGATAATATTATAGAACACATTTACGAAGATTACAGTATATCATATATACTGATAAACCAGTCTTATGATCCGTATATATATATATATATGAATCCGAGCGGCCCTCCGACTACAGGCCCTTGTGCGACAGGCCGATATTCCGTGCCCAGTCCAGGTATACAGTGGTCTATGACACAGGCCAAGGGAAAGAGGGTTAGGGAAGCAAAAAATATATATTCAGGCCAAGGAAGAGAGAGTAAGGGAAGCAAAAAAGATATACTCAAGAGGCCAAGGGAGAGAGGGTTAGGGAAGTTAGGGAAGGGAGGAGATGCGACCCTTGGTAAAATATTGCCTCCTTCCGAACAATGGCGAGGATGTGATGGCCGTCTACCTGATGGAACAAAGTGTACATATTCTTTAATACTAACAAGAAAACATTTTTTTCATCCTTTTTTCTGCGGGGTAAAGTATATGGCTTTTTGTAATCAGAAAAACGCACAAGGATATCTATGTTCTATCCTTTGAAAAAAAATATAAAAAATTATATAAAAAACAGTGGATTTAGCATTTTTTTTGCTTAATTAATATAACATAATTCTCTCTCTCTCTCTCTCTCTCTCTCTCTCTCTCTCTCTCTCTCTCTCTCTCTCTCTCTCTCTCTCTCTCTCTCTCTCTCTCTCTCTCTCTCTCTTCCGTAGATAACACTAAAGTCGCCAGGACAACGTTTTTTTTCGATGTACAGACGTCTGGTGGCGTTAATACTTACATTTTCTACATCCATGATTTCAGGAAAGTTAAAAGGGGCTATCTGGAGAGTCTGTGTTATTTTGTGTCTTCATTAGTGTCATATTATGGCTATAAATGACCAAATTACAAAAATATCACCAGAGTGGCGACCAACAATAAGGTTGCCAGCTAGTGTTTATGTTATGAGTCGCTGTCCTTATGTTCAGTTCCCGCTGTCGTCGCCGCCGTTGCGAAAAAGAACGAGTTGCGAAATTTGAAACCGTATATACTTGCAGATACAAAGCCTAAAGCAACACTGACACAGGGTAGATTATACAGTCATGATATAAACTACTCTGTATCATCTTCAGTGGCATATAAAAATCCGTAGTGATGCTATAATTCGTAATCTATGGCGCGTGAGTGTCCTTGCCAAACTGAATACAAATATTATACTTCCCGGTAAGGCATAAACAGAGACAGAGACAGAGACAGAGAGAGAGAGAGAGAGAGAGAGAGAGAGAGAGAGAGAGAGAGAGAGAGAGAGAGAGAGAGAGAGAGAGAGAGAGAGAGAGAGAGAGAGAGAGAGAGAGAGAGAGAGAGAGAGAGAGAGAGAGAGAGAGAGAGAGAGAGAGAGAGAGAGAGAGAGAGAGAGAGAGAGAGAGAGAGAGAGAGAGAGAGAGAGAGAGAGAGAGAGAGAGAGATGATTAAATGAGATGAAATTGGATCTGAATCGTCGAATATTGCGGATACTGATTGGATACAAGTGGAGGAGATTGGATACATACGGAGGTTCTTAAGATTATTTATATTACCCCTCTTATAAATGCAGAAAATGATAAGAAATAAGTATTGATAGAGAGGTAAGTTCAGATCAAAGAGACAGGAAGACCTTATAGACGGAGGTTCTTATGAGTTATTATATTATCACCTCTCTAATACAGGCAGGAAAAGATGATAAATAAATGGCATTGATATAGAGGTGAGGGTACGTAAGTGGAGTATAGATCAAAGACATTCAAGTCATTCTCAAGAGCATTCACGGGTCACGAACACTGGTCTGGAGATTATTGCGTGGCTAAAAGGTAAAGCCGAGAACCAAAGATGAGAACTGTCCATCTGCTTGTCTCACACACACACACACACACACACACACACACACACACACACACACACACACACACACACACACACACACACACACACACACACACAACAAACAGTGTATTGAGGAGTAACTTAGCATCAAACTTAACATACATGGAAGACGCGGAAGTTACAGCTTGCTGGAGGCTGTGTGTGTGTGTGTGTGTGTGTGTGTGTGTGTGTGTGTGTGTGTGTGTGTGTGTGGTGTGTGTGTGGTGTGTGCTGTGTGGTGGTCGGTGCGTGCGTGCGTGCGTGCGTGCGTGCGTGCGTGCGTGCGTGCGTGCGTGCGTGCGTGCGTGCGTGCGTGCGTGCGTGCGTGCGTGCGTGCGTGCGTGCGTGCGTGCGTGCGTGCGTGCGTGCGTGCGTGCGTGCGTGCGTGGTGTGTGGTGCGTGTGTCGTCTCGTGCGTGTGTATGTTTGTGTGTGTGTGTGTATCTAGTGTGTAGATGGTAGTGAGAGAGGTATGGGAGTGAGAGAGAGAGAGAGGAAGAGAGAGAGAGAGAGAGAGAGAGAGAGAGAGAGAGAGAGAGAGAGAGAGAGAGAGAGAGGAGAGAGAGAGAGAGAGAGAGAGAGAGAGAGAGAGAGAGAGAGAGAGAGAAAAAAAATATGTGTGCCCCCTTTCAACACCTAACTATCACCCTCCTCCTTCTTCAGATCCTTACTACTGACGGGATCTTGGGCGTGAATGGCACCGTCACCCCTGAAGCCTGACGGAGACGCAGCAGCAGGCTAAGGGCGCGGGCTGCCTGAAGGAGATAACAATGTAGCCACAGTCCATCACAGTCCACCGGGAGCCAGGAATAACACATCACCACCCCCTCGCCCGCCCTGCCCCAAACAAGACCCACTAATGACGCCAAGGAACTGAGAATGTAACCTTGCGCACACACACACACACGCACACACACACCACACACACAGACACAGACACAGACACACACACACACACACACAATGAACTATGCTTCCCCACGCCCCACACAAACCAATCTCTCCCCTTTACCCTCCCCTGTACCCTCACACGTCACCACCACCACCACGACCTCCACCACCACAGACTGCGTTCAACACCTCCTCTCCCACCTGGCTACCAACGCCTCCTCCAGACTCCTACACCCGCCTCCAGCGCCTCTCGTCTCCTGCAACGACACGCTTTTCCCCGACGAGGGTAGCGGGGAGGCGGGTCCTGCAAGGGGGGACGCTGAGCCCTACCTGTTTGATCGGGGTGATGTGAGGGGCGTGCTGATTGCCCTCTACACGCTCGTCTTCATCACCGGGTTTGTAGGTAAGTGAGCATGACACACACACACACACACACTTGGTGTGGATGCTCCACAAGATGTGGACAGGCTGCTCCGTAGTGTAGTGATTAGCACGCTCGGTTCACAACTGAGAAGTCCCGGGTTCGATCCCCGGGCGGAACGGGGATCGAAAAGTAGTCTTTTAAGGAGACCGGCGGTCTGCTTAGAAAAACCGGAGCCCCTGTCCACCCACCAGTGAATGGGTACCTGCATGGAGGTAGTATGGGTACCTGGGTGTTAGCCGGGGGTTGTGTCCCGCCTCTCGGGGCTTGTTCACACACAAGGGGCTTGTTGCTGCTGATAACTACATGTATTACAGCTAAGAAGGTCATGATTGACCTTCCAGACCATCCAGGCAGCTATCGGGTATCTTGGTGTATATTGTGTATCTTTTTCCTCTTAAAAACAGGAAAAATCTTGAAAAATCTGAAAAAATTATACACTTAAGACATCCATTTCGTTACGGTTTTACATTTATCCTCTTCTGACGTCCTTTTAATACTCTCTCTCTCTCTCTCTCTCTCTCTCTCTCTCTCTCTCTCTCTCTCTCTCTCTCTCTCTCTCTCTCTCTCTCTCTCTCCTCTCCTCTCTTTTGCCTCCTTCTCTCATCTTCTCTCCTCCTCCTCTCTCTCTCTCTCTCTCTCTCTCTCTCTCTCTCTCTCTCTCTCTCTCTCTCTCTCTCTCTCTCTCTCTCTCTCTCTTTGTTGCACTTCCGGGGTATCTTAATTTTCGTTTATAAGATGATCGCGAACCAAAAAAAAAGAAATAAAACTCAACACACGCTTCAAGTTACCAGAAATCTTGACGTCCTCTCTCTCTCTCATCCTCTCTCCTCTCTCTCTCTCTCTCTCTCCTGCTCTCTCTCTCTCTCTCCTCTCTCTCTCTCTCTCTCTCTCTCTCTCT
>JACEEZ010024318.1:72500-80000 GCA_016584305.1 Chionoecetes opilio
GTCAAATGATGCCTGATACGCTTTTGCTACCAAAAGATGCCGGTATCAGGCGTCAAATGATGCCTGATACGCTTTTGCTACCAAAAGATGCCAGTATCAGGCGTCAAATGATGCCTGATACGCTTTTGCTACCAAAAGATGCCAGTATCAGGCGTCAAATGATGCCTGATACGCTTTTGCTACCAAAAGATGCCAGTATCAGGCGTCAAATGATGCCTGATACGCTTTTGCTACCAAAAGATGCCGGTATCAGGCGTCAAATGATGCCTGATACGCTTTTGCTACCAAAAGATGCCGGCATCAGGCGTCAAATGATGCCTGATACGCTTTTGCTACCAAAAGATGCCGGTATCAGGCGTCAAATGATGCCTGATACGCTTTTGCTACCAAAAGATGCCGGTATCAGGCGTCAAATGATGCCTGATACGCTTTTGCTACCAAAAGATGCCGGCATCAGGCGTCAAATGATGCCTGATACGCTTTTGCTACCAAAAGATGCCGGTATCAGGCGTCAAATGATGCCTGATACGCTTTTGCTACCAAAAGATGCCGGTATCAGGCGTCAAATGATGCCTGATACGCTTTTGCTACCAAAAGATGCCGGTATCAGGCGTCAAATGATGCCTGATACGCTTTTGCTACCAAAAGATGCCGGTATCAGGCGTCAAATGATGCCTGATACGCTTTTGCTACCAAAAGATGCCGGTATCAGGCGTCAAATGATGCCTGATACGCTTTTGCTACCAAAAGATGCCGGTATCAGGCGTCAAATGATGCCTGATACGCTTTTGCTACCAAAAGATGCCGGTATCAGGCGTCAAATGATGCCTGATACGCTTTTGCTACCAAAAGATGCCGGTATCAGGCGTCAAATGATGCCTGATACGCTTTTGCTACCAAAAGATGCCGGTATCAGGCGTCAAATGATGCCTGATACGCTTTTGCTACCAAAAGATGCCGGTATCAGGCGTCAAATGATGCCTGATACGCTTTTGCTACCAAAAGATGCCGGTATCAGGCGTCAAATGATGCCTGATACGCGTTTGCTACCAAAAGATGCCGGTATCAGGCGTCAAATGATGCCTGATACGCTTTTGCTACCAAAAGATGCCGGTATCAGGCGTCAAATAATGCCTGATACGCTTTTGCTACCAAAAGATGCCGGTATCAGGCGTCAAATGATGCCTGATACGCTTTTGCTACCAAAAGATGCCGGTATCAGGCGTCAAATGATGCCTGATACGCTTTTGCTACCAAAAGATGCCGGTATCAGGCGTCAAATGATGCCTGATACGCTTTTGCTACCAAAAGATGCCGGTATCAGGCGTCAAATGATGCCTGATACGCGTTTGCTACCAAAAGATGCCGGTATCAGGCGTCAAATGATGCCTGATACGCTTTTGCTACCAAAAGATGCCGGTATCAGGCGTCAAATGATGCCTGATACGCTTTTGCTACCAAAAGATGCCGGTATCAGGCGTCAAATGATGCCTGATACGCTTTTGCTACCAAAAGATGCCGGTATCAGGCGTCAAATGATGCCTGATACGCTTTTGCTACCAAAAGATGCCGGTATCAGCGTCAAATGATGCCTGATACGCTTTTGCTACCAAAAGATGCCGGTATCAGGCGTCAAATGATGCCTGATACGCTTTTGCTACCAAAAGATGCCGGTATCAGGCGTCAAATGATGCCTGATACGCTTTTGCTACCAAAAGATGCCGGTATCAGGCGTCAAATGATGCCTGATACGCTTTTGCTACCAAAAGATGCCGGTATCAGGCGTCAAATGATGCCTGATACGCTTTTGCTACCAAAAGATGCCGGTATCAGGCGTCAAATGATGCCTGATACGCTTTTGCTACCAAAAGATGCCGGTATCAGGCGTCAAATGATGCCGATACGCTTTTGCTACCAAAAGATGCCGGTATCAGGCGTCAAATGATGCCTGATACGCTTTTGCTACCAAAAGATGCCGGTATCAGGCGTCAAATGATGCCTGATACGCTTTTGCTACCAAAAGATGCCGGTATCAGGCGTCAAATGATGCCTGATACGCTTTTGCTACCAAAAAGATGCCGGTATCAGGCGTCAAATGATGCCTGATACGCTTTTGCTACCAAAAGATGCCGGTATCAGGCGTCAAATGATGCCTGATACGCTTTTGCTACCAAAAGATGCCGGTATCAGGCGTCAAATGATGCCTGATACACTTTTGCTACCAAAAGATGCCGGTATCAGGCGTCAAATGATGCCTGATACGCGTTTGCTACCAAAAGATGCCGGTATCAGGCGTCAAATGATGCCTGATACGCTTTTGCTACCAAAAGATGCCGGAAAAAGTGTCCGTGTGACATGGCCTTTACCAACCTGGTAAAAGTCCTTACTAACAAAGAAATCCGATTTCTTAGTCGCTGTTTTCGTGAACCAGGAGCTCCCCAACATGGTAAGGATACCAACGAATCAAAGACGGCAGATTCGGTACTGTTGGTATGCCTGAGTGGCGGAAAATGTAAATATTCCATCCAAAGTCAGTAAATAATGACTATTTACACACATAAATAATAACAACGATTATTTATAATATTCTACTTTCATTTATAAATTATAATTTGTTATAATTGATTATATATAAATTATATTATATTAAATTATATATAATAATTTTTTTTATTTATAATTATTACTTCTATTTATAATAACAAGTTCACATATAACCACTTTTGTATATCTTACGCATATATACCTACAATATTACTGAATTATAGAAGAATATAGGGTGACAGATAAAATAATTTATTAAGGCAGATGGCCGTGAAAAATATGTTGTCTGCTTGACAGGTGGTGACGTGCATTCACCGCGGCCATCCAAGTTTTTTTAAAACTTATTTTCTTCTTTCACTATAACCTTCTAACGTGTTGATGCGTTGTCTGATAATTTTTTACATCTTTTTCAGAAGAAAATATAACCATATAGAAGTAGGAATTAGTGGTATTTGATAAATAATTGCATTAGTAAGCATTGTTGGGGAGGCACTAGGCTGCCCAACCCGGCGTCCCCAAGGGTTCCAATCTATGGTATCAATACAAACCAACAGCGGCCCAAAAGACGACTAAGAAATCGGATTTTGTTGTTGGGGATGGAAATGGCCGCTCGTTGGTAAGGACCCCAACGAAAGGGGACGACTGAGAAATCGGCCCTAACTAGAGGAGGAAGCGGATATTGTGGGGGAGTATTTGTTTGGAGAAGGGAATGTGGAAGAAGCAAAAAGAACAATCAACAGTTTTTGGATGACCAGAGAAAATAAGAGGAAAGAAAGAGAAAGAAACTAAAAGAAACTAAAAGACAGAATAAAAGAAGACAACTAACGAAAAACCCAGACAGCAAGAAGAAACACGTCAGGGAGTGCCAATGAAAAAGGCCAGACTCCCGACCCACAACTGAACTGAACTGAAAATGAAGGAGTTGGCAATGGAGAACGAGCCATCAGCTGTTGGTGACTCGAGTAGTCATTTAGAGTTTTTATAGTTTGATTACTGTCTTTGAATGGCTAAATAAACTAATTAATGTAACAAGAACAGTGTAGTTACCTTGTGATTTCTTACTTTGTTTATGTCTGTCTGTCTCTGTGTGTCTGTTTCTCTCTCTTTGTCTCTGTCTCCCTGTCTGTCTGTCTGTCTGATTTTTTTTTTTATCTCTGTCTGTATTTCTGTTTGTCTATATTACTGTCTGTCTGTCTGTCTACTTTACTTGTCTGTGCCTACTTGTATGTCTACCTGTCTGTCTACCTGTCTGTCTGTGTCTCTGTCTACCTGTCTGTCTGTTTGTCTGTCTGACTCTCATAATTTGTTTCTGTTTGTCTGTCTGTCTGTCTCTGTATGTCTGTTTCTCTCTCTTTGTCTTTCTCTGTCTTTCTATCTGTCTCTGTAGTGTCTGCCATTCTCTCTTTCGTCTCTGTCTGTCTACCTGTCTGCCTGTCTGCATGTTTATTTGTCTATTCTGATTTCATACTTTGTTTCTGTCTGTATGCCTATCTGTTAGTCTGTATTTCTGTCTATATGTCTGTCTGTCTGTCTGTCTGTCTGTCTGTCTGTCTGTTTGTCTGTCTGTCGGTCTGTCGGTCTGTCTGTCTGTCTGTCTGCCACCCCCCTATCTCTCTCTCTCTCTCTCTCTCTCTCTCTCTCTCTCTCTCTCTCTCTCTCTCTCTCTCTCTCTCTCTCTCTCTCTCTCTCTCTCTCTCTCTCTCTCATGGTCTTCCTCATTAGTATCTTCAGATGTCGACCTCTTTCATTCCCTTTAAGAGCAAGCACCTCAATAGCCATCTTGCCCTTCCGCCTTATTAGTGTGTGTGTGTGTGTGTGTGTGTGTGTGTGTGTGTGTGTGTGTGGTGTGTGTGTGTGTGTGTGTGTGTGTGTGTGTGTGTGTGTGTGTCTGTGTCTGTGTCTGTGTCTGTGGTCTGTTGTGTTGTGTGTGTGTGTGTGTGTGTGTGTGTGTGTGTGTGTGTGTCGCCAAGGTCTAAGGTTCGAGTTTCTTATGAGATGCAAATGGAGATGCGTGGGAGCAGAAAGTGTTACGAATGGTGGATTAAAGAAAGATAGAAAGATGATAAAAGCTTTTCTAGACGCTGAGATGAATAAAAAAAAAAATACGAAGATAAAAAAAACGATAAAAAGATATACAAAAAGATAAAAAGATAAGAATAAAAGATGCATACATAAAAAATAAAAAGATAAAAAATGTAAAAAAGTTAAAATATAGGCGTAAAGATAGAACAAGAAAAAAAGATTGGCAAAAAAGATATCAGGTAGGCATAAAGCTAAGATAAAAGATAAAAAAATACTCATAAGAGATAACAAAAAATAAGACTTCCCGATAACGCTAAGATGACGGTGCGAGTTTTCCCTTCCATTTTCTCTATCGCTCCAATCTATTCTTTTCTATCGATTTCTGAAACTTCACCTAAGACCACAGGTGTCACTATAAAAATCCAGCCTGCGCCACCAACGGGTGAGATCGACCGACATTACGACTCTTCTTAAGCCCACAGGCGCTATAGGCTCCAACGTAAAAATCTATAATTTTTTTGTTATCTATGTTAGCATTCTATTCTTATCTATGTTATCATTCTATCCTTGTCTATCCGCTATCTTCTTTATCACGACAAAGTTGCCTGTGTAGTAATTCTGTATCAAGGGGTTAACACAGATATTTAATTAACTTCAGACTTTTCTCTATTTTCCATTCTGTATTTGTAAGAGTTCAAAATCTATAATAATATAAGCGAAAGTGTGTCTGTCTGTCTGTCTGTCTGTCTGTCGTGTGTGTGTGTGTGTGTGTGTGTGTGTGTGGTATAGGTTCCGCCCCCCGTGGCGCAAACACCTCATATGGCACATTTTTGGAATCAGGTTGACCAGGGGAAGGTCATAAGCCCACTTATGAGATGATCCGATCACTTTTTTTCTCCTTCTTTTTAGCAGCCTATTAGCGAGAATTGTGAAAACAAAAGTGGGTTGCGAGAATTGAGGAAGCCTTGATGTAGGGTGATGGGTAATGGGTGAGTGAATGGGTGGGGTGATGGGTAATGGGTGTGGGGTGATGGGTGAGTGAATGGGTGGGGGGTGATGGGTTGGGGTGATGGGTGATGGGTGAGGGAATAGGGGGGGGTGATGGGTAATGGGTGAGTGAATGGGTGTGTGGTGATGGGTAATGGGAGAGTGAATGGGTGGGGGGTGATGGGTAATGGGTGAGTGAATGGGTGGGGGGTGATGGGTAATGGGTGAGTGAATGGGTGTGTGGTGATGGGTAATGGGTGAGTGAATGGGTGTGTGGTGATGGGTAATGGGTGAGTGAATGGGTGGGGGGTGATGGGTAATGGGTGAGTGAATGGGTGGGGGGTGATGGGTAATGGGTGAGTGAATGGGTGGGGGGTGATGGGTAATGGGTGAGTGAATGGGTGGGGGGAATGCATACATTTCTACATCCATGATTTCAGGAAAGTTAGAAGGGGCTATCTGGAGAGTCCATGTTTGGTGGGCCAAAGGCCCACCAAACACAGGTGGTGGGCCGAAGGCCCACCAATAGCCCTCCGCAGGAGCTAGCCAAAAAGTCCGCCCGGAGGGCGGCTTTGCGGCTAGTATATGTATAATCTCCTTTGCTTTATAGTTTTGTGAGTTTCAATTTAATCTCTTTATCTGCTGAAAAACAACTGTCTGACAAAGCTGATTGTAATGTACTGCAACTGTGTGTGTACTTTTTTTTTTTTATTTATTTAATTTTTTGTTTTTTTTACATCACAAGGAACTGGCCAAGGGCACAACAAAAATGGGTAACACAAAGTCCGCTTAGTTGCCAGTCCCTATAAAGAAGACAGTAAGAGAATAAAATAAAAACAGAGGGGTAGGCCAATTTAGTTCGGGAGGTGTCTTGTTACTCTTCTTTTGAAAAGATTTAAGTCATAGGAAAGTGGAAAAATTGAAACAGGAAGAGAGTTCCAGAGTTTACCAGTGAAAGGGATGAAAGAGTAAAGATACTGATTAACTCTTGCATTAGGAAGATGGACAGAATAGGGATGAGAATGAGTAGAAAGTCTTGTGCAGCGAGGCCGCGGGAGTGGGGGAGGCATGCAGTTAGCAAGTTCAGAAGAGCAGTGAGCATGAAAATAACGGTAGAAGAGAGCAAGAGAAGCAACATTGCGGCGATGATTTAAAGATTGAAGACAGTCAGTCAGAGGAGAGGAGTTGATGAGACGAAAAGCTTTTGACTCAACCCTGTTTAGGAGAGCTGTATGAGTGGATCCTCCCCAAACATGTGAGACATACTCCATACATGGGCGGATGAGGCCCCTGTAGAGAGCAAACAATTGGGAGGGAGAAAAAAAAGGACCCAGACGCCACAGCACACCTAACTTCTTAGAAGCTGTTTTAGCAAGAGATGAGATGTGAGATTTCCAGTTCAGATTTTTAGTAAAGGATAGTCCTACTACTGCGGGCTTACAGCAGATGTTTCCTAGAGCAGTGTTTCCTAACCTTTCCACCACCATGCCCCCTTCAGTAGTGGGTCCTTGCCTCCATGCCCCCCCTTTCACTTCTGCAACCATGATATTTCCAAATAATCCTCAATCAAAAAGAAAAACTGAGACTTTCATTGTATATACCCAGCAGATTTAGTTAGATCATAATGAATCATAATAATAATAATAATACTGATACTTTTGATAAAATGATAATACATAATAGTAATAATAACATTAAACACAATAATAATTACAATAATAATAATAATAATAATAATAATAATAATAATAATAATGTCAACAATAATAATGATGATAACAATAGTGATAATGATAATAATAATAATAATAATAATAATAACAATAATAATAATAATAACAAAAAATGATATTGCATAAAAGTCTATAAAAGTAAGTGAAACGCGGCAAGGCGTTACCGCAGAGTGTTTCAGCCACACTTGCTTCTCTGTAGCGACGCTCACCCTCG
>JACEEZ010024318.1:95000-97500 GCA_016584305.1 Chionoecetes opilio
AGTAATAGGAAAGTAAGGGGAAAGTAAGGGGAAAGTAAGGGGAAAGTAATAGGAAAGTAATAGGAAAGTAAGAGGAAAGTAATAGAAAAGTAAGGGGAAAGTAATAGGAAAGTAAGGGGAAAGTAATAGGAAAGTAATAGGAAAGTAATAAGTAAGTAATAGGAAAGTAATAGGAAAGTAATAGGAAAGTAAGAGGAAAGTAATAGGAAAGTAATAGGAAAGTAAGAGGAAGGTAAGAGGAAAGTAATAGGAAAGTAATAGGAAAGTAATAGGAAAGTAATAGGAAAGTAAGAGGAAAGTAAGAGGAAAGTAAAAGGAAAGTAATAGGAAAGTAATAGGAAAGTAATAGGAAAGTAAGAGGAAAGTAAGAGGAAAGTAAGAGGAAAGTAATAGGAAAGTAATAGGAAAGTAAGAGGAAGGTAAGAGGAAGGTAAGAGGAAAGTAATAGGAAAGTAATAGGAAAGTAATAAGAAAGTAATAGGAAAGTAATAGGAAAGTAAGAGGAAAGTAATAGGAAAGTAATAAGAAAGTAATAGGAAAGTACTTAATAGGAAAGTAGGAGGAAAGTAATAGAAAAGTAATAGGAAAGTAATAGGAAAGTAATAGGAAAGTAATAGGAAAGTAAAAGGAAAGTAAAAGGAAAGTAATAGGAAAGTAAGAGGAAAGTAATAGGAAAGTAAGAGGAAAGTAAAAGGAAAGTAAAAGGAAAGTAATAGGAAAGTAAGAGGAAAGTAATAGGAAAGTAAAAGGAAAGTAATAGGAAAGTAATAGGAAAGTAATAGGAAAGTAATAGGAAAGTAATAGGAAAGTAGGAGGAAGGTAAGAGGAAAGTAATAGGAAAGTGAAAGGAAAGTAATAGGAAGGTAAGAGGAAAGTAATAGGAAAGTAATAGAAAAGTAATAGAAAAGTAATAGGAAAGTAAAAGGAAAGTAATAGGAAAGTAATAGGAAAGTAATAGGAAAGTAATAGGAAAGTAAGAGGAAAGTAATAGGAAAGTAGGAGGAAGGTAAGAGGAAGGTAAGAGGAAAGTAATAGGAAAGTAATAGGAAAGTAAAAGGAAAGTAATAGGAAGGTAAGAGGAAAGTAATAGGAAAGTAATAGGAAAGTAATAGGAAAGTAATAGAAAAGTAATAGGAAAGTAATAGGAAAGTAAGAGGAAAGTAAGAGGAAAGTAGGAGGAAGGTAAGAGGAAAGTAATAGGAAAGTAAAAGGAAAGTAAAAGGAAAGTAATAGGAAAGTAATAGGAAAGTAAGAGGAAAGTAATAGGAAAGTAAGAGGAAAGTAAAAGGAAAGTAATATGAAAGTAATGGGAAAGTAATAGGAAAGTAATAGGAAAGTAAGAGGAAAGTAATAGGAAAGTAGGAGGAAGGTAAGAGGAAAGTAATAGGAAAGTAATAGGAAAGTAAAAGGAAAGTAATAGGAAGGTAAGAGGAAAGTAATAGGAAAGTAATAGAAAAGTAATAGAAAAGTAATAGGAAAGTAATAGGAAAGTAAGAGGAAAGTAAGAGGAAAGTAAGAGGAAAGTAAGAGGAAAGTAAGAGGAAAGTAATAGGAAAGTAATAAGAAAGTAATAGGAAAGTAATAGGAAAGTAATAGAAAAGTAATAGAAAAGTAATAGGAAAGTAATAGGAAAGTAATAGGAAAGTAAGAGGAAAGTAGGAGGAAAGTAAGAGGAAAGTAAGAGGAAAGTAATGGGAAAGTAATAGGAAAGTAAGAGGAAAGTAACAGGAAGGTAAGAGAAAAGTAATAGGAAAGTAATAGGAAAGTAATAGGAAAGTAATAGGAAAGTAAGAGGAAAGTAAGAGGAAAGTAATAGGAAAGTAATAGGAAAGTAATAGGAAAGTAATAGGAAAGTAATAGGAAAGTAAGAGGAAGGTAAGAGGAAAGTAATAGGAAAGTAAGAAGAAAGTAATAGGAAAGTAATAGGAAAGTAATAGGAAAGTAATAGGAAATTAAGAGGTAAGTAATAGGAAAGTGAGAGGAAAGTAATAGGAAAGTGAGAGGAAAGTAATAGGAAAGTAATAGGAAAGTAATAGGAAAGTAAGAGAAAAGTAAGAGAAAAGTAATAGGAAAGTAATAGAAAAGTAATAGGAAAGTAAGAGGAAAGTAATAGGAAAGTAAGAGGAAAGTAATAGGAAAGTAATAGAAAAGTAATAGGAAAGTAGGGGGAAAGTAAGGGGAAAGTACGAAGAGCTGCATACCCTCCCTCCCTTCCCCTCCCTATACACTATCGAGGCTAAATGATGGTTAAGGGAAAAAGAAGAAATTTAAAAAAAGAAAATGTTTTAGTCTATGAAAAAAACCTATTATTTTTACAAACCAGAAGCGACTTAATAAATAAAAAGGGAACTCAAATATAAATACAAATATTACACCAAGTTTTGAGGGTAAATAAATGAAGGTTGAGGGGAAAGAGGGAAAGAAGGGAAAGGAAGGGAAAGGAAGGGAAGAAGGGAAAGGAAGAGAAAGGAAGGGAAAGGAAGGGAAGAAGGGAAAGGAA
>JACEEZ010024318.1:110000-127500 GCA_016584305.1 Chionoecetes opilio
AAGGGACTGAAATATGATGTCACACTAATAAAGGAGGTGAAATATGATGTCACACTAATAAAGGAGCTGAAATATGATGTCACACTAATAAAGGAGCCAAAATATGATGTCACACTAATAAAGGAGCTGAAATATGATGTCACACTAATAAAGGAGCCAAAATATGATGTCACACTAATAAAGGAGCCAAAATATGATGTCACACTAATAAAGGGACTGAAATATGATGTCACACTAATAAAGGAGCTGAAATATGATGTCACACTAATAAAGGAGCCAAAATATGATGTCACACTAATAAAGGAGCCAAAATATGATGTCACACTAATAAAGGAGCTGAAATATGATGTCACACTAATAAAGGAGCCAAAATATGATGTCACACTAATAAAGGAGCCAAAATATGATGTCACACTAATAAAGGAGCTGAAATATGATGTCACACTAATAAAGGGGCTGAAATATGATGTCACACTAATAAAGGAGCCAAAATATGATGTCACACTAATAAAGGAGCTGAAATATGATGTCACACTAATAAAGGGGCTGAAATATGATGTCACACTAATAAAGGAGCCAAAATATGATGTCACACTAATAAAGGAGGCAAAATATGATGTCACACTAATAAAGGGGCTGAAATATGATGTCACACTAATAAAGGGGCTGAAATAAGATGTCACACTAATAAAGGAGCCAAAATATGATGTCACACTAATAAAGGAGGCGAAATATGATGTCACACTAATAAAGGGGCTGAAATATGATGTCACACTAATAAAGGAGGCGAAATATGATGTCACACTAATAAAGGGGCTGAAATATGATGTCACACTAATAAAGGAGCTGAAATATGATGTCACACTAATAAAGGAGCTGAAATATGATGTCACACTAATAAAGGAGGCGAAATATGATGTCACACTAATAAAGGAGCTGAAATATGATGTCACACTAATAAAGGGACTGAAATATGATGTCACACTAATAAAGGAGGCGAAATATGATGTCACACTAATAAAGGAGCTGAAATATGATGTCACACTAATAAAGGGGCTGAAATAAGATGTCACACTAATAAAGGAGCCAAAATATGACACACTAATAAAGGAGGCGAAATATGATGTCACACTAATAAAGGAGCCGAAATATGATGTCACACTAATAAAGGGGCTGAAATATGATGTCACACTAATAAAGGAGGCGAAATATGATGTCACACTAATAAAGGGGCTGAAATATGATGTCACACTAATAAAGGAGGCGAAATATGATGTCACACTAATAAAGGGGCTGAAATATGATGTCACACTAATAAAGGAGGCGAAATATGATGTCACACTAATAAAGGGGCTGAAATATGATGTCACACTAATAAGGAGGCGAAATATGATGTCACACTAATAAAGGGGCTGAAATATGATGTCACACTAATAAAGGAGGCGAAATATGATGTCACACTAATAAAGGAGCTGAAATATGATGTCACACTAATAAAGGAGGTGAAATATGATGTCACACTAATAAAGGAGCTGAAATATGATGTCACACTAATAAAGGAGCTGAAATATGATGTCACACTAATAAAGGAGCTGAAATATGATGTCACACTAATAAAGGAGGCGAAATATGATGTCACACTAATAAAGGAGCTGAAATATGATGTCACACTAATAAAGGAGCTGAAATATGATGTCACACTAATAAAGGAGGCGAAATATGATGTCACACTAATAAAAGAGGCGAAATATGATGTCACACTAATAAAGGAGCTGAAATATGATGTCACACTAATAAAGGAGCTGAAATATGATGTCACACTAATAAAGGAGGCGAAATATGATGTCACACTAATAAAAGAGGCGAAATATGATGTCAGTAACCAAGACATCAAACATTAATTTACCTTACATCATAAGTCGTCCCCTTCCATCAACTTAATTCCCCTCTATCTTAATTAATGTCGACGTAATCACCTTGTCTCACTTATTCCTAGTAAGTCACCATCACTTTATTATTATCTTCATGGTTTTAATAACGCTATGCTTTTTGTGCGAATGCCCATCATATCTTTTAAACTCCTCCTTTTTTGCACCTCAATATTTGTCCTGCCATATTTCTCATAATTATTGTTTTCAGGGTTCTTAGCGTTGTGTTTTGTGTGAATTCCCATCATATTTTTTAAGCTCCCCCTTTTTTGCACCTTTTCCTTTTCCTTTTCCTTCCTTTGCACCTTTTCTCTTGCTTTTTCATCTTCCCTTTTCTACACTTTTCCCTTTGTCTGTATTTTGTGTGAATACCCATCATATTTTTTTAAGGTCCCCTATTTTTGCAAGCCAATAGCTACTTTTTCCGCTATATTTCTCATACCTAACAAGGATTACTATGAAGGTGTCTTGTTTAACGCTTATTGAATTTTCTGCCTATGAGTATTAACACCACCGTCTTCATAATAACAACGGCCCCAAAATGTACCTCGAACACGTGTCAAGGTCAAGCTCAAGAGGTTGGTAGAAAGGGTATACTATTATATTTCTTTCTGACTAATGAAATAACTAAAAGAGTTTCACCTCCCCGTCACACACTTTAGAGTACGTATCCAAAGCGCGCCTGGATACGTACTAGAGGATTTGCACTAGCGGATATGCACTAGAGGATATAAAATACGTGAAAATATAGGAAGAGAGAGAGAGAGAGAGAGAGAGAGAGAGAGAGAGAGAGAGAGAGAGAGAGAGAGAGAGAGAGAGAGAGAGAGAGAAACGAAAAAAAGGGAAACCATACACAGAGGTGGTGGTGGTGGTGGTGGTGATGGGCGGCACTGATGCTATCGCCGAATTCCATTAAAAGAGGAAGATGGAACGGCGGGGGATGAAAGACAGGGGTCTGGCTGGCGCGCCGTTGACTATAAGGGTACGAAGCCACTCAGCCACTCCTAAGCCAGCTCGATAAGGAACCCCATTCATCCCTTTCTTAACGTCATATGAAGAACCACACTTGGCCAATATAGACGTAGACGAGATTTTTAAGATTTTTGCTTCTTACTTTTCCTTTTTGGTATAAAGATAAAATAAAGTTACACACGCACGCACGCACGCACGCACGCACGCACGCACGCACACACCACACACACACACACACACACACACACACACACACACACACACACACACACACACACACACACACACACACACACACACACACACACACATACACAACACACACACACACACACACACACACACACACACACACACACACACTATTACTTACATCAAATATTATTCAGTTGTATAATAACTTCATGTTCTTTTTACCAGATTCTAACCCAGTTGTTTTTAAAGATATTATTCCCCAAGGCTCCGTTGAGAATATTAAGCATTTTGAGTGTTATTTTGTACAACTAGTTTTTTTAATATTTTTGAATACACGGACATATACTACGATTATATATATCAATGTGTAGCTATAGTTAATAAATAAAAATAATTCACTCCTGAAATCAGATCTCAGAGCGTCAAGGCAATACAGATATTATTTTTACACCACCAGTTATTTCTTCTTATGGTAGTTGATTCTATATATAAAGACAATAGACCTTTATTATGTGAGTAAATACTGACAATAAGTAAATAAAATGACAATAAAGAGTAAAAAATATGTTCAAGAAATGTTCAGACCAATATTAAAGAGAAAAAAAACCGCATCAAATATTTATGAAGCATCCAATAAATGTGTAATGATTAAATTTTGTTAAAAGAAAAATCCAAAAAATACGTTTAGGAAATATCCATAACAAATTTATCCGTCAAATATTCATGAAACATAAAAAAAAAATGTGTGAAAAATGTTCCAACAAAAAAAATATGTTAAAAGAAAAATGTAGAAAATACGTTTGGGAAATAACCAGAAAATATCCACAAAATTATGTGAAATAAAGCCGCGCGCTGCTCCCACAGACGCTGATTTATCCCTCACGTTCCCTGCAAACACCGCAGAGGGGCGAGCAATACATCACTACCAACACCACCACCACCACAGCTCACAGCTCACGCCACAGCTCAGACTGTGGGCTTTTGACCTCACCATTTTCCTCTACTGCCCTCTATCTGCCCACGCACAGTACGGAAGTGTAATGGCGTACGCTGTAGCTACCTGACGACTATTTGATTATTGTTGTAATGGTAATTGTCGCTGAGAGAGGTGAAATGCTAGGAATCTCGGGCACCGTCAACCAACTACCGTCAATAACACTATAGTCGCCACTGCACTTTTGTCGCCATGCGCTAAATATTACTAATTTTAGCATCACTATAGCCTTGTATGTGCCACTGAAGAGAGGTACTTAATATAAACTACTGTGCATGCCTCTTTAGTGGCACATACAATTATGTATCAGTAGTGATGATAAAATTCGTAATATATGGCGCCTGACGACATATATGTGCAGTGGCGACTATAGTGTTATTGGCGGTAGGGTGTAGGGATACGTGAACAGGTTTATGAAACTGTCGCCAATAGGAATTCTCGCAGAAACACCAACTGAGGCCTGTCGCCGACGTGGTACACTCGCCGACGCGGAAATTTTTGGTAACAGTTCCACTTGGAATAAATGAAAATGAAGAATAAAGTGTATTTCATTGTTGGATACCACCATACCACCTGGTATGTCATCTCTGAATGCAGAAATACTGGTAAAAGCTTATTAAATGTATATATTGTGTACTGTAATATCATGCAAGATCAAGAACTGGAACTGTCGACAAAAATAGGCAGATGAAATGAAATGAAAATATGACAGTGCTAATATGATTTGACTAATGCTTCATGTTCGCTTATAATGTCAGATTACTGTGATAAATAATGCTGTTATGTATATGCAGGTTGTTTTCTCCTCTAACTCAGAGTTATGTACACATTTATATAGCTAACCTGCCACTTATAGAGATAATCTGAAGGCATATTTTTACAGCAACAGGACATTCTGAAACAGAAGAACTCCCCATTGTTTATATTTTTGTTTTGTCAAACATTATTATTTTCAACTTAACTAATTCAATTTACCTAAACTAAATCAATTGCTAAGATAACCTAGCTTTTCTAACTAATGAAATCTGGATTGTTTAGTAGCTGTCTATTAAATTATCAATCGTATTATCACATATCATTGCTGCCACATATTTCACATCTGGAGCTGAAATACCTCCTCCGCCACCCTCGCCCGGGCTCTATATATGCATCCTAACTAGTAAAAATATAACCAATAAAATTCCATTCTTACCTAATAACCTAACCTACCCTAACTGGTGGGTGAAGAAGGGGTATTTAAGATTAAGGGGTATACAGTATTTCTGTATAATGAAAAGGCATAAATAATTGAAATCACAGCAAAAGAAATGGTAAATATGCATTTTCAACCAATACTCCCTATTGACCAATACTCTTCTGAAATAACTGGCGGAACATCTTAAGAACAAGGGCTCCACGTTAAGCTGACCCAAATGTTGGCTCTACGTATTATACTTACTGTCCTTAACACATCTGTTAATATTTTAATGAGTGCCGATCCTTACTTTGCCTACATGGCCGATATTAGATTTCAGGTTCCTGAGAAAAACTAAGTCCAGCGAGATGCGCAATGGACGACGAGTTTGAGAAAGTAGTGCGAATCTAAGTAGTAGGTACAACCTAGGGGTTGGTCGAGGGGGGACGGAGCCCCCCCGTTAGGTTAGAGTAGGTTAGGCTAGGTTAGGTTAGGTCAGGTTAGGTTGCCCCTCGTGCACAGCACGAGGGGCTCGAAGAGGGGTGCTAGGTTAGGTCCGAACGGCCCGCCCGAGTGGCGCACAGGCGTTTGAGAGAGAGTTTGAGCGGCTCGCAACACTCAAATTCTTCCTCTCAAACTCACCCCAGATACAAATGGGTTACTTTCCTTTTACTGACTGTACGTACATGGTTTGGCGTGGGCGTGGTGGCGTTGTGTGTATGTGTGTGTGTGTGTGTGTGTGTGTGTGTGTGTGTGTGTGTGTGTGTGTGTGTGTGTGTGTGTGTGTGTGTGTGTGTGTGTGTGTGTGTGTGTGTGTGTGTGTGTGTGCGCGTGCGTGCGTGCGTGCGTGCGTGCGTGCGTGCGTGCGTGCGTGCGTGCGTGCGTGCGTGCGTGCGTGCGTGCGTGCGTGCGTGCGTGTGCGTGCGTGGTGCGTGCGTGCGTGCGTGCGTGCGTGCGTGCGTGCGTGCGTGCGTGCGTGCGTGCGTGCGTGCGTGCGTGCAGAGGAGAGAGAGAGAGAGAGAGAGAGAGAGAGGGAGAGAGAGAGAGAGAGAGGAGAGAGAGAGGGAGAGGAGAGAGAGAGAGAGAGTTACCTTGAATACGTTGTTACAGTGAGCTAAATCTACCTACTATAATAAAGTGAATGTATGTACGTACGTATGTGTGTAGGTAAAGTAAGTCTCACCTGGTACTTTACACACACCTGTATACATGGTAAAAGGTAAAGATGGGGACATACGCTATGCTGCGCGTGGCCTCGGTGCTTATCTCTGTCGCATTAGCCTTTGAGCCTGTGGTGGGTGAGAACCCGTTACCCCGGGACGCATATTCCCGTGATTTGGAAGAGTTTGTGGTCGAGGGATATCAACAGCCAATCACAGTTGTCACAAGTCGTGACTTCACACAAAGGGGTGGAGCTAACATGAATCGCTGAGAAGGCGTGAACTTCCTTCCCTTACCGCCCTTCAAATACCTCCCTTCACCCCTTAAAATACCTCCCCCCTCACCCCCTTAAACTTTCCCCTTCATACCTCCCTTCACCCCTTCAGGTATGAGAGAGAGAGAGAGAGAGAGAGAGAGAGAGAGAGAGAGAGAGAGAGAGAGAGAGAGAGAGAGAGAGAGAGAGAGAGAGAGAGAGAGAGAGAGAGAGAGAGAGAGAGAGAGAGAGGAGAGAGAGGAGAGAGAGAGAGAGAGAGAGAGAGAGAGAGAGAGAGAGAGAGAATCAGAATTTCAGAATCAGAATTTTATTTCCATTGTTACAATGGCTATTCTTTTAACATAGTAATATGAGTCTTACAATATTTCTGAATAAGATAACAAGTGTTAAAGGTAGAACACTGAACATGGTCTATATACAAATAAAAATATTAGAATACATAAAAATTGTAAAACATTAAAATCCTAATGAAATCATAAATAAAAAGTAAGACTTCCTAAAAGTTACAATATAAAAACATACAGTAAAAGTTATAAAAAAGGTGTTAGTTTAGATTAAAATACATTGCAGGTATGGACGTCAAAAATTAGAGTAGGAATTGTTTACATAAAAGATGATTTTTCAAGTGATTTTTAAAAGTGTGCAAGGAGGTAGCATCTCTAACTTGGCTTGGCAAGCTGTTCCAGAAAGCAGGTCCAGCCACATGAAGGGACCTTGTTCCCAAACATGTGTTACATTTTGGCACATGGAGTTGTTGCTGTTGTCTAGTGTTGACTGGCTGTTCGTACATTTCTCTCACTTTGGGCAGTGAAAACAACCAGTCAGGTACTCTATTATTAACTATATTGTACACTGCTACTCCTAGCTCAGTGATATTTTTCATTTATTTTCAGCCATCCAAGGTCTTTTAAGTAGGGTGTGACATGGTCGTGCTTTGCAGCCCCTCCTAAAGCAACTTTTGCTGCAAAGTTTTGGAGCCTTTGCACACGTTGTATATGTGTGATGTTGGATGCTCCCCAAATCTTAATGCCATAATTCAGTGTACTTAGGACCAGTGACTGTATTATTGAGATCCTGGTGGTCTGGTTAAAATAGTCTCAGAGTCTGTTTATGTGGACAATGGTTCCATAGGTTTTCCTGTACAATGCGTCGATGTGTTCATTAAACTGCATATGGTTGTCAAAGTGTATGCCCAAGTTCTTTAATGATCTGCTAGGGGTAATGAGATTCCCGTCAACATGCATGCATATGTCAGGGGGAATCTGTGACAAAAGTCCTCGTGTTCCTATAAGCGTACACTGAGTCTTTTTTGCGTTTAACATTAGGCCATTCTTGTGAAAATACTGTTGTGCTTTCTTTAGTGACTCTTCGCTCCTAAGCATTAAGTCTTGTATATTGTTGACACTGCCTGTGTGAATTAACTGGGTGTCATCAGCATATTGTATAATTTCACATTCAGAAAAGAAGGACGAGAGATCATTTGCATAAATTATAAATAAAATAGGACCTAGTACAGACCCTTGGGGAACGCTATGGGATATTCCTGTCTTCTCGGATATGCATTTTTCTATACGTACGGAGAGAGAGAGAGAGAGAGAGAGAGAGAGAGAGAGAGAGAGAGAGAGAGAGAGAGAGAGAGAGAGAGAGAGAGAGAGAGAGAGAGAGAGAGAGAGAGAGAGAGAGAGAGAGAGAGAGAGAAGAGAGAGAGAGAGAGAGAGAGAGAGAGAGAGAGAGAGAGAGAGAGAGAGATTGAGAGAGAGAGAGAGAGAGAGAGGAGAGAGAGATGGGAGAGAGAGAGAGAGAGAGAGAGAGAGTTATGTGTATATAGCTATATTTACTTGCATTTACGTGTAATGGTCATTTTGACCATCTACACCTTAGTTACCATTATGTAGTGCCCACCTTGGGAGTGTACTCTACAGTCCTGGTTACTCCGCTGCCACCACCCACATTAAGTGGGAAAAAAATATATGATTGAACAAAAATAAAAGATTTAAGAAAATATGTAAGGACTGGTTGGAAACAGAATGATAACGCGTTAATATATATTTCTAATTATAATATATTTAACTCTTTACTGTCTCCATTATGTAGTTATTATACATTCATAAGTTATCTTAATATTAAGTCTTCCTTCCCTCCTAGCGATACGCACGCGAAATGCTCAAGTCGTTATCCTAATATAATTTACTATCTTTGGTAACTTCAGTCGCACTGTTACCCCTTAACGATACGCACATGTAATGCTCAAGTCGTTATCCTAATATAATTTACTATCTTTGGTAACTTCAGTCGCACTGTTACCCCTTAACGATACGCATATATAATGCTCAAGTCGTTATCCTAATATAATGTATACGTAGTCTATCCCACTTCCAACTGTTTCCCTCTCACTTATTTTTCTATTTCCTTCTTTTCTCCTTGTCCTCACACGGCTGGCTGTGACATGTTGTGGTTGCCCCCTCTGCTAATTTGTGAGCGCTTGGCCCCCTGGTCCGCCAACAGCATCCTACCTTGGGACCCTAAGTAATACACGTCATTAGTCCTGGTCAACAAAAAGAATCACCAGTAAGTCATGTCTACATCTCTAGTTAACAAACCTTTTATAACATACCTTTACAAGGGAGGATAAGGTCACCTCCCAGTGGGCTTACCCACCGGGAGTCCGTCTGCTACTAAATGCTAACCTGACGTTCAGCTCCCCTTCTCACTTAGTTTCGATACGTGGTCAACTACCACTGGCTTAAAATATAAGCCTAACCAGTGATTCAGGAATGAGGCGTGGAGGAAAATTCCTCGTTAGCTTATTGATACTTATGTTATTTCATCTCTTCCCCTATTAATGTAATTTCTCGCGTTACACCCTTAAGGGGAGAGTCCGCCGTGACAATATGAAAATAATTTTTTAATATACGAATTTGAGTTATATGGTCTACTAGCCGCAAAGCCGCCCTCCGGGCGGACTTTTTGGCTAGCTCCTGCTCCTGCTTTTTGGCTAGCACCTGTGTTTGGTGGGCCTTCGGCCCACCAAACACAGACTCTCCAGATAGCCCCTTCTAACTTTCCTGAAATCATGGATGTAGAAATGTATGTATTAACGCCTTACCCATCACCCCCCACCATTCACTCACCCATTTACCATCACCTCCACCCATTCACTCACCCATTACCCATCACCAACACACCCATTCACTCACCCATTACCCATCAACCCCACCTTTTCCCTCCACCAATCACCCATCACCCCCAACCCATCACCCCCCACCCATTCACTCACCCATCACCCACACCCATTATCCATCACCCCACCCATTCACTCACCCATTACCCATCACCCTACATCAAGGTTTCCTCAATTCTCGCAACCCACATTTTTTTCACAATTCTCGCTAATAGGCTACTAAAAATAAAAAATAAATAAAAGCGATCGGATCATCTCATAAGTGGGCTTAAAATGTGCCCCTGGTCGACCCGGTTCCAAAACTGTGCCATATGATGTGATTGGGGCACTGGGGGCGGCACCTATCGCGGACACACAGACAGACAGACACACACACAGACACACACACTTTCGATTATATTATTATAGATGGCAACACCCTATCCTTTGGCTTTCGAATGGTGGAATTTTTTTCAGTCGGACATTTTTTTAACTGCCCATAGCGAGGGGCATTTAAACTTTCAAAACTTGTAAAAAAAAAAAAAAAAAAAAAAATTTTTTTGGATAATTTTCCCATATATCAAAACTAAGCCTTCAAAAAAAAAAACTGCAATTTTCAGGGTGAAGTTTGTTACCCAGGTAACAATTCTGGAACAATTTTGGATATGAAAAGTGCAACCTGTTCACAAAAAATTTTGGAACAAATGTATACATCCAAAAAGGACTATAGCTAGAAAAGAGAGAAAAGAGAAGAATTACACCGAAGAAGACATTAAACAAGAAGAGGAAGACAGACAAAGGAATTCCAACCGAAAGCTAGGCACCTGGTGAACCTTGCTGGAACCTTGCAACAATGAGGGGCGTGGCGCCCTGACACCCTCGCCTTGGAGCGATTAATTAATACCTTTATAAGGGGGGACAAGGTGCAGATCCTTTTATGCATGCATTGATATGTGATTACTGATCCCATAAAATTCATATGAAAGTAGCATTGACAGTATAGTACCTTCACGGGAGCGCAGAAACTTTAGTAAAACTTCAAACGCGTTTTTCTCAAAACTAGTATAAAATGAACATGAAATTCATCTCCTCTTTTATTTTTGGCACGATTTTCACGAAACTTTAGGACACACAAAATCAAATATCGTAGACAAATCTGTTCTGAGAAAATGTTTGTTTTTAAGTCTCAGTTTTGATATATGGGAAAATGATCCTTAAAATGTTCCATTATTTTTCTATTTTTTTTAACAATAAAAAAAAAAAAATCGAAAACAATTTTCAAAATATTCTCAGAACAAATTGTTAGAATAACAATGAATTATCATATGCTCGTGTCACAAGGAAATCGGTCAAAAAATGGCTGAGAAGATGCAGTTCAAAATTTCATCAAAAACTGACAAAAATAGGCTCTTTAATTTTTTCAAATTTTTCCTTTCATTTGATCAGCTTGAAATTTTCATGTGATAGCAAGGGTACTAATATACACAACGTATAAATTATTCATGACCATAGATGCAATTTAAAATTCACGGCGGACTCTCCCCTTAAGATAGGTAGCACACGACAGTGCACCTTTGGGCTTCATGTATATGTATGTTTAAATAAAAAAAAAAGAGAAAAAAAAGAGAGAGAAAAGAAAGAGAGAGGGAGGGATAGAGAGAGACAAAAAGAGAGGGAAGGAGAGAGAGAGAGACAGAGAGAGACAGAGAGACAGAAAGAGACAGAGAGAGAGAGAGGGAGGGATAGAGAGAGAGAGAGGGAGGGATAGAGAGAGAGAGAGAAAGAGAGAGGGATAGAGAGAGAGAGAGAAAGAGAGAGGAAGAGAGAGGAAGAGAGAAGGAGAAGAGAGAGAGAGAGAGAGAGAGAGAGAGAGAGAGAGAGAGAGAGAGAGAGAGAGAGAGAGAGGAAGAGAGAGAGAGAGAGAGAGAGAGAGAGGAGAGAGGGACTCTCTCTCTCTCTCTCTCATACCTGAAGGGGTGAAGGGAGGTATGAAGGGGAAAGTTTAAGGGGGTGAGGGGGGAGGTATTTTAAGGGGTGAAGGGAGGTATTTGAAGGGCGGTAAGAGAAGGAAGTTCACGCCTTCTCAGCGATTCATGTTAGCTCCACCCCTTTGTGTGACGTCATGACTTGTGACAACTGTGATTGGTTGTTGATATCACTCGACCACAAACTCTTTCAAATCACGGGAATATGCCCCCGAGACACAGGGCTAGTGTGACATCTGGATTACCACAGTTACCTTCCACATTTCCCCAGGTACGCACTTATCAATCCGGAAAGGGAGGATGAACAGCTGATTTGGCTGGCCGCCGACTTGCCTTGGCCCGGATTCGAACCAGGGCACGCAGATTCGTAGCTAGGCGCGCCAGCCACTACACCACGGAGGCGGCATGATACATGGCATTACATTAAATCTTGTCTTACATACTAACAAAACCCAAACGTGTGAAAAAGTAATCTAACGTGATTGTAAACCTAATCCTAATCAACATCACATGAATGCATAACAAGGCGGGCGGCGGGCGTCACACAAAGGAGGTAATGCGCCGTAGTTTTTATTGCCGGCAAGTGCGAGCAGGTTATTGCCACCCGGTGAATTCCCAAGGTCGTTCAGGGGGTCAGGAAGGGCAAGGATAGTGTATAGAGGTGATTATTATCCTTGAGGAAGGTCGTAAAGGAGTGGCGGGAAATATCAAAACATAGATAACTAAATAAACAAACTGCATTTCACTTCCACGTGTTTTTTTGTTCATGCATTTTTTTCCTGGGTGCTTTTTTCGCTCTCGTCATAAATCGTGTCATTTTTTTGCATTTCACTTCCAGGTTTGTTTTTGCAAGCATTTTTTTTCTAGCTGTATATTTTTGTTCTAAATTTTTTTCCCGTCATGAATCTTGTCATTTTTTTCCATTTCACTTTCTTTGTGTGGTTTGTTCTTTTCAGGCCTTTTTTTTAGCAGATTTGTTCTTACCTTATTTTTAATCATAAATCGTGTCATTATTGTGCATTTCACTTCCAGGTTTGTTTTTTTAAGCATTTTTTTTCCTAGCTGTAACATTTTTTTCCGTAATAATTCGTGTCATTTTTTGGCTCCAACTGAAATGAGGCAGTTTTTTTTTTATTTCTGTGTCACTAAAAACGCTAAAAAATCCCAAAACTGAGCTCAAAATATCTAATAGGCATTCAAACACTATCTATCTATACTATATAATATGTGTCTGGTTTTTTTCTCCATTTTGAAGCTATATATATACTGTAACATTGTCCATTATCTATATATACTGTATATACGTACTGTAATATAGGTACATACACACTCTACTGCAACACTAAGCAGAAAGCAAATGTAGTAGTGACAGGCAGTAAGTTAGGTTCACGCTACGTTAAGGATGATCTAAAGAACTACACGCGTGAGGCCCCAAGGACCCTTAAGTGGGGTTTTGGCCGCCGCCAGGGGCCCCCCCCCGCTCAGGGCCCCGGGGTTTTTGCCCCGCTGTGTCCCGCCGCCCCCCCAAAATTTTGTATTTTTTTGTTGACAGCTTTGATGTTTTTTTTTTTTCGCTGCTTTTAATTTGGGCACGACAGGCTATCTGGGATTATGTGGTGTGTGGGGTTGTGTAATGTGTGTGTGTTTGTGTTGTATAAAATATATTGTGTGTGTGGTTGTTGTGTGTGTGGTGTGTGTTGTGTGTGTGGTGTGTGTGTGTGTGTCACAGTTTGTTTTGGTGGTGTGTGTGTGTGTGTGGTGTGTGTGTTGTGGTGTGTGTTGTGTGTGTGTGTGTGTTGTGTGTGTGTGTGTGTGTGTTGTGTGTGTGCGTGTGTGTGTGTGCACATTTGGGTGCACACGAAAACTAGATCAAAAAAAAAATTTTTCCCCTTCCTCAAGCTTCAAAGAAAAAAAAAATTTCACACGCAGATCGCCACAAAGAGAGAGAGAAGAGAGAAGAGAGAAAAAAAAAAAAAGAAGAGGAAAGAGAGGGGACAAGAGGAGAGAGGAGAGAGAGAGAGAGAGAGGAGGGAGGGAGGGGGGAGGGAGGGAGGGGGGGAGGGAGGGAGGGAGGGGGGAGGGAGGGAGGGGGAGGGGGGGAGGAGGGGAGGGGGAGGGGGGGAGGGAGGAGGGAGGGGGGAGGAGAAGGGAGAGAGGAGAGAAGAGAGAGAGAGAGAGGAGAGGAGAGAGAGAGGAGAGAGAGAGAGAGTAGAAGAGAGAAGAGAGAGAGAGAGGGGAGGAGAGAGAGAGAGAAAAGCGAGAGGGGAGAGAGAGAGGGGAGAGAGAGAAGGAGTGAGAGAGAAAAGAGGGATAAAGAGAGGGAGGGAGGGGGGAGAGAAAAAGGGAAGGGAAATGAAAAGGAGAAGGGAGAGAGAGAGGAGAAGAAGAGGGAGAGAGAGAGAGAGAGAGAAAAAGAGAGGGAGAGAGAAAAAAAATTTTTTAAAACGAAATTGCCGGGTGGAAGAGGGGAGAGATATACGGCATTTCAACAATTTTTTTTTTTAAATTTCCCAGCATCACTTTTTCCAAATGGCAAAACTGCACTGACTAATGGCACAGGAAACCTAAATTCTCTCTCTCTCCTCTCTCTCCCCCTCTCTCTCTCTCTCTCTCTCTCTCTCTCTCTCCCTCTTCTCCTCTTCCTCTCTCCTCTCTCTCTCTGTTTCTCTTTCTGCTTTCTGTTGTCTGTCTTTTTCTGTCTGTCTTTTGTCGTCTCTCTTTCTTTAGTCTGTTTGTTGTCTGACGTGTCTTCTCTGTGTTGGTCTATCTGTCTGTCCGTTTTTGTCTGTCTTTTTTACTCTCTTCCTGTCTGTCTGTCTGTCTGTCTGTTCTTCTTGTTGTTTTCTCCCCTCTCTCTCTCTCTCTCTCTCTCTCTCTCTCCCCTCTCTCTTTTTCTCTCTCTTCTTCTTTACTTTACAATCCTTTCGGGCTTTTCTCAGCATTCTTCCTTTTAACGTCCCTTCCCCCCCAAAGCCGACAAGGGAGAGAGAGGGGGGAAGGGAGAAGGAGGATGGGAAAAATGAGAGAAGGGGGGAAAAGGGAACCGAAAGGAGGGAGAGAGGAGAGAAGAGAGAGGGAAAGGGGGGAGGAGGGAGAGAGAGGGAGAAGGAGAGAAGGAGAGAAAGGGGGGAGGGAAGGATATATGGGAGGTAAACAGAGGTGGAGAGAGTGTGGGTGTTGTGGTTAATTATGTGTGGGTGGAAGGAGGAGGGAAAGGAGTGAGAGGGAGGGAGAGAGAGAGAAGAGAGAGGAAAGGGAGGGAAAATGAGGGAGGGAAGGAGAGAGGGAGGGAAAGGGGTGAGGGAAGGAGGTATGGGATAGGAACAGAGGGGGAGAGAGTGGGTGTTGTGGCTGGGTGGGTGGGAGGAAGAGAGTCATGGGTTACAACTGACTTGGGAGTGATGGGTGTGAGGATGAGGTCAGAAAGGGAAGATGTGAGATACACCATAATTTCGAGTCTTGATTTAACCCCTTCACGCCCAGATCTTTCCTTTGCTATAAAAAATCGTCTGTTAGCCATAGAAATACAAAAAATAGGTTAAATACCAATTAGTTAGTGGACAAGGATGCTAAACAGGTCATTCTATAAAATATTACTTATTTTCATTAAAATCGTCTAATGGTAGCCAAATTACAGTGGAAATTACGTTCTGCGCCTCAAAGGGTTAAACATATAAGCCAAGTAAATAAACAAACCTTGGCATTCGTAACCACACAGCTTCACAACTTTCCCCACGCAAGAATTTAAAGGCAAAGAGATGTTTTGAGGTAAAGCAACATTCAATTACCTTAGAACTAAAAGGCAAAGAGCAGTGTTGAGGTAAAAAAACATGTCATTACCTCAATACCTCTCGCCTTGACGCCTAGTAACCTACATACCTCCTGTCCGGCCTTGAATCTCCGTCGCCATAGAAACACGTAAAGTTGGTAAGTGGAAGGAAAAATTTACATGATTTTGACGTGTGTGTTGAGTTGAGTGTGTGTGTGTGTGTGTGTGTGTGTGTGTGTGTGTGTGTGTGTGTGTGTGTGTGTGTGTGTGTGTGTGTGTGTGTGTGTGTTGAGTGAGTGTGTTGAGTGTGTTTCCTTCCCTCGTGTTGCGTTGAAGGTGAGTGTGTGTGTGTGTTCGTTCCCCCTGTGAAGTGTCATCGTGCAGGGCTGTAATACTTTGTTGAGTGTGTTTCCTTCCCTCGTAGTGTGTTGAGTGAGTGTTGAGTGTGTTTCCTTCCCTCGTAGTGTGTTGAGTGAGTGTTGAGTGTGTTTCCTTCCCTCGTAGTGTGTTGAGTGAGTGTTGAGTGTGTTTTCTTCCCTCGTAGTGTGTTGAGTGAGTGTTGAGTGTGTTTGCCCTGTGAAGTGTTATCGTGCAGGGCTGTAATACAATGTTAAGACCCTCCTTTGTTTCTCTGGACACCTGCCGCCTCTTGTCCGTCCCTCTCACGTGCTATGATTACCTATAACCCAACCCTTCTTTCTCCTTCTGTCGTTGGCACTTCCATAAACATACCTGGCCTTCTTTCTTTGTATTGATCTCTTCTTCCTATCTTATCTTATCTTATCGGATCATTAATACATTTTCGACGTGGAAAAAAAAGAAAGAAGTACCAATGAAAAAAAAATAATATGATTACCAATGCTTTCTCTTCGAATTTGTTTAACACACACACGCGCGCGCACACACACACACACACACACACACACACACACACACACACACACACACACACACACACAAACACACAAACACACAAACAAACAAACAAACAAACAAACAAACACACACACGCACACACACATACACATACACATACACATACACAAACACAAACACACACACACACACACACACACACACACATACACACACACACAGAAGAGATCTTAATATCTATTTCTTCTATATTAATAAAAGCGAAAGTGTGTCTGTCTGTGTGTGTGTGTGTGTGTGTGTGTGTGTGTGTGTGTGTGTGTGTGTGTGTGTGGTATAGGTTCCGCCCCCCGTGGTGCAAACACCTCATATGGCAAATTTTTGGAATCAGGTTGACCAGGGGAAGGTCATAAGCCCACTTATGAGATGATCAGATCATTTTTTTTTTTTTTTTTTTTGCAGCCTATTAGCGAGAATTGTGAAAAAAAAAGTGGGTTGCGAGAATTGAGGAAACCTTGATGTAGGGTGATGGGTAATGGGTGAGTGAATGGGTGGGGTGATGGGTAATGGGTGTGAGGTGATGGGTGAGTGAATGGGTGGGGGGTGATGGGTGATGGGTGAGGGAATAGGTGGGGGGTGATGGGTAATCTATAATAATATAAGCAAAAGTGTGTCTCTCTGTCTGTCTGTCTGTCTGTGTGTGTGTGTGTGTGTGTGTGTGTGTGTGTGTGTGTGTGTGTGTGTGTCTGGTATAGGTTCCGCCCCCCGTGGCGCAATCAACTCATATGGCACATTTTTGGAACCGGGTTGACCAGGGGAAGGTTTTAAGCCCAATTATGAGATGATCCGATCATTTTTTTTTTTTTTTTTAGCAGCCTATTAGCGATAATTGTGAAGAAAAAAAGTGGGTTGCGAGAATTGAGGAAACCTTGATGTAGGGTGATGGGTAATGGGTGAGTGAATGGGTGGGGTGATGGGTAATGGGTGTGGGGTGATGGGTGAGTGAATGGGTGGG
>JACEEZ010024318.1:132500-155000 GCA_016584305.1 Chionoecetes opilio
CGATTGCGAAATTTTTTATTCACTTTAAAATTAGTTTTGAATTTTTAAAAAAAGGTATCAATTAATACTCTTAATTTTTTTTCAACTTTACGTCTCCAGGGGGGCCTTGAACGGGGGATGTAAAGAATATATAATAGGAGATTTTTAAAACTTTGAAGTTGCTTAAATAATGTTTAAAAAGATTATGCGGTGCCCCTATTGTAACAACAGCCGTCTGGGGCTAATTTTCTTTTAACATTTTTTGGAAATCACCACTCCCTCCATTTTAGATTTTATTTTAAAAGGGTTTTAAAAATCACAAAAGTTTTTTTTAAATTATCTCGTTAGTTTTTAAAAACAGGAATGTTTTTTAAATCAGTGGATTTCATTTTTAAAGGAAAAAATATGGCATCAGCCTACAGTTTAAGACATAGGCTAGTAAAAGTGGCCTACAGGGGGAGAAGATCAGAAACCTCACATGGTCGATGTCTTTTTTAATGAAAACCCATTTTAATTTTATTTGTTCATTTTTGCTTGAAATAATTTTATCACTATATTCGTAAATTTTTAAAAACCCACCCCATTTGTAGTTTCGTAACTATGATATGTATTTTCAAAAATATTTTGCTTTGCTATGTATGTACATTCGAAAAAAAAACGTTTGACTTGACTTGATACTACTATACTATATAATACTATACTATACTACTATTCACTACAATACTACTACTACTACTACCAGTACTATTACTATACTACTACATTTTATATTATTTCTATATATACCCCTACTTAATATTACTATTTAAAAACTACTTTTATTTACTTTCTACTACACTAATACTCTACTGCCTACTATACTACTATACTATACTATATATACTATAACCCAATACTATTTCTGCTTTCTACTACTACGCTACTACACTATACTATACTACTAACTATTACTGCACAACAAAAAATCTACTATACTACTATACTACTACTAATATACTACTACTTTCTACTACTATTATGAAATGTGTTTATATTCCATTGCACCATTTGGGTGTACTATTATGTTTGTCTGATTTTTCCTTCCTTCCTTTCTTTCTTTCTTCGTTCCTTTCGTTATTCCTATATTTTTTCTTTCAAATCAGTCATTCTTCCTTCTTTCTTTCTTCCCTTTCTTTCCATTCTTAATTTATTTCTTCTCTCTTTCTTTCTTCCTTCCTTTCTTCCTTCCCTCCTTTATTTCCTTCTATCTTTATTCTTTTTTTCTTCTTTCTTCATTCCTTTCTTAACTGTTTTCCTTCCTTCCTTCCCTTTCCTTCCTTCCTTCCTTCCTTTCCCTTTCCCTTTCCCTTTCTTCCTTCCTTCCTTCCTTCCTTCCTTCCTTCCTTCCTCCTTCCTTCCTTCCTTCTTGCCTTCCTTCCTTCCCCCCTTCCTTCCTTCCTTCTTTCCTTCCTTCCTTCCTTCCTTCCTTGTCTAGGTTTAATATGTTTATTTCTCTCCTTCCTATCTTGCGTTTTAGCTTTTTATTCTACAACACATTATGTTTTGTATCCCATCCTACTCTTCTGTTTCCTGATCTCCTCCATTCTATGCCTTCTTTTATTTGCTCCATCTTTCTCGTCCCTTATATTTCATTTCGTCTTGCATAATTTCTCATCATCATCATCATCATCATCATCATCATCATCTTCCACTCCTCCTTCTCTCTCTCTTTCCTCCGTTTTTTTTTTCCTCGACAATTATATTTTTCTCCCTCCTCCTTTTAGCATTATCATCATTATAATAATTTCTTGCTTCTCCTCTTTCTTATCTTCTTTTTCTCTTCTTCCTCTTCTCTTCTTGGATCTCTTCTGCTCTTCTTCTTCTTCTTTCTATTCTTTCTTTCCTCGTTTCCATTTTTACTTTATTATTACATCTTTGTTTTTTTCTTTCTCTTGTTCGCATTCTTTCCATTCTCTTATTAATCCTCCTCCTCCTCCTCCTCCTCCTCCTCCTCCTCCTCCTCCTCCTCCTCCTCCTCCACCTATTTCTACAATTCCTTTCCTCCTACGCTCCATCTCATCTTTATATTGCATTTCCTCTCCCTCATTTTCTTATCCACCACAATCACTACCATCCCCTCTTCCTCCTCCTCCATAAATTTCCCTTAACTTCTTCTCTCTCTTTTTCCTTTTCCCCCTCACTTTCATTCTATCTTTAACTTTATTTCAAGTTTAATCTTCTATTTTTCTTTATCTTCTTATCATTATTCCTCGTCCTCCATTACCACCATTTCCTCCTCCTCCTCCTTTAACTTTCTTCTTTTCTCTCTATTTCCTCTTCCATCTCATTTTCTTTTTTATCTTTAACTTTATTTCAACTGTAATCTCCTCCTCCTCCTCCTCCCTCCTCCTCCTCCTCCTCCTCCCCTCCTCCTCCTCTCCTCCTCCTCCTCCTCCTCCTCCTCCTCCTGGTTTTGATAGTGCCCTGCGAATTCATAGTATAGTCCCCCGGATCGATTAGTGTTAGTGGTAGTTGTAGTTAGCATATTTCATATCCTATCATTCTTCACTACGAAACTTCCATGTTCCTATCTTCTTTAGGGAAATGGTATCATTTTCCAACTGTCCTCTTACATGTAGTTGATAGTTAGTAGTATGTAGTTCAACAGATACCCTAGTTATGGACCAATAGGTCTCCACGTGTCTGTTATTCCTATGTATTCCTATGTATTCCTCCTCCTGTGAACTAAGTAACGCGGGAATCGAAGTCATGCATGGCATCATCCGCATCAGCACTTTTTCCAGTAATCTCAGCAGAAGAACTTTATGCATTTTGCTCTTTGGCTCAATTAGAGGAGACACATTTTCCTCTGTCCCTTTCCCTTTATCCTTTACTTATACTTATACTTCCTAAAACATCTCTCACTGGCCGCCCTCTTTCCTCATAACGACAAAGGACAAAAGCCATCACCCAGATTATTCCCTTAAAGTAAGAAAATGCCTTCAAGGTGTTATAAACCCAAACTAAAACAAGTAAAATATACATGGGCAATGTTTACGTAACTTTATCAAAAAATAGATTACGCTCTACCCGTATAATAATAATAATAATAATAATAATAATAATAATAGTAATGATAATAATGTTAATAAAAGCAATAAAAAATATTACAATAATGATATTTATAATGATAATAGTAATAATTGTATATTTGATAAAATAATAATAATAGTAATACTAATGATAATAACAATAATAACAAAAATAATAATAACAATAATAACAACTAAACTAATGATGATAAATATATTGATAATGATGATAATAATAATACTGATAATAATAACAATAATGATAGTAACAATAATAACAAAAAATAGTATTGCATAAAAGTCTACATAGCTAGTGAAGCGCGGCAAGGCGTCACCGCAGAGTTTTCCAGCCACACCTGCTTCTCTGTGGCGACGCTCACCCTCGCAGCGGACTTCATGTTAAAGCGAAGACCGAGCTTCAAGTTAAATAATTGACACTTTTTCCTTTTTCTCTCTTGGCTCACGTCCCCCTACCGTAGATAACAGTAAAGTCGCCAGGACAACGTTTCTTTGTTATTTACAGACGTGTGGTGGCGTTAATACTTACATTTCTACATCCATGGTTTCAGGAAAGTTAGAAGGGGCTGGCTATCTGGAAAGTCTGTGTCATTTTGTGTCTTCGTCTGTGTCATATTAGGGCTATAAATGTACAAATTATAAGATTAAAACCGAGTAACGACGTTGTTATACCTACTATAGTAAAGTCGCCAGCTAGTATTTTAACCCAACAGTTGAGTCGCCACTCTGGGGAATTCAGGGAAATTAGAGGTAAAGTAAAACAAGTCTCTATATATATTACCTGAGGAAGATGCTTGGATATATAAAAATTCCTCTGCCAACGTGAGCAAATTCTATTCAAGTTTGAAAGATCCGGCAAGTCTTGTGTCCTGCCGCCCGAAAGGTGATGAGCTACTGTCTGTCGTCGCGCGAAGAAAAACTTGAGAAGCAAAATGCGCAACAGTTATTTTTGCAGATACAAAGCATAAAACAATGCTGAAACAGGGTAGATTATACAGTCATGATATAAACTACTGTGTAACATCTTCAGTGGCACATAAAAATCAGTAGTGATGCTATAATTCGTAATATTTGGCGGCTGGCGACATGACTGCAGGTGACGACTTGACTGTTATCTACGGTAGGTAATTACCCACGTCCCCCGGGTTAAGAAATGCTGCTCTAGTCTGTTATAAACTCAGACTAAAACAGTAAAAAAAACATGGGTAAAAGATATTCCAGCTGCCAGGTCTACCGTCATACCACGAGACACTTTTAGAACACTCAGTCCTAGATAAAGTTTAGTCATAGCCTCCTTGCGGTCTAAATTAGCTAAGACGAGGGGCGTGCTTCTTGCCTCTCAGGTGGTGCCTCAGCTGGGCTTCACGCTTCATGGCAATTGCACAAAGGTAAACCGCTGTACTGCTGGTAAAACAGGAGAAAGAACAAGAACAGAGGATGGCTCTTACCTGATTGTTCTGACTAATTTGTAACGTAACATAAGAACATAAGAAAATAAGGAAGCTACAAGAGGCTGGGAGACCTACACGTGGTAGTTCCTGTTACTTAACACTACCTACATCTACCTTTCATCCCCATCCATAACATTGTTTAGCCTCCTTTTAAAACTCCTATTGACTCCGCCAATAACTACCTGACGACTAAGTCCATGCCAATCATTTACTACCCTATATACTTATATGAATTTTGACAGGATTAAGTTTAAGCTTATTGTGTCTCATCTTGTATTACTAGTGTTTTGTTTATTAACGTATATGTCACCTGATTAATCCATAGTCTCCCCTCAACCTTGTTTACAGACTGTTGTATTAATCTCCGTGTGTAGCGCAGCGCAGGTGAGGAGGATAATTTCGTGATTGCTTGCTTGGTGAGATGGAGTTTTAATTGCCTCCATAATGATGATGACACTGATGATGATGATGACACTAATGGTGAGAGAGAGAGAGAGAGAGAGAGAGAGAGAGAGAGAGAGAGAGAGAGAGAGAGAGAGAGAGAGAGAGAGAGAGAGAGAGAGAGAGAGAGAGAGAGAGAGAGAGAGAGAGAGAGAGAGAGAGAATTAAGAAAGTTCTGCACCGGAAAGATAACACGAGAGGTCGATGGAGAAGTTTGGAAGACTTATTTTTTTGTCCTAATAATAATGATGAGATAATGATGATGATGAGATGATGATGATGATGATGATGATGATGATGATGATGATGATGATGATGATGATCCACAACAAGTACTCGTTATGTTTCCAGACTCTTAGGGAACCACGTGGAAGAGAGAAAAAACCGCAATAAGTCCAATAAAATATAGAAAAAAAGGAATTAGCCAAAAAATAAATCTAAAGTCAGACAGTCAAAAACAAAGAAAAAATATAATATAATAAATAAATAAAAAATGCGATTTTTTTTTTTTTAATATGTTCCTTTCCATCGTTTTTTTCTTAATTTTTTTTCAGCTACATGTAAGAGTCTGACTATATATATTCGTCATTGTACATGTATTTAGTTTCCTATGATATTATTTTCTTAATATACATACATATATACAAACATTCTGCTCTCGATTACACACACACACACACACACACACACACACACACACACACACACACACACACACACACACACACACACACACACACACACACACACACACACACACACACACACACACACACACACACGCACACTTGGGTACTCAGTAGTGTAGCAGTTAGCACGCTCGGCTCACAACCGAGAAGTCCCGGGTTCAATCCCCGAACGGAGCGAAGACAGACGGGCGGTCTTCTTAAAACCCGAGCCCCTGTCCACCCAGCAGTGAATGGGTACCGTGTGTTAGCCGGGGATTTGTGACCCGCCTCCCGTGGTGTTAGCTTCGGCCAACACTAAGCATTAGGATGAATGATAAATTGTAGCTATGGAGACGGGGCCATACGAACTTAACTCGTAACCCTGTAAAATACAACTAGATGAATACAACTAGATGAATACAACTAGATGAATACAACTAGATGAATACAACTAGATGAATACAACTAGATGAATACACACACACACACACACACACACACACACACACACACACACACACACACACACACACACACACACACACACATACACACACAAACACATACTATAAGCTGGGTTCCGAAATGGCAGCTTTGTGTGTGCAGGTTCATGATTGTTTGTGCTTCTGCCTCGCGTCTGGGAAAATGCAATATAACAAAACGATCAAAATGGAATAAAAGCAAAAACGTAAAAAATCCACAAAATAATCTGTCTCAACATTTTCGTGATATTTCTCCTGGATTCCAAAGCCCCTGAATGACCTGACAGCGAAGCGGAGTCGCGGTCTGACAAGGAAAAACCACCTTCGGATTAATTCAACAGCCACACACACCCACACTCTCTCTCCTCTCTCTCTCTCTCTTCTCTCTCTCTTCCCCTCTCTCTCTCTCTCTCTCTCTCTCTCTCTCTCTCTCTCTCTCTCTCTCTCCTCTCTCTCTTTCTCTCTCTCTCTCTCTCTCTCTCTCTCTCTCTTCACCAGAAAAAAACATTGCTTCTTCTCTCTCTCTCTTCTCTCTCTCTCTCTCTCTCTCTCTCTCTCTTCTCTCCTCTCTCTCTTCTCTCTCTCTCTCTCTCTCTCTCTCTCTTTCTCACCCAGAAAAGAAAATACACGTTGCTTCTCTCTCTCTCTCTCTCTCTCTCTCTCTCTCTCTCTCTCTCCTCTCTCTCTCCTCTTCTCCTCTTCTCCTCTCTTCTCTCTCTCTCTCTCTCTCTCCTCTCTTCTCACCCAGAAAAGAAAACACACGTTGCTTCTTTACCATACAAAAGTTATTACAATTTCGTGATGTTATTTAATCTGAGAGAAAGAAAATAAAAAGCAACCCCGCCTATTCTCTGACCGCGTTTTTATTTATTTTTAGCTACATAATAATTGGAAAACGTATATTATGGACCCCACAAAATATATTAAGGAAATCCACTCAGCTGAATAATATGGTTAGGTTTTCAGTAATAAGGTTGAGGTGATGGCCGAGTGGTAAGCGATTGGACATGTTGAGTTCTGGATTGCGTGTTCGAGTCCCGCCGGGAACATAGCTCTTTCGACAGCGGGGGCCAACCATCACGGCCTTCACCTCGGGGGGAATGCCTTCAGGTGCTGCAAGGCCACCAGCCCCCCACAAAAAACAATAAATAAACAAATGAATAAAAAAAGAAAAAAGAGAAAGACGCCGCCCATAAAAAAAAATAGGGCAAAAAAATGGAAAATAAAATAAAATATATAAATAAATAAAAAAAGAACTCCCCAAAAAGCATAATTATATAAATAAATAAAAAATGAACTCCCCAAAAAATAAATATATAAATAAATAAAAAAATATAAAAAAGAACTCCACAAAAGAATAAATATATAAATGAAAAAAAAGAACTCTCAAAAAAGAATAAATATATAAATAAATAAAAAAAGAACTCTCAAAAAAGAATAAATATATAAATGAAAAAAAAGAACTCTCAAAAAAGAATAAATATATAAATGAAAAAAAAGAACTCAAAAAAGAATAAATATATAAATAAATAAAAAAAGAACTCTCAAAAAAGAATAAATATATAAATGAAAAAAAAGAACTCAAAAAAGAATAAATATATAAATAAATAAAAAAAGAACTCCAAAAAAAAAAAATAACTAAAAAAAAAAGGAACTAAACAAAGAATAAAAATAAAAATAAAAAAGAAGAACCCAAAAAGAATAAATGATAATAAAAATAAAAAAAAATAATAAAAAAGACTCGCAAGAATATTATATAATATAAATAAAAGTCACATACCCCCTCTCAATTTTATAAAGCCCATGATTAATCAAGAAACAAAAAGATATTGCTGAACTTCCATGATGTCTTGTTTTGCTATTTTATCATTTCATCTCTCTCTCTCTCTTTCTCTCTCTCTCTCCCTAATCAGAAAAGAACACATACGTTGCTTCTCTCTCTCTCTCTCTCTCTCTCTCTCTCTCTCTCCTCTCTCTCTCTCCTCTCTCTCTCTCTCTCTCTCTCTCCTCTCTCTCTCTCTCTCTCTCTCTCTCTCTCTCTCTTCTCTCTCTCTCTCTTTTTTTTTTTTTATATTTGATATTAATTTTACAGCCAAAAGTTCCCGGTGAGGTTCCGATAACTATCTTTAGTCTGCACATTTAGTTGACTAATTATGTCCAGATGGCATCAGCCAGGCATTCACTGCACACTTGAAGATGTGGAGTGTGGCGACCTGGTGCATGTCAGTCTGTCGCACTACACGGTTCCACAGCCTGCTGTATCGCGGCAGGAAGGAGCGGAAGAAGGTCTCTGTCCTGGCGAAGGGAACAATGAGTTGTTGGTCCCTCTTGTGGGCGTCCCTGGTGGAGTATGAGTGAGGTGTCGCCCACGGCTGCCGGAGTATAGCGAGGTGCGGGGCGCCCTGCTTGAGGATTTTGTACGTGACGCACAGGCCGGCCACGTCTCGCCTGTGCTGTAGGGGCTGTAGGGGGGCGAGCTGCATGTCTGGTGCTGCCTTCAGGGAGATGAGCCGCTGGGCACGGTTTTGTACCTTTCTAGAAGACCAAGGTACGAGGGGGGCAGGATGACCAAGTCAGGGGGGCGTACTCCATGAGGGAGCGGACTTGGGCCGCATAAAGGGTTGTGACACCCCGAGGTCAAGGAGGTGGGAGACGCGCCTGACGCAGTTTCAACCTGCCTGCGGACTTAGAGGCTGTGCTTCCTGTCGGATGGGTGGTGAAGGGAGGGCTGCTGTGTCCCTCACAACGCCGAGGAATGTGACCGTCGGCTGCAAGGTGCAACACACTTCCGTCCAGCAAGTAGTGGGTGGGTAGTAGGGGTGGCTAGTGGGGTTCATACTCGCCGGGATCCTAACCTGTTTTTTCCTGGCGAATCAACCCTGCCACCCTCTCGTCCTCTTCTCTAGTTATGGTTCTCCAATCACTTGGTTGACGAGAGTCGACAGTCAGTCTGGTGCTCCAGTACTGTCCCCAGGGGATATTTGAAGGTGTGCTCATCCGCGTAGGTCCTCTCTCTCTCTCTCTCTCTCTCCTCTCCTCTCTCTCCTTCCCCCCTCTCTCTCTCTCTCTCTCTCTCTTCCTCTCTCTCTCTCTCTCCTCTCTCTCCTCTCTCTTCTCTCTCTCTCTCTTTTTTTTTTCTTTTTTTATTAAACATACATATAACTAAAGCCCAAAGGTGCACTGTCGTGTGCTACCTATCTTAAGGGCAATTTACACATAAATATAAAGACCTAAAAACTAACATTATATACATTTATGTATCACTAAAGTGTTTGTTGAGGCACTGTTGCTGTCACTAGTGTCACAGTATCACTAGGCTCAGCGGGGTGGGCTTCAACAGTCTCCACCGATTGGCCGCCAACTTTACACTTTGTGTGTTCATCTCCTGGATGTGAGGGACAGCGGCCGTGAAAATGTTCCACATCCTGGAGACGCGGCCCACAAAGGTGCGTTTGGTGCTGGCTGGCACGGGAACGCCGGCACCTCCACTGCATCACCACATGGTAAGCACCGTTCTCGTGCTCCGCGTGGCGACTCTCGGAGGCTGTCGTAACCCAGCCAGGTGTGGCACTCCCTGCACCTGTGCCTTGTGGAATACCACAAGCGCCGCGACATCCCTGCGGTGTTCCAGTGAGTCGAGAGGACTCACCGGCTCGAACAGGGCTGGTGGGTCTGGGGGGTCTGGGGGGTCTGCAGCATCCACCAGTCGCAGGGCTCGACGCTGGATGCTGTCCAGCCTCCGAGTGTGCGAGGCTGCGCACGACATCCAGGAGAGGGCGGCGTACTCTAAGTAAGGCCGTATCTGGGCCTTATAGAGCAAGAGCTTCCCTCCCCTGTCGAGGAATCTGGCTACCCTTCACAGGGCAGAGACCCTGTGAGAGGCCTTTTTTTGCAATGTGTTTGATGTGGCCGTCAAACCTTAGCTCTCGGTCCACCTCCACTCCCAGAACCTTGACGGCTTCCTGGAGTGGGAGAGGAACGCCACCAAACCGCAGCCTCCCTTCCACTGCTGGCCCGGCAGCGGGGGACCGAGAAACCACCATTGCCTGTGTCTTCTCCGGAGCAAAGTTCACCTGCCAACGTGTACCCCACTCCTGTATAACACTCAGCTGCTGATTGACCTCATCAGCAGCACGCCCACTGTCATGTCGCGGGTAGGAGCAGGAGAGAGTACAGTCATCAGCGTAAGCCGAGACTGCTGGCAGCTGCTGGAGAAGATCGTCCACGTAGATGTTCCACAGGACTGGCCCCAGCACAGAGCCCTGTGGGACTGATGCTTCCACTGGCAGGGACTCAGAGGCCTGCCCGTTAACGACGACCTGGAGGGTTCTTCCCTGCAGGTAGTCCCCCAGGAGCAGCAGGAGGTCACCCTGGATGCCTTTTGCTCGGAGTTTTTCGAGAAGGCCTCCGTGCCACACCCTGTCAAAGGCACCCGCTATGTCAAGGGCCACCACGATAGTGTCCTGGCCGTCATCCAGGGCGTCCTGCCAGTTTTCGGGTTAGAAGCATCAGCAGGTCAGAGGTGGACCGTCCAGGTCTGAACCCAAACTGTTGGTCCGAGAGGAGGTAGTTGTCGCTGAGGTGACGACAGATTACCTCTGCCACGATCCTCTCGAACACTTTCCCCACCACAGACAGCAAGGAGATGGGCCTGTAGTTTTTGGGGTCAGATCTGGAACTCCTCTTGTGAACAGGAACCACTCGAGCCTCCTTCCACGCTGAAGGCCAGATGTTTTCCTGCAGGCAGGCAGTGAAGACTGTGGTGAGAGGGACAGACAGCTCCCGGGCGCACTGTTTTAACAAGTGCGGGCTGACGTCATCAGGGCCAGTGGCTTTTTTGGTGTCGAGCCCTCGCAAGATGTGCTCGACCTGCGCCTGCCACCTCACTTGTGGATGATTAGCCACAGCTAGCTTCCCTGACGGCTGGAGGCTGCTGGGGCCTCCCCTTCATCTTTGCGAAGAGATTACAGCAGCTAGCCTTCTCCTTGCTCTGACCTGCTCTTCTCTCTCTCTCTCTCTCTCTCTCTCTCTCTCTCTCCTCTCTCTCTCTCTCTCTCTCTCTCTCTCTCTCTCTCTCTCTCTCTCTCTCTTTCTGTTTAGCCAGAAAAGAAAACAGACTTTCATTTTTGAAGATGGTTGTGCATGCTAATTTAAAAAAAAAATATTTTACATTTTTTCGAATCTTAAAAATAAAAAAATAGTTTGATTTTTTCTTTCATTCCTGCTTGAACGTTTTGAAGGTCACTAAACGAAAGATGAAAGGCGTTTTCCATTTAATTGACGCATCAGTTTTATGAAATTTTAGTGTGTTTTTTTTACTGAAGATCAATGGATTTCCTCGTGACCATTTCCGGTAGGGTAGATTCAAAATGTCCCGAACTTTTTATTTTTTTTATTTATTTTTTCTTCCTATTTTAAGTCACAGTTTGTTGTCAGATACGCCAAAAGAGAGCGGGAGAAAAAAAAAACCGATACTTCGTTATAAAATTCGCAAGAACACGCATAACCCTTTCTAGGAATACGTTATAGGCTACGTCATTTCAAGGTTAACGAATAACATCAAGGTTATTCGTTATAGCATTACAAATACGGGGTTTGTTTATTTGCATTTCTACTCTCTCTACTCTTCTCTCCTCCCTAATCAAAAGAACACATAGTTTTGCTAGGCAACTCGTAACTCTCTCTCTCTCATTTCTCTTCTCTCTCGTAAATCAATCGTCTCTTCTACAAATTAATTTCATGTCTCTCTCTCTTCTCTTTTCTTCTATTCCTTCTCTTCTCTCTTTCTCTTCCTCTCTCTTCCTTCTCTCCCTTCTTCTCTCTCTTCCTCCTCTTTATGCCTCAAAGAACGACTTTCTTTTGAAATGTTGTGCTGCTAATTTAAAAAAAAATTTACCATTACCTTACATACTTCCGCTACAAGACATCATTCTGAACCAACTGAGTTGTTGACAAGGACAAAAATGAAGAGTGCATACTTTTCATTTCACATTTCTCCTGGTAGAATAAATGGTTGGACTTGAACAAAATAAAGTTGTAATGGCAATGGTCCCTTGTTTCTCTTTGGTTTTATTCCCTTTCTCTAGTTTCTCCCTGCTCCTTCCTTCTTTCTCCCTTTTCTGTTTCTCTCCTCATGTATGCCTTCTGTTCTCTCTTCTCCTCTCTCTCTCTCTCCTCTCTCTCTCTCTCTCTCTCTCTCTCTCTCCTCTCTCTCTCTCTTCTCTTCTCTCCTCTCTCTCTCTCTCTCTCTCTCTCTCCTCTCTCTCTCTCTCTCTCTCTCTCTCTCCCCTCTCCTCTCTCTCTCTCTCTCTCTCTCTCTCTCTCAAATTCAAATTCAAATTCAGATAGGTTTATTGCATCGGAAGAAAAACAATGCGTTTAAATATACATATGTCTGTTATCATGGCTGGGCCCGTTAAATGTAGCCTTTTTACAGGCCTCTTTAGGTCTAATAATTTTTTTTTTTTTGTCATTAGCCTTAGCATTGGTGAAGTCGTTGTGAAAAAGTACAAAATAAATTAAATTCCTATGCAAGATATAAATAAAATACGCAAATACAGTCGCAAATATCATACAAGCTTTACATCTCTCTCTCTCTCTCTCTCTCTCTCTCTCTCTCTCTCTCTCTCTCTCTCTCTCTCTCTCTCTCTCTCTCTCTCTCTCTCTCTCTGCTCTCTCTCTCTCTCTCAAGCCCGTCAGGGTGGCAAGGTTGGTGGTAGAGACGTGAGTTCGTAATGTGCAGCGTCCCTGTGCATTCGGTCAGCGGTTCGAGTCCACCTAGTTCGTGCTGACGTGGCGGCGCTTTGTATAGTCAATAACCTTGTAGTTGGTACTTGCAAAGTGTCTAGATAGGATGAAAATTTTATCTTATCTTCTCTCTCTCTCTCTCTCTCTCTCTCTCTCTCTCTCTCTCTCTCTCTCTCTCTCTCTCTCTCTCTCTCTCTCTCTCTCTCTCTCTCTCTCTCTCTCTCTAAGGGTACATATTAATACCGATTATAGAATATTTCTAAAACCGACACAATACATACAATTCTTGAAATAAATTAAACTGTTGACAGACAAAGAAAAAAAAAACCTATCCTGTGTTTAGTAATTTAATTTATTTAAGTATATATTACCTCCAAAAATATAATATGTAATCCAAAACCTGAACACAAAACCTAAACAAATATATTGAAGTGCATGATAATCGATTATGGTAACCGCTATGGGCCGAAAAAAAAATGATATAAAAAAAAAGCTCGTCAGATCAGCAAATTGTTGTTAGGGTATAAAAAAAGAAAAGTTACAAATTAATTAATGTGTTTTGCCTCATACACTATATATGTTGATGGTTTGGTGACTGTACAAAATTAAAAAGGTTATGTAATAGATATAATTACTTACTGTGTGTTGATATTTTGACACAGCTACTCGTATTTCTGTATTTCATCCGGTAAATAAACGGTTGTCAAAAAAAAAAAAAAAAAAGCGTACATTTCTACCGCATTTTTTTTCTTGTAGTACATCTTATTTTCTTTCATATTTTTCATTTCTATTTTTGTCATTTGTCTACTTATACATTTACTTTTTAAATAACACACAAACAAGTGCTTATTATTCCCCTTCATCCTCTCTCTCTCTCTCTCTCTCTCTCTCTCTCTCTCTCTCTCTCTCTCTCTCTCTCTCTCTCTCTCTCTCTCTCTCTCTCTCTCTCTCTCTCTCTCTCTCTCTCTCTCTCTCTCTCTCTCTCTCTTCTCTCCTTCCCAACCGACGAAGGATTGAAAATGATACATCGTCAACATAAATATTTTAATAAACATTTTCTGACTCATATGATCCTGTCTTATATTTAATACGGGCATACGCGCGTGGCCTCGGTGCTTATCTCCGTCGCATGAGCCTGTGGTGGGTTACAACCCGCTACCCCGGGACACAGGGCTAGTGTGACATCCGGGTTACCATAGTTACCTTCTCCAGGTTTCTCCAGGTAACCATTTATCGACCAACCCCGAAAGGAAGGATGAACAGTTGAGTGGGCTGGCCGCCGACTCTCCTGGCCCGGATTCGAACTAGGGCCCGCAGTTTCGTAGCTTGGCGCGCTAGCCACCACACCACGGAGGCAACATGTCCTATTACAATACAACGTAATATAATATCAAGTAATAATTAGTAATATATATCATTCTGTCTTGTATTACGATTCAATACATGAAATACACTGATTTAATAACACCCCGGGGAAATATGACACAGTGTGGATGTAGTACCAATGAGTGCAATCTAGTACACTCTATTACAACAACGCAGTCAATATATTACTACAACATCCTTACGTAACCAGACAGTGATTTGATATTCTACCCGTCACTTCGGCTTTATTGTCATCTAATACGACTTTTTATTTACATATTTATTAATTTACTTATTTTTACATTTGTGAGAGAGAGAGAGAGAGAGAGAGAGAAATATGACCTCTTTTCTTCGTATAGGCAGTGACCTCCAGGGGTGAGATGGTAGGCCCTGGAGGTTCACTTGAGGGCTGTGATGGTTGGCCCTCGCCCGTGGTGGCGCAGGCAGGATTGTTATTGTCAAGATCAATAGACTTTTAAATAGTGTCTATTAAACTTGGTTATAGTGACGCCTGTGATTAGAGCTCATGCCGCCGCCGTGTCCTCCAACGCACTCGCAATCGAAGGTAGAGTTAATGGGCAGCATGTGGGTGTTCTTAGCCCACTCGACGGTGCAAAAATATTTTAAGTGGATTCATGGGTCTCACTCGGGATCGAACTCGGGTCTTCGAGAACGCCATAACGCTAACCACTCTGCTACCGCCTCCTGTTATAAGGATTTCTTTCGCGAGTGTGTGAGTTAATAAAAATGTTAAAGTGTACCATGAGAAGTAAGAGAAAATGGGTGAAGAAAATGGGAAAATGGTATTAGAGAATGGGTAAAGTATTAGTACAGTAGCGAGTTGTGTGTTGTGTAGAGTGGAAATATATAGTGGACAAATAGTGTAGGAGAATGTGTAAGGCATTGAGGTAGTAGTAGTTGCTGATAGTTGATTGTAGTTGTAGTTGAGATAGTAAGTTATTGATATAATTATAGTAGAGAGCTGTGTGTATATATTGTGAACTTAGAATTGGATGCGATTGTGGGTTTTAGATGAAGTTATTACCATTATTCCCACACGATTTTAAATAATTGAATTAAGGGGCACAACATTTAACCCTGTGTTCAGTAATTTTATATATGTATATGTTACGTAAAAAAAAAAAAATACATAATCCTACCTCAATACAAACCTAAAAAAAAAAAAAATTATAATTCCATGATAATCTAGTAACAAATCAAGAGAAAAATACCTTATGGAAAAAAATACCTACAAATGAATTCATGTATTTTTCTTCCTATACTGTTCTATACTGTTGCTCGTTTGGTGACGGAACAAAATTAAACAGGTTAGGTAGGATATATTTAATTATTTACTGTGTGTGTGTTGTTGACTTTTATTATATATGGTAATGGTTTGTAAATATTGAGAGAGAGAGAGAGAGAGAGAGAGAGAGAGAGAGAGAGAGAGAGAGAGAGAGAGAGAGAGAGAGAGAGAGAGAGAGAGAGAGAGAGAGAGAGAGAGAGAGAGAGAGAGAGAGAGAGAGAGAGAGAGAGAGAGAGAGAGAAGAAAAACAAACATCACTTCTACCCACTTCCCACCCTCTAGTACAGTACTTCTACCTATCAAATAATCACTCGAGAAGAGAAATGCCATGAGATCGTAATAACTTAAGGAAACAATGAAACTGTTGTTGTGGGTTGTATATTTACCTTGCCTGATATCCCTTCCTCCTTCCTCCTCCTCCTCCTCCTCCTCCTCCTCCTCTTCCTCTTCCTCTTCCTCTTCCTCTTCCTCTTCCTCTTCCTCCTCCTCCTCCTCCTCCTCCTCCTCCTCCTCCTCCTCCTCTCCGATTGACTGCTGCCTCCAAGAAAGCGCCAGGCAAGGCTGCCGCCCACCCCTGAACTCCCACACTGAGCCTACACCAACACTACATTAGACCTCATAACACACACAGATAGCCCCGAGTTAACGGTTACCACTACTACTGTCGACCTGTGACGGGTTGTGGACCAGTAAGAGTCCTGTCAGTTAGTGACCACCATCGGGATTTAAGGTACCAGGGGTCACTGCTTCAGGAGGCATTGAAGTGTACGGCGTCCTACATGGAAAGTACACAATCCGCAGTGGATTGAACGGAGCTGGGGCCTGATTGACTGCTGCCTCCCAAGAAAGCGCCAGGCAAGGCTGCCGCACCACCCTTGAACCTCCACACTGTGTTCACACCATTACAAAACACACATAACATGACCAATCTATCAAGCACTAAACCTACCCCCACAAACTAGTAGTAGTTAGCCATAGATTACAGCTTTCAACTTTCCTCACAAATTCCATGCAGTTTTTCTATACTGCATGGTATCACTTCATTTCCGGCCAGCTTCGGCTGGAGGGATGGGTGGGTGGGGAGGAGCCTTCTACTTTCCTATCCTTTCTCTCTTATTATCTAGTTAGTGTAGTGTAGTTAAAGCAAACAGCCTTGTAAGGACCTATCGGTCTGTTGCTGTTTGTGTTTCCTTTGTAATCCTTTGTAATCCTTTGTAATCCTCCTCCTCCTCTCCCTCCTCCTTCTCCTCCTCCTATTACTTTGTCTTCCTTTCTGCTGTCTGTTCTTCCCAGTTGGGCTGTTGCTGTCTCTCCTCCTCCTCCTCCTCCTCCTCCTCCTCCTACTCCTCCTCCTCCTCCTCCTCCTCCTCCTCCTCCTCCTCCTCCTCCTCTCCTGCTATTTACTTATTCAGCTTCCCGGACCTTGAATTTAAGAGCAGCATACAGAATCTCTCTCTCTCTCTCTCTCTCTCTCTCTCTCTCTCTCTCTCTCTCTCTCTCTCTCTCTCTCTCTCTCTCTCTCTCTCTCTCTCTCTCTCTCTCTCTCTCTCTCTCTCTCTCTCTCTCGTCTCTTGTTATTCTATTATCACCCAAAGTACATTCTTCTTGATAGCGTTCCAGGTATTCAATTTTGTCTTGAGATAAATTTCCATAACTTTAAAACTGTCTGCATTAATTCTATCTGTAATTTCATAGTTCTCTGTCTGTCTGTCTGTCTGTCTGTCTGTCTGTCTGTCTGTCTGTCTGTCTGTCTGTCTGTCTGTCTGTCTGTCTTTCTCTCTCTCTCTCAATGTTGTCAGCGAAATATCCCCTGGAGCGAGCGGGGATCGAACACGAGACCAAAGAATGGCCAGACATGCTCTTGAATTTCTAAACCCCGCAGGTGTGTGTGTGTGTGTGTGTGTGTGTGTGTGTGTGTGTGTGTGTGTGTGTGTGTGTGTGTGTGTGTGTGTGTGTGTGTGTGTGTGTGTGTACGATGTGTGGTGTGTGTGTGTGTGTGTGTGTGTGTGTGTGTGTGTGTGTGTGTGTGTGTGTGTGTGTGTGTGTGTGTGTGTGTGTGTGTGTGTGTGTTGTGTGTGTGTGTGTGACAAATGAAAGGTTCTTTGATGTTGATTAAAGGCTACACGAAAAGGTGCTGAATAGTTGGCTTGAGGGAGTGTGTGTGTGTGGGTGGTGGGTGTGTGTGTGTGTGTGTGTGTGTGTGTGTGTGTGTGTGTGTGTGTGTGTGTGTGTGTGTGTGTGTGTGTGTGTGTGTGTGTGTGTGTGTGTGTGTATGTGTGTATGTGTGTGTGTTTGTGTGTATGTGTGTATGGTGTGTGTGTGTGTGTGTGTGTGTGTGTGTGTGTGTGTGTGTGATGGAAACGAGGTTCGTGTTGCTTGGAAATTGTGTAGTGGCAGAAATGGTGTATAATAGAAAACCGAGTGGGCGAGAGTGGGCGAGAGTGGGCTGAATGAGTGGGCTGAATGAGTGGGCAGAAAGAGAGGGCTGAATGAGAAGGCTGAATGAGAGAGGGCAGCATGAGGGACGACTAACCTATATATACATTGATTTAGAGTGCGTTTAGAGTGCGTTTTGAGTGCGTTTTGAGTGCGTTTTGAGTGTTTTGAGTGTTTTGACTGCGTTTTGAGTGCGTTCTGAGTGTTTTGAGTGCGTTTTGAGTGTTTTGAGTGCGTTTTGAGTGTTTTGAGTGCGTTTTGAGTGCGTTTTGAGTGTTTTGAGTGCGTTTTGAGTGTTTTGAGTGCGTATTGAGTTTTTTGAGTGCATTTTGAGTGCGTTTTGAGTGTTTTGAGTGCATTTTGAGTGTTTTGACTGCATTTTGAGTGCGTTTTGAGTGCGTTTTGCGTGCGTTTTGAGTGTTTTGAGTGCGTTTTGAGTGCGTTATGAGTGTTGAGTGTTTTGAGTGCGTTTTGAGTATTTTGACTGCGTTTTGAGTGCGTTTTGAGTATTTTGACTGCGTTTTGAGTGCGTTTTGAGTGTTTTGTGTGCGTTTTGAGTGCGTTTTGAGTGTTTTGAGTGCGTTTTGAGTGCGTTTTGAGTGTTATGAGTGTTTTGAGTGCGTTTTCGAGTGCGTGAGGCCCTTATGATGACGATAGGGTAGATAATAGGGTAGGGTAGGGTAGGGTAGGGGGGTAATAGGGTAGAGAGTAGGGTAGGGTAGACTCCCGGTAGAGAGTAGGGTAGGGTAGAATAATAGGGTAGAGAGTATGGTAGGGTAGAATAATAGGGTAGAGAGTGGGGTAGGTTAGAGTAATAGGGTAGAGAGTAGGGTATGGTAGGGTAGGGTAGGGTAGGGTAATAGGGTAGACTAGGGTAGGGTAGAGTATTAAGGTAGATAGTAGGGTAGGGTAGAATAATAGGGTAGAAAGTAGAGTAGAGTAGATAAATACGCCTATTGGGTAGAAGAGAGCCATGACAAAAGGTGAAAATTAACAGCAATAACACGTAGAAGCGATGAATTGGAAGCAATCAATGAACTAATCTATCTTGTCAAACACGATTGTCTGACCAGCCTGTTTCTCTCTCTCTCTCTTCTCTCTCTCTCTCTCTCTGTCTCTCTCTCTCTTCTCTCTCTCTCTCTCTCTCTCTCTCTCTCTCTCTCTCTCTCTCTCTCTCTCTCTCTCTCTCTCTCTCTCTCTCTCTCTCTCTCTCTCTCTCTCTCTCTCTAAGAAGCAATCGATGAAACTATTCTTCTATCTTATAATCACGATTGTCAGACCAGCCTGCGTCTTCTCTCTCTCTTCTCTCTTCTCTCTTCTCTCTCTCTCTCTCTCTCTCTCTCTCTCTCTCTCTCTCTCTCTCTCTCTCTCTCTCTCTCTCTCTCTCTCTCTCTCTCTCTCTCTCTCTCTCTCTCTCTCTCTCTCTCTCTCGGTTTCCTCACCCTCTTCGAGCAGTGGTGATTTTTCTTCGTTATTTCTTCTCTCTCTTTCTCCTCTTTCCCCGTTTCCCTGTTTTTCTCCACTTCTTGCTACTACAAGGCTTTCAGTCAACGGTAGATGTGTGTGTAGGAGGTGAAGAGAAAGTTGTGGATTATTTTTTAATTTTTTTTTTTACATGTGCCTATAGCGCGTGTAGACAGTGATCTCCAGGGGTGGGATGACAGGCCCTGGAGGTTCACTCGAGGGCTTGTGATGGTTGGCCCTCGCTCGTGGTGGCGCAGATGGTGATGGCGTGATGGCGATTTTTATAGTGACACCCCCCTGTGTCCTCCGATGCACTCGCAATCGAGGGTAGAGTTAATGGGCAGCATGTGGGTGTTCTTAGGCCACTCGACGGTGCAGAAAGGTTTTAAATGGATTTTGGTTCTCATCGGGGATCGAACTCGGGTCACTGAACAAACGAAGAACGCCACTCGGAGACGCTAACCACTCTGCTACCGCCTCCCTATTCTGTGTTTAATATTAGGTCTCACGGAAGACATTTATGATACACTAGCCGCAAAGCCGCCCTCCGGGCGGACTTTTTGGCTAGCTCCTGCGGAGAGCTATTGGTGGGCCTTCGGCCCACCAGCTGTGTTTGGTGGGCCTTCGGCCCACCAAAACTTTGTCCATCACCCCATCCCTTTGTCCATCACCCCATCACCCCATCACCCCCCACCCATTCACTCACCCATCACCCCACACCCATTACCCATCACCCCACCCATTCACTCACCCATTACCCATCACCCTACATCAAGGTTTCCTCAATTCTCGCAACCCACTTTTTTTTTCACAATTCTCGCAAATAGGCTGCTAAAAAAAAAGAAAAAAAATAGTGATCGGATCATCTCATAAGTGGGCTTAAAACCTTCCCCTGGTCGACCCGGTTCCAAAAATGTGCCACATGAGGGGATTCCGCCACAGGGGGCGGCACCTATCGCGGACAGACAGACACACACACACACACACACTTTCGCTTATATTATTATAGATATTTCAAGGCAGAGCTGGACCCAAAAGAGCATGAAGACAGGTAACACAAAATATCGCTTTATATATATTCTTAAGTAAGGAAATAAGCCGAGAGGGGGACGCTATATAGAAGAAAAAAGCAGAAATAAAAAAAAAATAAATCCTCCATTTGCAAACTCACAGAAAGCAAAATTTATGTTGACAGGAAAAAAAATAAAGAAGTTAAAAGAGAAAAAGAAATACACACACATGTAGTTCACCTCTTTGAAATCGTGAAGTGAAAATGGCGAAAGAAGCGAAAGAGGGATAGAGAGAGAGAGAAGAAAAAAGGTTTACTGGTATATAGGGGAATTAAATGTTTTGGTCCTACACACTATATAGAACAGCAGCTTTTAAGGGTTTATATATAGGGAGCCGAGCATGTGTGTAAGGGTTGGGATCGCCAGGTGTTGTGGTGGAGAGGGGGGAGGGGGGAGGGGGGAGGGGAAAGAGGGAAGAAGAGGGGAGGGAAGGGGGGAAAAGGGAAAGGAGCAAGGGAAATAAAGCAAATAAGAAGAATTATATAAATTAAATGATAAATAAAATTAAAATAAAACAAATGATGCAATAAATAAATAATAAGTTATGAGAAAAAATATATATAAGAACAAAAAAATGAAATATAATAGTAAATTAGGGAGAGGGGGGGAGAAGGGGGTGAATCTACGAGAGGGCAGAATGAGTGGGCAGGAGAGAGGGCAGAATGAGTGGGCAGGAGAGAGGGCAGAATGAGTGGGCAGGAGAGAGGGCAGAATGAGTGGGCAGGAGAGAGGGCAGAATGAGTGGGCAGGAGAGAGGGCAGAATGAGTGGGCAGGAGAGAGGGCTGAATGAGTGGGCAGGAGAGAGGGCTGAATGAGTGGGCAGGAGAGAGGGCTGAATGAGTGGGCAGGAGAGAGGGCTGAATGAGTGGACAGGAGAGAGGGCTGAATGAGTGGGCAGGAGAGAGGGCTGAATGAGTGGGCAGGAGAGAGGGCTGAATGAGGGGCGACTAACCTATATATACACTGGTTTTGAGTGCGTTTTGAGTGCGTTTTCGAGTGTGTGAGCCCCTTAAGATGACGACAGGGTAGATAATAGGGTAGGGTAGGGTAGGGTAATAGTGTAGAGAGTAAAAGTGAAGCGTAATGAAGTGTAAGGTCTATAGTGAGTCATTTGAAGTGTGGTGTATAATTGTATGGAAAAATTGAGATCGCCAGGTCTTCTGTTGTAGGGGGTGGGGTGGATGGGGGGAGGACTATAGTTAAAATTGAAGCGTAATGAAGTGTGGAGTGCATACTTCAGGCACGGCTATTCAATTAGTTTAAGAGTAGGGCCGGATTATAAAAAAAGAGTTGATGGAAGCCTCATACATTTATTTGACCTCCATTTTTTCTCTAAACATCCACTCTCCCATCTCTCTCTCTCTCTCTCTCTCTCTCTCTCTCTCTCTCTCTCTCTCTCTCTCTCTCTCTCTCTCTCTCTCTCTCTCTCTCTCTCTCTCTCTCTCTCTCTCTGCTTCTCTTTTCTTCTCTCATTCTTCTCTTCTTGTCTCTCTCTATTTCTTTGTTGTTCTTTTTCTCTTCTCTCTCTCTCTCTCTCTCTCTCTCTCTCTCTCTCTCTCTCTCTCTCTCTCTCTCTCTCTCTCTCTCTCTCTCTCTCTCTCTCTCTCTCTCTCTCTCTCTCTCTCTCTCTCTCTCTCTCTCTCTCTCTTCTCTCTCTCTAAAAAGAAAAGACAACACGTGCGGTATTCGCGTAACTCATATTAAAGTTTCTAAAACATTTCTAAAGACAACTTTAATCAAAAATACAAGTCAAACAATATAATAACAAAAACAGAACAAAACAAAAACATTATGACATTTCATTCAGCTAATTATTACTGTTGGTCGCGACAAAAATATGTTTATGTGAAATTTTGCAAGTACTGAAATAGATTTCATTGATCAATTTCATTTTTTCTGAGTCTGTCAAAGGGTGAGAGAGAGAGAAAGGAAGAGAAAAGGAAGAGAGACATAAGAACAAATAAGAAAATAAGGAAGCTACATAAGAGAGAGAAAGAGAGA
>JACEEZ010024318.1:160000-165654 GCA_016584305.1 Chionoecetes opilio
TATGAGGTTTGGGTTTTTGTCTCTCTCTCTCTCGCTCTCTCTCTTTTCTCTCTCTCTACTATGTGGAAGAGTCGGTTATGCATTGCTTTCCTTCGCTCTTCATTCAAAACCCAGCGTGGTTCTTCCCAGTTCGTGAAATCAGAAAGAAAGAAGTAAAGAAAATATAAAGAATTAGATCAATAAAATAATAAATAAAATATGAATCAAATAAATGGTGAAATAAACAAATATTAAGATATGAGAAAAATAATAGTATATGATAATACAAATAAGTAATATATAAGTGAATTAGTGAAAAACTTTCTTTTGATCTTTTATGCCAAACATTGATAAGGAACCACTGATGAGATTGCTAATATATTTGCTTAAAACTAGAATATGATATGCTAATACTAGAATATGATATGCTAATACTAGAATATGATATGCTAATACTAGAATATGATATGCTAATACTAGAAAGATATGCAATACTAGAATATGATATGTAATACTAGAATATGATTTCTAATACTAGAAAAATGATATGCTAATACTAGAATTTATGATATGCTAATACTAAAATATGATATGCTAATACTAAATATGATATGCTAATACTAAATATGATATGCTAATACTAAATATGATATGCTAATACAAATATATGTATGCTAATTTCTAGAATATGATATGCTAATACTAAAATATGATATGCTAATACTAGAATTGATATGCTAATACTAGAATATGATATGCTAATACTAAATATGATATGCAATACTAAATATGAAAATGCTAATACTAGAATATGATATGCTAATACTAAATATGATATGCTAATACTAAAATAAAGATATGCTAATACTAAAATGATATGCTAATACTAGAATATGATATGCTAATACTAAAATATGATATGCTAATACTAATATGATATGCTAATACTAGAATATGATATGCTAATACAAAAAAAAATATATTGCTAATACTAAAATATGATATCTAATACTAGAATATGATATGCTAATACTAGAATATGATATGCTAATACTAAAATATGATATGCTAATACTAGAATATGATATGCTAATACTAAAATATGATATGCTAATACTAGAATATGATATGCTAATACTAGAATATGATATGCTAATACTAGAATATGATATGCTAATACTAAAATATGATATGCTAATACTAGAATATGATATGCTAATACTAAAATATGATATGCTAATACTAGAATATGATATGCTAATACTAAAATATGATATGCTAATACTAGAATATGATATGCTAATACTAGAATATGATATGCTAATACTAGAATATGATATGCTAATACTAGAATATGATATGCTAATACTAGAATATGATATGCTAATACTAGAATATGATATGCTAATACTAGAATATGATATGCTAATACTAGAATATGATATGCTAATACTAAAATATGATATGCTAATACTAAAATATGATATGCTAATACTAAAATATGATATGCTAATACTAAAATATGATATGCTAATACTAAAATATGATATGCTAATACTAAAATATGATATGCTAATACTAGAATATGATATGCTAATACTAAAATATGATATGCTAATACTAAAATATGATATGCTAATACTAAGAATATGATATGCTAATACTAAAATATGATATGCTAATACTACAATTCCTCAATGTTCATGTGACTATTATCAGTGACCGAGTCTTTAATACCAACGTAAAAAAAAAAGCTATAAAAAAAATATCTGAGGTAAGAAAAGTTTAAAATAACAAAGTGGAAGAGATGGAATATATCATGTATTCTGAATGACTTGAAGTATTTCTAAGAGAGTTTTAACCTTTCAAAAATAACACTAATGTTGCGTTCTGGCGTCTGTCTGTATTAATGAGCCCTTAACACCTGTACTATACTTGTAGCCTGTATCATTTCACCTTAGACCAAGCCACAAATTATCACTAAAAAAACAAATACACTGACACAAAGACCCTATACATCATACAACACATTAACTAATCTTGAAATTAATTCACATATAAATACAAATCGTCATTATACCCAATAAAAACATGAACAAAATATAACACGAAAAAAAATAGCAAAAAAGAATAAACAAAAATAAAAATAAAAATAAGATAAAATAAGTAAAAAAATAAAGAAAAAAAAGTAAAATATAACTCGGGGGAAAAACAACAACAACAACAACAACAACACGAAACTGCACACAGCCCTTTCCCACCTTTTCTCCCTCCGTCCCATTCATTAACAAGGCAATTAAAACCTTATTGACGACGCGGCACCTCTTCCAGGAACCATTATCAAAGGTGAATTTAGCGACCATTCATATCACTCTTTGGCGACATCCGTTATCGTGCCGCCTCCACCACCACCACCACCTCAGTCTCGCCGCCATCGTAACTGCCTCTACACCCAACACCAACCAGTCAACCAACAACTGTGTGTACGGGAGGTGGGGGATGGTGGGAGGGGGCAAAAGTGACTGCATATATGGAGGGTGGGGGTGAGGGGGGAAAGAATTGGAGGGGTAGGGGTTGATGAGACGAGATGAGACGAGATGAGAGGAGACGAGGCTAGATAAGAGAGAGAGAGAGAGAGAGAGGAGACGAGGCTAGATAAGAGAGAGAGAGAGAGAGAGAGAGAGAGAGAGAGAGAGAGAGAGAGAGAGGAAGAGAGAAGAGAGTAGAGAGAGAGAGAGAGAGAGAGAGAGAGAGGATATGAGGCGAGACAAGACGAGAGAGATAGAGGACGAGAGAGATAGAGAAAGAGAGAGACAGAAATGCAGAAGATATAACATGAATGAAAAAAGAAAAAGTGAATAAATAGCTTGATAAAAAAAAAGCTAACTCAAAATAAGTAAATCAATGAAATAATAAACTTGCAGATAGCTTAATATAAAAAAAATATAACATATATAAATAGAGTAGTGAATGACAACATTTGGTAGATTTTAACAAGTACATAAATAAATAAATATGAAAACGAACCATAATGCCTCATCTATTTCCTTTATCTAAGTCTTCTCTTTAACTCTCGTCTTGAAATCCATCTCGAGACCATTTCATCGTTACTTTTGTCCTTCCATTCCTATATTTGTTAGTCTTCCCTCTAATATAATAACACTCCTTTATAACTATCTTTCTAACATTGTATTTCTCCTTTATAACACTGCTTTATAACTATCTTTCTAACGTTGTATTTCTCCTTTATAACACTGTTTTATAACTATCTTTCTAACATTGTATTTCTCCTTTATAACACTGTTTTATAACTATCTTTCTAACATTGTATTTCTCCTTTATAACACTGCTTTATAACTATCTTTCTAACATTGTATTTCTCCTTTATAACACTGCTTTATAACTATCTTTCTAACGTTGTATTTCTCCTTTATAACACTGCTTTATAACTATCTTTCTAACGTTGTATTTCTCCTTTATAACACTGCTTTATAAACTATCTTTCTAACATGTATTTCTCCTTTATAACACTGCTTTATAACTCTCTCTCTAACATTGTATTTCTCCTTTATAACACTGCTTTATAACTATCTTTCTAACGTTGTATTTCTCCTTTATAACACTGCTTTATAACTATCTTTCTAACATTGTATTTCTCCTTTATAACACTGTTTTATAACTATCTTTCTAACATTGTATTTCTCCTTTATAACACTCCTTTATAACTATCTTTCTAACGTTGTATTTCTCCTTTATAACACTGCTTTATAACTATCTTTCTAACGTTGTATTTCTCCTTTATAACACTGCTTTATAACTATCTTTCTAACATTGTATTTCTCCTTTATAACACTGCTTTATAACTATCTTTCTAACGTTGTATTTCTCCTTTATAACACTGCTTTATAACTATCTTTCTAACATTGTATTTCTCCTTTATAACACTGCTTTATAACTATCTTTCTAACGTTGTATTTCTCCTTTATAACACTGCTTATAACTATCTTCTAAATTGTATTTTCTCCTTTTTAACACGCTTTATAACTATCTTCTAACGTTGTATTTCTCCTTTATAACACTGCTTTATAACTATCTTTCTAACATTGTATTTCTCCTTTATAACACTGCTTTATAACTATCTTTCTAACAGTTGTATTTCTCCTTATAACACTGCTTTATAACTATCTTCTAACGTTGTATTTCTCCTTTATAACACTGCTTTATAACTACTTTCTAACGTTGTATTTCTCCTTTATAACACTGCTTTATAACTATCTTCTAACATTGTATTTCTCCTTTATAACACTCTTTATAACTATCTTTCTAACGTTGTATTTCTCCTTTATAACACTGCTTTATAACTATCTTTCTAACTTGTATTTCTCCTTTATAACACTGCTTTATAACTATCTTTCTAACATTGTATTTCTCCTTTATAACACTGCTTTATAACTATCTTTCTAACGTTGTATTTCTCCTTTATAACACTGCTTTATAACTATCTTTCTAACATTGTATTTCTCCTTTATAACACTGCTTTATAACTATCTTTCTAACGTTGTATTTCTCCTTTATAACACTGCTTTATAACTATCTTTCTAACGTTGTATTTCTCCTTTATAACACTGCTTCATAACTATCTTTCTAACATTGTATTTCTCCTTTATAACACTGGTTTATAACTCTCTTTCTAACATTGTATTTCTCCTTTATAACACTGCTTTATAACTATCTTTCTAACGTTGTATTTCTCCTTTATAGCACTGCTTTATAACTATCTTTCTAACATTGTATTTCTCCTTTATAACACTGCTTTATAACTATCTTTCTAACGTTGTATTTCTCCTTTATAACATCTTTCTAACATGTATTTTCCTTTAAACTTTTTTATACTATCTTCAAATGTATTTCTCCTTTATAACACTGCTGTATAACTATCTTTCTAACGTTGTATTTCTCCTTTATAACACTGTTTTATAAATATCTTTCTAACATTGTATTTCTCCTTTATAACACTTTTTTATAACTATCTTTCTAACATTGTATTTCTCCTTTATAACACTGCTGTATAACTATCTTTCTAACGTTGTATTTCTCCTTTATAACACTGCTTTATAACTATCTTTTAACATTGTATTTCTCCTTTATAACACTGCTGTATAACTATCTTTCTAACATTGTATTTCTCTTTTTATCCTTCCAGTCCTTTATTTTAGTCTTTCCTTTAGCTCTCTTCTTTATAGCCATGTTTACTTTTATCCTTTCATTCCTTAATATTTTGCTCTTTCCTTTAACCGTCCTTGAAAATCCATCTTTCCTCTATACGATTTTCCACACAGCAACAAAATCACTCACGTAACCACCCATACAAACGTAACCTTCCCAACAAATCGTATCTGTTCCACATACAAAAAAAAAAAATAACATACAACATACAACACATTACAACACATACAACACATACAACACATACAACACATACAACACATACAACAAATCTATTTCTAAACATACAAAGCTTCTTAGCGTATCAAATCCTCGTGTACTGCAGTTTTTCTCGGATGCATTTCGTTGCCAGCATAAATAATAACCATTTTTTTTGGCCTTGAGGAGTTCCCATCCCGCGCCTCAAGGACATATACACTTATGGTAATATTACATAAAGCTTTTTCATA
>JACEEZ010024319.1:0-11875 GCA_016584305.1 Chionoecetes opilio
TGAGCAGGGGCGGGCGGGGGGGATGGCTACCACCCACCACAACACTATGGCCACCAGCGCACCACAACACCACCAGTAGGGAGGAACAAGAAACTGAAGGATAATTAAACAATGATCCTCACACTCACCAGCTATAAAAGTTACCGTACTATTAATATAAATTATTATTAGCATTGATAAGCTGCTGTTCAACGCAGAGTACAAGTATCCTTACACACCCTACCAATACATACAACATACATACATAAATAATAATAATAAACATACATAACATAATACATTATAGTATAATACATACAGACATACATAATATAATACATAAAATAACATAATATACAAAAAATTTAGCCATCCATCCTCAATACCTGATCTGAATTTCAAAAGTCTTTATCTGGGTCTTATTTCCTTTGCTCATTTTTTTCACGCTCAGTTTTTCCTCTCCTCCCTTCCCTCTCTACACCTGAAGCAGATACTCACGCCAGGTGCGCGCCTTGGCGGTGGGGTGGTGATTTTGGTCCGTCCGTCCACCAGGCGGTTCTGGGTGTTGTCCGTGCGCTGCGTGATGTCGTCCAGGAGGTCTGACCGAGACAGTTATGAGGCATGACCAACCGAGGGTGGACAGTGGAGTGTTCAAAGGGATGAAGGTTTTTTTTACATGAAATAAGAGAGACCCAGGTATTTTAGCAAAAATCGGTAGGGTACCCATTGGTGGATCTAGGGAGTGGCCTGGGCTCAGGGGCCACCCCTAATCTGAGTCAGAGATTTAATGAATACATAACCTTTTATTGAAATGGTTAGCCATGGCCCCCCAACACTAGATCCGTGTCCAATCTTGGCCAACCCTGTCAACATTTCCTGGGGGGTACAGTACCCCCGGAGCCAAGCACTTATCGGTGATACACCGTTCTTGTTGGTTACGAGTTGCAAGCATCTTGTGCCTCAGACACGGCACTTTTGCATACACCAAGCTGGCCCCCAGGGGGGGGGGGGGGGGGGACATGGATGCCTAGGAGGGGCACAACAGCCCCGAATCGTTATGTCAGTGTGCAGTCACCACGGCTCTGATTGTAAGATTGGTTGAATTTGTCATAATTGAATCATTGATTTCCATTCTTTTAGAAAATATATTTTAGCATAACAAGGGGAATGACATAAGGTTGTCCCTCAGTGCCGATTACAATTTGTATTGGATTTCTACTTTGAGCCTGGCAAGCCCGGGTTTGGTGAGACTATTTTAAATGCCAATGACTCACCAAACTACTGCTCACCAAGTACCACTCGCCAAACTTTAGTATACTCACCAAACTGGAGGTTACACATACATAGACATCATCCCTGTTTACTAACCATTCGCTGGTACAACCCCTGTGCCAATGGCCGTGGCAATCCTTCGCTGCTGTGACACAACACTGGACCAAAGTCTCCAGTCCTTATCCTGTTTTGTGAGGAGATACATAACACAGGGATGCAACATTTTTTACAGGGCTGAGCACATCCACCAATAATAAACATACATACATACATAAAATAACAATAAAAAATAAAATAAATTTCCATACATAATTTTTAAAAAATACATAATAATATAATAAATCCATAATATAAAATACATAACATAATCAACATAAAATGGAGGTAGTAAAAATGGGTGAGTTCAAAAAAAATGGAAAAGTAAAAACAAATAGATTTTTCTAGGGAGGCAGAACAACATAAAGAAGTACAGTTCCCCTAAAGAAATGAGAATTTGGAAGGACAAAATGAGGAGGTGATTGGCAAATAAGTGCACCTTTGAAAGAAAGACGGGAAATAAATGAGATACGGAGAGGGACCACACAGTGTAGTCAGGCCGAAAAAAACACAACTAGGTAAATAAGCCAACCTGGATGAAATTTCCCCCCCCGTAGGAGGGGGGTTTGGGTCCTCCGTATTTGTGTGGTGGTGGGCGCTCAAAGGACCCCCCCTCCTCCCCCTCCACCCCCCCCCACCCAGCCCGCACCCTCCGAACCCCTCCCACTGGGCTTTTTCTTTCTGGAACACAAAGACGGGATGTGCATAACCCCTTGAGCCCCAGAACGTAATTTTCCATTGAATTTTGGGTACCAAAGACAATTTTTAGGAAATAAACAATATTTATAAAAATTTCCCGTTTGTATCCTTGTCCACTAGCTAATTTGGAACAGGGAGGCCCCGAAGATACGAGAGTTGGGTTCCACTTGGATCTCGTAAAGGAAATTCGTATAACGAAAACATAACAAATGGAAAAATATAGGTTTGGTTCCGGCCCCCATAATTTATAAAAAAATAAAAAAAGGAATAAAAAGAAAAGAAAGTTTCAAGCTAAAATAATTATAGCAAACACAACAAACACACGGGCAATTACCAACATGTCTACCTATCCTGTAGAAAAAGCATTTGAAAGAGAAAATAGCCAAAAAATAACATAACTGCACATTAATTAAACTTTAAAAAAGATAACAAGCAAAAAAGACGGAAAGTGGGGGACGCCGGTGATAAAGAGAAGGTAGTGTGCGGTCCCAAGGTGGGGCCCGCAAAACCTGCAATTTACCCCTAAAGGTCGGGCCCGTGCCAATGCTAATTACCCTTCAGGTATGCCTTGCTAGGGGGACCGACTGCAGTCCCAAGGTTGGGGCCGCACACCGTAATTACCCCTAAAAGTCAGGGCCCCGGGCCCGATGCTAATTACCCCCAGGTCCCCGGGATGCGGGGGGACCCCATGGGGGGCAACCAAATCCCCCTTGTCCCGCCCCGGAGTGGTGGGCGCCCATTTTTAACTTGATCATTTTACTCACCCCAGTCGAAGTCGTACATTGGATTTTCGATCCATATTTAAAATAGACCCCAATTTAACATATCGTATATCGGATTCTCGTTTTTCCCAAGCTGTATAAGGGACCTCCCTGTATTCAGTCACTTTTTTTAATTTTTTGGCTAACAAATCCAATTTTTTTATAGTAAAAAGGGAAAAATTGGGCGTGAAGGGGTTAAAAGCTTTCTATCGGACGCGTGGCCCCCCAGGTCACTCTGTGAAAGTCCAGTGGCCTTCCTGACGGGGCTCGCAGCTTTTCCCCACAGCCGCACTCTCCCCTCCCGCTCTGCCGAGGGAGGTTGCGCACTCCCCCGGATTCAAGGCGCGAGGCAGGTCACTTTTTGTTGCCCCCCGTAAAAAGAAAGGTGAAAATTTCAATAAACTATCTATAACTGAGTGCTTTAGCCCCCAGTTGCCTGGCCCACCCTACGACGCCACTCCCGGGGGTCACCACGCATAGTCCCCATGCAGGTCCCTTCCCCTACCCAAACAACCTCGGCAGGAAACATCAACTTTTCCCAGCCATGAGCCGTGAGCCATCAGCTTTATGCTTGTGAGCTTGTGAGGTTGGTACAGACAGGCATTATTCTTTAGGGAGGTTCCGTATGCCCAACTTTTATGCAGTCTTTGGTGAGGAATCATTTAAAAATTTTCCCGAAAATAAAAAAAGCTAATAAAATGACAAGATTGACCCAGTGAGACAAGGTGACGGGACCCCCCGAGTGTATCTTTGGCACCCCAATGTATGAAAAATAATATTTAAATTTTTATCGTGGTGTGGGCAGCACCCCCGCCCTTTCCCACAATCCCTTGAGGACATGAAGTGGGCATCCCCCATCAAAAGCCACACACTACAGTAAAAAATGGTGGGAAACAAAAATAATAAAGTTGTTATTAGCAAGGAAAAAACGTACTTTTTTTAGCATTGGGAATTTAAAAAAAATGGCGAAGATGTTAGGTGAATGCCCCAATACAACCAGAAGCCATGGTTAGAGGCGAGTCAATGGCAAAAACCAGTACTCCTACCCCCTCAAACCCTTAAAAACCCCTACACTTCATTTAAAATCACTACACTTCATTAAAAACATCACTACACTTCAACATCATTCACCCACACCTCGCATTTACAAAATTTTGGGTCTCCCCCTTGTGCATAGCTGACATTCACAAATATAATCAGAGGTGGGCGCGATACTTTTTTTGGTAGTGCGATAACGATACTGCGATACTTTTTCCCCGCTAGTTTGATACTCCGCTACTTTTCGGATTTTCTTAAAACGATACGCAATACTGCGATACTCCGCTACCGATACTTTTTTCTTAAATTAAAAATTTAGCTTTGCGATACTTGTTACCTAAGAAAACTGTATTAGCCAAAAAAAGATCTATTTTACTTAAACTACACACAAACCTCGTTTTCCGGATAATAGGGGGGAGCACTGGTCCGGGAACCGGGCAAAAGGCCGGGAATCGCAACAGTCCGATGCCTTTTTTTTTTTTTTTTTTTTTCATACAAAGAACTGGCCAAGGGCACAACAAAAATGGGTAACACAAAGCCTGCTTAGTTGCCAGTCCCTATAAAGAAGCCCAGTAGGAGAATAAAATATAAAAAAAACCCACATTACCCACCCCGGACGTTTATCCTACTCTAGTATTTACTGTCCGGAAAACCACCAATATCAAATACCCCCACCGCGGACTTTTACGTCCGCTGAGCATGCTGCCCCCCTGGCGGGAGGCAGCAGAAAGTGTTCATAGTCTCAAGAGACGTTCCTGCACCAGGGGCAGTGGGGTCAGGGGACTAACGGAGGCGTGCAGGGAAACCCGTGAGGTCGTGTGCCCAAATGTAAACAATTCGGACCGCTGAGCATGCTGCCACCTGGCGGGAGGCAGAAAGAAAAAGTTTTCAATAGTCTCAAGAGACGTTCCTGCACCAGGGGCAGTGGGGGTCAGGGGACTAACGGAGGCTGTGGCAGGTGAACCGTGAGGTCGTTGTGCCCAAATGTAAACAATACGACCGCTGAGCATGCTGCCACCTGGCGGGAGGCAGCAGAAAGTGTTCAATAGTCTCAAGAGACGTTCCTGCACCAGGGGCAGGGGGGGGTCAGGGACTAACGAAGGCGGTGCAGGTGAACTGTGAGGGGTCGTGGCCCAAATGTAAACAATACGACCGCTGAGCATGCTGCCACCTGGCGGGGGGCAGCAGAAAGTGTTCAATAGTCTCAAGAGACTTTCCCTGCACCAGGGGCAGTGGGGGTCAGGGGACTAATGGAGGCGGTGCAGGTGAACGTGAGTGTCGTGTGTCCAAATGTAAACAATACGACCGCTGAGCATGCTGCACCGAGCGGAGGGAGGCGCGGACACTAAACAGGGGTGACAGGAGACTCTCGGACCGCCGGACAACTTTGTCAATTTACGAACAGGACCAGGCATTCAAACGTATAAAAATAAAAAATAATAAAAAAAAAAAAAATGTCTAATTGTCCGGACTCTGACATATCCCCGGACCTCGGATTTTGTCCGGCAAATCCAATATCCGGGAAATGGAGGTCCCGGGGAAAACGAGGTTTGTGTGTACAGTTTAGGCACATTAAAACATTGTAAAAATACACACAAACCCGATTTCCCGGATACGGATTTGCCGGACAAAATCCGAGGTCCCGGGGGTAGTCAGTCTCGGGCAATTTTTGTTTTTGGGGTTTTTTTTTAGTTGAAAATCCTGGTCCTGTTCGTAAATTGACCAAGTTGTCCGGCGGTCCGAGCGTCTCCTGTCACCCATGGTCAGTGTCCGCGCCTCCCGCCAGGTGGCAGCATGCTCAGCGGTTCGTATTGTTTACATTTGGGCACACAACATTCACGGTTCACCTGCACAGCCTCCGTCAGTCACCTGACTCCCACTGCCCCTGGTGCAAGAACATTTCTGAGACTATTGAACATTTCTGCTGCCTCCCGCCAGGTGGCAGCATGCTCAGCGTCGTATTGTTTACATTTGGGCACACGACACTCACGGTTCACCTGCACAGCCTCCGTTAGTCCCTGGCCCCCACTGCCCCTGGTGCAGGAACGTCTCTTGAGACTATTGAACACTTTCTGCTGCCTCCCGCCAGGTGGCTGCATGCTCAGCGGACGTAAAAGTCCGCGGCGGGTAGTTGATATTGTCGGTTGCCGGACAGTAAATACTAGAGTAGGATAAACGTCCGGGGGTGGGTAATGGTATCACTTTTTTTTTTTTTTATTTATTTATACTTGCGATTCCCGGACTTTTGCGGTTCCCGGACCAGTGCTCCCCCCTATTAGTCCGGGAAATCGAGGTTGTGTGTATTTATTTTTAAAACTGATAAAGTATCGCGGGAAATTTAAGCGATACTTGAGTTGAGATACTTATACTCCGCTACTTTCTAATGCTTTGCGATACTGCGATACTGCGATACTTTTTGCGGTGCGATAGTATCGCAGTATTGCACTAAGTATCGCTCTCGCCCACCTCTGCAAATAATCCATGTACCGTATTTACACACTGTAGATAAAAACAAACTCATCATAGACGGATTAGCAATCATAAGGTTCTGGTACCTATTTTAAGAAAAAAGAAAAAAATCATCTCGCCTATTACCTCCTGACCCCAACATCTATCCCACCTATATATATCCCACCTATATAGAGAGATTACCTATAATGTTTTGGGAGGGAAGTGATCTATCACTTCCCTCCCAAACATTATAGATAATCCTCTCTTCCACTCTCTCCCTCACAAAGGTCTTCCCCCTCTTTCCCTCCTCCACGCCCCCAGCCAGTGCCGTTTCTAGCCTTTTTGGAACCCTATGCAAAATGCTGTTTGGGGCCCTATTTTGTAAAACTATGGTGGGAGATTCCAAGCCCTCTAAGGTGGTCCGGGGGCATGCCTTAAATATATAAATGCATCAATCTGGTGCACTTTAAAAGAAAAGAGTATGTAAATTCTGAAGAAAAAAAAAAAAAAAAAAGGCAGCTTAGGGGCCCCTTGGTGGCTTCGGGAGCCCTATGCAACCGCGTAGTTTGAAATACTGTTAGTAAGAAACGGCCCTGCCCTAGCTCACCTGTGGGATGGCTGTCCTTATTTCTGCCCTATTTCTTTTTAAATCTACGACTCCAACATCTTTCCATGAAAATCTTCTCTTCCACTATCTCCCTCACAAGGTCTTTACGGCCCTTCCTTCACCCCTCCCTCACCTCTTCCTTCACCCCCTCCATCACCTCCTCCTTCACCTCCTCCTCACCCCCCTTCCTTCACCCCCTCCCTCACCTCCTCCTTCACCCCCTCCCTCACCCCCTTTCCCCCCTCCCTCACCCCCTTCTTCACCCCTTCTTCACCCCCTCCGTCCCTCCTCCTCCCCCCCAGCTCACCTGTGGGATGGCTGTCCTCAGCTTGTTGGAGAGCAGGGCATGCTGTACCGTGCCCACCAACACCTGCCGCCTCTTGGTCACCGTCTCCGTCACCTCGCGCACCACGCCCTCCACCGCACCGTACTCCACCAACCTACACACACACAAACACATGCACTAACATGGTACTCATGCCTCTTGTTAGGTGCATTAAAAATCACATAAGGGTAAGGGCCATGTCACTCGGACACTTTTCCCGGCATCTTTTGGTATTTGTTACCATAAGATGCCCATAGTGGTGGCAAAAAAATGCGCGTTCGTCACACGGCGTTTCGGCTACGAGCATCTCTTGCACGATTCATAAGTCTTGAATTGAAGAATACGATTGAAGTCTTCTTGCACGATCCATAATGTTAAATTTGGTTGTGGGTCCCGAAAGATGCCAGTTGAAGATGCTCGTAGCCGAGAGGCCGTGTGCCGAACGCGCATTTTTTTGCCACCACTACGGGCATCTTTTGGTAGGAAAATACCAAAAGATGCCAGAAAAAGTGTCCGTGTGACACAGCCTTAAGGGTAGTAAGGGTAAGTAATAAAAAGGTGCTATATGCAGGAGATTAAAAAAATTCACGGAAAATGCACTTTATGAGAGAAAAACAACTATGCATAGATTTCAAACTGTTTTCGCACAGAAATAAAATCTTACTAACATGTTAAAGTATGTCTGGAAAATAGCTAGTTTGAGAAATTAGGAAGAAGACAGCAGTATAAATAGAGACCATTCCACATGAATTCTGCTGCACAAACCAAAACATTAAATTCCTTGAAGCTTGGGTGCAAGAATGGTGAGATCATGAATGCTATGAGCAAATTCATGGGACAATACCTCAAGGAAATCGCCAATTACAAATGGATAACTCATTCAAGAATGGATGAAACCATGTCATATGATGTCCAGAGTGACGGACCATCCATATCAATTTGCATGGAAATAATTGATGATGTTCGTGCAATATTATTGTAATAAAAACTCAACAGCAGAAACAATAGTCAACAGATATTCACACAATACAAACAGAAAAAAATAGGCTTAACTTCCAGCTGTGGAACCAGGGAAGTGACGGAACTGTACAAAAACAAATGTGCCCCGCCCCACATTCGCCAGCCTGCCCACCAGTCGCATAAGAACATAAGAAAATAAGTAAGCTACAAGAGGCCGTGAGACCTACACGAGGTAGTTCCTGTTACTTAACTCTACCTATATCATCCACCTCTCTTCCCCATCCATGAATTTATCCAGACTCCTTTTAAAGACCCCAATAGACTTCGCATTGACCACCTGACGACTGAGTCTATTCCAATCATTCACCACCCTATTTGTGAACCAGTTTCTCCCAATTTCCTTTTTAAATCTACGCTTTTCCAGCTTGAATCCGTTACTTCTTGTTCTACCCTGCTTACTAGCCATAAGCACTTTTTCTACATCGCCTATATTGTATCCCTTTATCCACTAGATAAAGGGACATAAGAGTGGTCCGCTCTGCCCCGCCCTGCCGGGAGGACTATTTATCTCATGCCTCTCTTTTTCTAGGGTTTTACTCCTACTGATGAAAATAAAATGATAACGAAGTTGAACTCAAACTCAGAATGTCTTAATTTTATTTTAATTTCATGTTTCGAAAGTTAACCTAAGCAAATTACTGGAGCCTTTTAGTAGAGCACAATGTCTCACATCTTATATTCATTATACTCATAAATAAATTGAAAATTATCCTGTAAAAATTTAAAGATCTCTTGGCTGGGCTAAGCCCCCAATGTTTCATTATCCTAAATACGCCCCTGGTACTTTGTAGCACTAAATAAAGAAAAACTGCAGCAAACACTCACCCAGGTTAGCAGGGCACCAAGGCATGGTCAGGAGACATAGAAAAGGAGTGACAACAAACACAACCGGTATTGTTTTACCCTGGGACCAGAATTCCCTACACCCAACACAACCTCGGCAACATCAACCCAAAACCCGGCACAACCCCCTTAAACTCGATAAACCAAAAGAGCCACCCAATACTAGACACAACACTAATCTCCCTGGAACACAGCCCACACTCCCCAAAAGTCGCCTAATATCCTCCTCCCTGCCTCCTAAGTCTTTTTTTTCAAGAGGCAAAAATTCCCATTCATTTAAAGGTTTTATGTTAAAAGTGCCTATGTTTACCTGATAATATGGTTTAATATGATAAAATACAAGAAATTTAAAAGAACCGTAGTACTTTTTCCCTTCTCCTGGATCAAAATCGTCAGTAAGCAGAAAGGGTCAGGTTTTTTCCCCTTTTTAAAAAAAAATAGACTATAATAGAATACACAACCTTTCGAGTAATCTTTCGAGCGGGGGGACGTTTGATGAAGACTTTTCGAGCGGAGGACGATTTCGAGCGAACAACTTTCGAGGGAGGACCTTTCGGGGCCCCCAATTTTGTGGGGTTTGTGTGTGGTGTGTGTTTTGCGTGTGTGTGTTTTGCGGCAGGAAGACACGAGGCCGTGGACCTAAGGAATGGGGTGGTGGAAGAGGATAACACCTGGGGAACCCTGAGACCTCACTCCCCTCTCCCGGAATGTCCTGGCGGTAGTTTTTTATGAAACGGGACGCCTAGCTGTTAGCTTTTTTGTGTGTGTGTGTGTGTGTGGTGTGGTGGTGTGGTGTTGTGTGGTGTGTTGGTTTGTGGGGGGGTGTGTGTGTTGTGTGTGTAAACCCCCTGGTCTTTGCCACGCGAGCGGCTGGGATCACCATTTTCACCCTCTCAGTGCGAGCTGGAGTCATTATACGATTTTGGGAAATGCGGGGGGACCTACAAGCTGTGTGTGTGTGTTGTGTGTGTGTGAACGTTTATTAAAATAAAAAAAGTGAGTGCATTAAAGTAAAAAAAAGAGGCAGCTCGCATCCTCCTCACTCGCAGACATTTTGAGAACAAAAATTACTGAAGTCGGACAGGAAAAATTTAGGATACATTTTTTCCAAACCCTTAAAACAGTTGGGAAAAAATTTTTTCAAAAAAAAGTGTCACAATATACGGCAGGGAAGCGGAGCAAGGTTTTTGGGGCGGGGATCCCCCCAACATGTAAACAAACAAAAAAAATTTCCCACAAAAATTGAGTGCCAGATTTATTCAATACACACCAAAATATTCAGGAAAAAATAAGTAGAAACTTTAAAGCCCACTACCGAAATTTACGAAAATGTATTGCTCGAATGGTCCCCCTGAAAAAAGTTTCCCTCGAAAGTCCGGGCCCGTAGTACAGGTGGGTGTATTTGGTAAAGCGAGAGAGATGAGAGTGAGGGTTAGCCCCCCAGTTGGGGGTGTACCTAAAGACGAACGCGAGTTTTCGTCCCCTATAACGGCGTCGCCCGTCTGCCATGGCCCCGGATACGGCGCGAGCCACAGTGGTCTATAGAAGCTAATCGGGCCCCCGGGGCTCGAACCTGGGTCAGGCAAAAAATACCCTGGGTACGTCTCGTAGATTCAGGGGAGACACTTAGCGAAAATACACAAAGTATTCCATTCCCGGCTTTAAACTATGAGTCAAATTTCGGGAAAATATTACGCTGAAAGGAATTGGGGAAAGTTTTACCTCCGCCTTTTTATCAAAAAATACTCTTAGTACCCACTAATATGCCAAAAAAAAGGGTATTTAAGGGTAAAATTCATCTTTTTTCCCATAAATAAGTCTAAATATCTTGGGTAAACAACAAACATGGCGGCCCCATTTGGTTTCTGAAGCTGTTTGGTTCAAGTAGCGAGGCCTTGAGGCCCCTTAGAAACCGAGCTCCCGCCAATTTACGAGGTGCCAATTACACTTTTTTTTAAACGAATAATCATTTTTTATTGTGCAGGTTTATAGGATGCATACCTTATGAAAACCCCAGTTGGTTTTATAATTCATAAAAAGTTCAAGGTTGAAGGCTTCGTAAAAGAAATAGATCAACAGTTAGTAACACTGTACATTTTACGAATTTGTTGAAAAATTCTTTTTTTTACACAAATATAGGGGGTTTTTGTGTTTCAAAATTTTTAATTTTTTTGCACGTTTTATGTATAACACGCCCCGGGTGGCGTTTTTTGTTCTTTTCTGAAGGGGGGTTTTTTTTGTTTCCCTTTTAACGTTACCTTTTTTTCCTTCCAAATGATTTGTGAGGTTCTTTGTGTGTGATTGCTGTGCCTACAGTCGCAGGTGTTTGTGTGTTTTAGGGGGAGTGTTCTTCCCGGTTTATGAATGAATACATCTGACTCAGAAGTTTAAAGGGTCAACTTATCAAAAAAAGCAAAACATTTTTGGGGCCCCTTTGGTTTTTAACACAAAACAAGGATTGTTTGGGTTATAAGATACAAATCTATACTTTTGTTATTTTTTCACAAATTTTTACGGACTTCGTCATAAAGTCGTTTTTTTGGGTTTGGTGATTTTGAGACTTTTAGGCCATCTTTAAAACCACGTATTCTTTAATTCTTCGTTTTTTCATTTTTTTTTTTAGGTTATTGGCCCTATTATATTATTTTTTTTACCGTTTGATTTATTTTATTTGATGTTTTGATTATAAAGGGAAAAGTTGAGCTCGAGGGGGTTGTCAAGATAATTTTCAAGAGGTGGGTTTTTCCACAAGCCTTTTGGAGTCAAAAGGCAGCAATTTTTTTG
>JACEEZ010024320.1:0-42393 GCA_016584305.1 Chionoecetes opilio
AAAAGGGAAAATTTGGTTCGGCCAAAAATTTCTCCTTTTTGTTTTTAGGGTGCGATGACCCGAAGGATAGGGGTGAGGGGAGGAATGGAAGCACGTCTATACAGGGCGGTGGAGGTCGAAACGCGCGCCAAAATGTGTTTGTTTATACTTAAATTTTCTGAGGTCAAGCGAGTGTGTAGCTTTGATTTAATTATCAATGTTAGTCCCTCATCGTTGAACATCTCAGAAAAAATGTAATTATCTAGGATTTACTACGATGTATTATCCTTATTCTTGAATAAAGATTTTATAATTTTTCTTCAATTAGCTTGCTTCAATACTATAGACCCTCAATCCTCTCTGGTGCCCAGACATAGTGAGGCTGGGTCGCCCACGAATAAACGATTCGCTCCATCCACTGCTGGGCGTCGATGCTAGGCAGTTTTTCAGCCACTAGACGGCCAGTGGACGCCCACCCACGAAAAACCGCCCAGTCCACGGGTAAAAATGGCTAGTGTGACCACCCCTTTAGGAAGGTAAAACTCTTGTCTCGTTCCATCCCAGTGGGCGGAGCGGAACGTAGTGTCGAATCCCAGAAAATAGACTATAGTCGGGGGTTTGTGACCCGCCTCCCGGGGTAGTGGCTTCGGCCAACACTAAGCACTAAAGATGAATAATAAGAATGTGGAGACGGGGCCATACGAGTGTAGCTCAGGCCCTGTAAAATACAAATAGGTGAATACAACTAGGTGAATACGCACGCACGCACGCACGCACGCACGCACGCACGCACGCACGCACGCACGCACGCACGCACGCACGCACGCACGCACGCACGCCACGCACGCACGCACGCACGCACGCACGAAACGCACGCACGCACGCACGCACGCACGCACGCACGCACGCAGGGCACGCACGCCACGCACGCACGCACAGCACGCACGCACGCACACAACACCACACACACACACACACATACACACACACACACACACCACACACACACACACACACCCCACACACACACAAAACACATGAAAACTCCGTAGTGTAGCGGTTAGCATACTCGGCTCAAAAACCGAGAAGTCCCGGGTTCGATCCCCGGGCGGAGAAAAGACAGACGGGCGGTCTTCTTATAATCCGAGCCACTTTCCACCCAGCAGTGAATGGGTACCGGGTGTTAGCCGGGGGTTTGTGACCCGCCTCCCGGGGTGGTGGCTTCGGCCAACACTAAGCACTAAGGATGCATTGAAAAACATGTAGATATGGAAAACGGGGCCATACAAGCGCTTGCTCGGGCCCCTGTAAATTACAACTAGGTGAATCCCACACAACACAAACTCTATATATACATATTATATATATATTAGTATATATTATATATTATATATATTATATATATATAATATATATATTATTATATATATATATATATAGATATAAAATATATATTTATATATATATATATATATATATATTATATATATATAATATATATGCTTTAACCGAGAGAGAGAGAGAGAAGGGGAGAGAGAAAAGAGAGAGAGAGAGAGAGAGAGGAGAGAGAGAGAGAGAGAGGAGAGAGAGAGAGAGAAGAGAGAGAGAGAGAGAGAGAGAGAGAGGGGAGGAGAGAGAGGAAGAGAGAGAGAGAGAGAGAGAGAGAGAGAGAGAGAAGAGAGAGAGAGAGAGAGAGAGAGAGAGAGAGAATGTATGAACTCGGTATACCGAGTTCGAATCCTGCCGGGCCAAAATATTTCGGCAATCGTCGAATTGCTAAGACACCCCATGCTACCCGTTAACATCCATAAGTTGGATCTATAGCGTGAAAAGCTTCTCTCTCTCTCTTTCTCTCTCTCAATTCCTTTTCTCCTCTTCTTTCTTCGTCTTCTCTCTCTCTCTCTCTCTTCTCTTCTCTCTCTCTCTCTCTCCTCCCTCTCTCTCTCTCGTCTCTCTTTTCTCTCTCTCTCTCTCTCTCCTCTCTCTCTCTCTCTCTCTTCTCTCTCGCTCCCCTCTCTCTCTCTCTCTCTCTCTCTCTCTCTCCTCTCTCCTCTCTCCCCTCTCCTCTCTTTTCTCTCTCCCCTCTCTCTCTCTCTCTCTCTCTCTCTCTCTCTCTCTCTCTCTCTCTCTTCTCTCTCTCTCTCTCTCTCTCTCTCTCGCTCGCTCGCTCTCTCTCTCTCTCTCTCTCTCTCTTCTTCTCCTCTCTCTCTCTCCTTCCCCCTCTCTCTCTCTCTCTCTCTCTCTCTCGCTCTCGCTCTCTCCCCCCACGCTTTGGGTCCTATCTGACTCTATGGCCATTTCGAAGTGGGTCCCAATTGACTCATGGACGAAACGGTTTGAGGCCTAATTAACCTGTGTCCCATATAAAGCGTGGCCGAAGTGAACTCGTGATCAGTTACCAATCGCTTCAGTACCAAATGACCTGCACCCCTATGTCCTCGCCGCGCACAGGGTGATTGCGTCAGGATGGAGGGATGATAAGCGGCAGCCGGCACACCAGGACAGCCGACGTGTCTAAACTATGTTTGTTATTAGTTTTTTAATGTCTTATACCCATTTAAAATTGTACGAAAACTATTTACTCTTTACATCAACTCGCTTTCAAACGCGCACTTTCATTCAGTTAAATTCCAGGTTTCTTGACGCACAACTATAAACAAGAACGTAATATCATAAAGCATCGTCATTTGGCAAGTTAATCTTTTTCTTTCTCAAATTTTACAACCTTTGTTGACACTTTCAGTATCGGAACTTACCGGTTGGCTTGCGTCTGTGTAAACTCGCCGCTCGAAATTATATAGAGCAGGTTTACCGATTGTTGGGTACGAAGTATCGACCTCACAACTCATTTACTGCCCAAAGGAGTGCTTGCGTCTGTAATGGGAGACTCGAGCAAACACGACTTGCTTCTCCTCGAATGGCAGCTGGTAATTGAGGCCACCAGAGCACCCTGGATACACTCCACCGTCACGAACAAGTCTATAAACAACCACCTCTGTGCCTTCAGACAGGTGCGGAGGCTTGTCTTCTTCATCAATCTGTGCACACTATGCAAATCATACAAGCGAAACAGACGGCGAATAAGGACATGTTGTGCCTCCGGTAGGAAAGATTTGCGAGGTGAGAGGATTAGATGTGAGAATAATGCAAGTCCCTGGAGGGTCATGCGACAGTAGGAATAAATACAAAGAGAGAGAAATGCGAAGGAAGTGTATAGAAAATATATGTTGAATGACATCCTGGAGTGGGGAAGCAATAATAGAAACCAGGATGAAATAAATAATTGTTGCAAAGTAAAGGAAAGACGGACATGTTGAAATATTACGAATGTGAAAATGTCACCGTCGACGATAAAAAAGAAGAAGAAGGAGAGAGAGAGAGAGAGAGAGAGAGAGAGAGAGAGAGAGAGAGAGAGGAGAGAAGAGAGGAGAGAGAGAGAAGAGAGAGAGAGAGAGAGAGAGAGAGAGAGAGGAGAGAGAGAGAGAGAAGAGAGAGAGAGGAGAGAGAGAGGAGATAGAGAGAGAGAGAGAGAGAGAGAGAGAGAGAGAGAGAAAGAAAAAAAAAATAATAATAATAAAAACTCAAATAGGAATAACAAGTGTTTCCCTATAAGTAATGAACGGAAACTCATCCCAGTTCAGGTGTGCGTGTCTGCAGTTCTGTGCTGCGGGAGTTGACAGCAGCAATTGAAGAAAATTGGAGGTTATGGAGAGATTTATCTGCCTTTTTCTATTCGGAGCGGAGTTCCAGTTTGTCAGGAGGCGGTCAGTTTGACTAACCGAGATCTTATATTGTTGATTGCAGAGAACCAAGGAGAGCCACGCCTACTGTGCAGTGTGGGGAACTGTGCAGTCCCTGGAAAACTTTACGTATGAGCGAAAACCATAACGACAGAGACCAGGAAGCAAAGCCCTCAACATTGTAGGATCAATCTTTTAAATTCCCCTAAGAAACAGAGATCCAAAAGGTCATAAGGCTTTATATACATTTTTTTTCTTAATTATATGTAACTGATGACATATAACCACGACACCCAACCAGGGGAATCGAGAGACGGGAGCCACTACAACAACAGCTCCGGGACGACAGCCGGCTAGAAGAACGTAGCCACGCACTGGCATGCAAATGCTCCTATTTACAAGATAATGCAAGAACTAATACCAGGCAATCTGGCTGCACTTACAGTATTTCATAAGTTTACTCGTTGATGTGCTGCTAAAAGACTGTATTGATAGCAGAGGATCTATACATCATGAGGTTTAACAATGCTATCAACATGGGAAAAACCCAGCTGCCCAAGATTCCTGGCACACAAGTGAGGAAAAAGAGACATCATTAAGACACGAAAGACACATTTTCTTTTGACTAGCATCCCAGACCTCAACCGAGACATTCCTGCGATTCATTTGGATATTCGAGTGACAAATGATTGTGTAATTTTGTGCATAATCATCGGTCATGATTAAGGACTGCTTGATAGAAACGTTATATTATATCATAGAAAAATATGCACTCGCACACCCTTCTACTCATAACACCTCAGGTCTTCAGCAGCAGCGATAATATAACAATGAAAAGGTTTGATTATGTACTGATGTTTCGATAGAAAAAACCATTCTATTGAACGAAACCATCCATATCATTATTAACATCATCATCATCATCGTCAGCTGTTCAGGTGTTGACGATCGGAATGACCAGTGTAGAAGTGCAAGTCAGGGCAGAACATTTATCACAAGGAAACAACAACCACCACCACCACCACCACCACCATCACCACCACCATCACCACCACCACCACCACCACCACCACCACCACCACCACCACCACCACCACCACCACCACTACCACTACCACCACCACCACCCACCACCACCACCATCACCATCACCACCACCACCACCACACCAATCATCACCACCACCATCTCCATCATCACCACCACCACCACCACCACCACCATCATCACCCCCACCACCAACACCACCATCATCACAACCACCACCACCACCATCACCATCATCACCACCACCACCACCACCACCACCACCATCATCACCACCACCACCACCACCATCACCATTACCACCACCACCACCACCATCACTATCATCACCATCACCACCACACCACCATCACCATTACCACCACCACCACCACCACCACCGCCACCACCACCAACGCCGCCGCCACCACCAACAACACCACCGCCACCACCACAACCACCATCACCACCACAACCACCACCACCACAACCACCACCACCACCATCACCACCACCACTACCACCATCAGCACCACCACCACCATCACCACCATTACCACCATCACTTGAGAGAATTTTTGCGCCATGCCCCCTGATCTACAGTAACGAAAAAAAAAAACTTCCGTGACGTTAATATCTCTCCCCTTTTGGAATTTTGAAAGAAAAAGTATTTAAAAGTCTTTCTCTCTTCTCCCCCCTCTCTTTTTCCCTTTCCTTCTCCTCTCTCTTCCTCTCCTCTCTCTCTCTCTCCCCCCTCTCTCTCTCTCTCCTCCTCTCTCTCCTCCCTTTTCCCCTCTCTCTCTCTCTTCTCTCTCTCTCTCTCTCTCTCTCTCTCTCTCTCTCTCCCTCTCTCTCCTCTTTCTCCTCTCCCTCCCCTCTCTCTCTCTCTCTCTCCTCTCCAAAAAAAAACTGTTGGAAAAGCCTTATACCTTCAGCTATAAAACCTCCATCAAAACCGGAACAAATTCAAAAACTCTTGCCAAAGGGCCCCCCCTTTTACAACCTCCTTTTAAAAAGTTTAGAAATCCTAACAGCGAAAATAAGAAAGCCAAAGAAAGTTTACGCTAAAAACTCAAGATAATGCAGGAAATAAAGAAACTTGGGAAACTTAAACGTGTCTTGGGAAGAAATAAAATCCTACACCTCCACCTTCCATTACACTACACACAACAAAAACGTAAAACAGCGGGATTAGCACGGGATTTAACGAGTCTTTTGCAATGGGGCGAACACCCTCACAAGTAAGATCAACCCCTGTTTCATATAAAGCTTCCTTCCTGAACCCCTAAATTTTCATTTATCAAAAACCCTCGAAAAACTTAAAAATAAAGCCCATAATTAAAGAATTTAAAGAACATCACCGTCTGATGCATTCATATTAAATAAAAAAAAATGATGATAAAATCCCCCCCTTTCCTTAAATATTCTTAAATACACCCTTTTAAAGGGGGTTCCTTCCCAACCTTACAATTGAAAAAGAAAAACCTTCTAAAAAAAAAAGGTGACGCAATCTAACCCAAAACACAACCATTAAATTCTTCAAGTTTAGTAAATCTTAGAAAAATTATCGAAATAAGACAATTATTATTTTACTCAGCTTTCCCTTTTAAACCAAGCTCAGTATGGATTTCCCCCAAAACACTCCCAAAATTGGCTAACCCCCTTAGTCAAGATTTCCCTTCCCTTGGGATAGTAAAAGAACCATTGACTTTTTCTGGACCTGGAAAAAACCCTTTTGATACCCCCTTAATATTTTTACTACGAAATTAATTGTTTAGGGGATCCGGGGCCCGGATTCAATGACCCAAAGGTTATTTGGTCAGAAAAAAACATACGTTGCTATAAAAAATAAAGTTCCACACAAACCATTGCTGCGGTCCTCGGGCCCCATTTTAAGGGGCCAAATTTTTTTGATATTATAAATATATAACACGGCATAATAGACTTCTTTTTACTTTTTGCTGACGACCAAAAGTCTTCCACGGGCCAGATTTTTATGAACTAAGAGATACTCTGAATACAAAACTAGGGATATATAAAACGGTTATTGAGCAATAAACTTACCAAATTCTCTAAACACACTGCGATCCCCCCTGTTACTCATAGCTACTCAGCTTGATACAACCCCCTGATTTTGAAATTATATTGAGGGCCCGTGAGATAAATAAGTTAAGGAAATAAAGTTTTTGGGAATAAAAATAACAGTAAACTAAATTGGCACTCTCATTTAGATGTGTAGGAATAAAATTTCTAAAAAATTGGGATATTATATAGGGGAACAGTTCTTAAAACCCAAATGTTTAAGACAAAAAAACCTGCATTTTTTTATCCTAATGTTATATTGTTCAGAGTATGGGTGGGGCACCAAAAAACTTTTTAGATAACATATTCATTGCACAAAAAAATTAAACCGCCATGTATCACAAACAAAAAAATTACCACACCAATCCCCTCTTTTTTAAAAAAAATTACATAAAGTTCTGACTCATACACCTTTTAAACCTTTTTTTTTATGTACAAGCTTTGTATATTTACCAGTTTACGTGGGTTCAATACCCGTCCACAAAATTGACCCCGACGAAATAATAACCTAAAACTCCCATTTGTAGGACATCACACGCACAAAAAAGTGTTACTTTTCGGGGACAAAAGGGATGGAAACCCCTGCAGGGGGGTCAAAAATTTCCCTGTCACTTAATCATTTAGATACAAAGGGAAGACAGAAAAATTTTAAAAAATAGAACTCAAACGGAAATATTAATATTGTACTTATGTTCTTCAAGTGTTGATTGCGTATTGATTGGGTGGGGAGGTTGTGAGTAATATGATGTGTATTATGTGTATTTTTAGCACGGCATGGTTTTGATGTGTATGTGTATAAGTAATCTGTATGTTTGTAGCATATGATATGTTGTATGTGTATATTTTTTATGCTATAATGATTTCTTGTATATAATTTGGTCAGGGTACTGTTTGGAAAAGGGTTTTTAGTCCCTTTCATTTAAATTGTGATCTATTCCTAATTATAGTTTTTTGTTTTCATAATTACTGTTCTTGTTATTGAAACTATCAAGATTACTTCAATCGGGAATTTTTTTATATTTTTTCTTAATTATAAATTTAAATTTTTCTTTTTATATTCAGATTGATTTATTGTTCTATTTTGATATTACTTTATTAATTATTAAAAATATATTTTTTTTTCTTTTTTTTTTTATCATTGTTATTTCGTAATTTTTATCAATTTAAAATTTTCATCATTATTATCATTATTTTCTTCTTTTTTTTTAATTTTTGCTATTTTTTATTTTGATTATTATCACTATATCCATGTTATTTATTGATCTTATTATTATTTTTTTCTAGACACATATTTTTTTTTTCTTCATTACCCTTATTAGCTTCTTTTTTTTTTTTTTTTTATTTTTTTTTTTTTTTTTTTTTATTTTATTATTATATTTTTATTATTTTTATTAAGGTATTTTTTTCTCTTTTTTACTTAAAATTATTAGGTATGTCATGTATAATTATCAAAATTTCCCCATTGTCCACGAGAACAACGAAATTATCAAGCATGAGGTCCATAAAAAGCTTTGGGTTAAAGGACCCTGCTTAATGGGTGTATAAATTTATTATGAACACTTTTTATTACACCAACCAATAAATATCAAGTACAAATATCAAGTATCAAATATCTCTCTCCCTTCTCCTCTCCTCTCTTTTCCTCTCTCTCCTCTTCTTCTCTCTCTCTCTCTCTCTCCTCTCTCTCTCTCTCTCTCCCCCTTTTCTCTCTCTCTCTCTCTCTCTCTCTCTCTCTCTCTCTCTCGATGATGCAAATGATCTAAGAAATAAAATTAACCCCCCCCCCCCCAAAAACTGAATTAATACATGTTGCTAATGGTTAAAATGTACACAAGTTAACATTAAATATCAATAAAACTCACTGTATGCGGTCACATTCACACCATGAACACACCACAATGCAACAATATCCAAATTGATAATCTCATTATTAAAGAGGTCCAAGAAGCTAAATTCCTTGGAGCTGTTATTGATAGCAAGATAAGATGGAAAACACACATAGAAAATGTAATAAATAATAATTTCAAAAATAATAGGGTAATATATAGAATACGAAACCATTGTAATTATTGAAGGTTAAGACATATGTATTTATCATTAGCATATCCATATTTATGTAATGTTCAGCTATAACCGCTGTACCGGGGGCATATAAAACATATATGATCAAACATATTTGTAAATCAGAAAAAATTAGTTCGCATGTAATGTCACTATAGTAATCGGTATGAACCACACAAGTCCAATCTTCGTAGTTGAAAACTTCTATAATTACATGATATTATCGACTAGCAGACTCTAACTTTTGTTTATAAGGCGATGGAATACATTACAAAATTGACAGTGGTTTTCAGGACACAACGCCATAGCAATACAAACAGACGAACCAATAATCTCAAATTCCATGTGTAGAACGTCCATGGCTCAACAAAGGTTCTCACTCGGGGAACAAAACTGGGGAACAAACTTCCAGATGATGAAGGAATAAAGAATTTAAAATCCATTAAACTGCAAATAAAAGAAAAGTGAAAAGTAAACTATAAAATTTATTATTATTATTATAATTGTGTTTATATAATTAGTGTGAAAATTATCATTGCTCGCGTTATCAGTTACTATTAGGTATGAGTACTGTTATGGTATGAATGCTGTTTGTGTATATGCTTTAATTATATTATTATAATTTATGTAATTTAATGAAATTAGTAGTATATTCAGTAGGGAGTATTAATTTGTTAATTTAATTTAGTTTTCATATGATAGATTAGCATTGGCCGTCATACACGCTTACACTGCTGAACCTCTTATTTTAGCATTAACGTCCATAAAAGAGTACGACTCAATGGACAAAGGCTTGAATTTTCTCTACTGTATAATAACTTTTAAATATTAAGGCAATAAAAATATCAATCTATCAATCTTATCAATCTATATCTCTCTCTGCTCAGAAGAAAATAGTCAGAATAATGTTCTACAGATCAAAATATGACATACTGACCTCATTTTCATAACATAAGCTGTACAAGTACCTGACATATTGTTCTTGCAAGCCTGTATATTTGTTTTTAACTCCTAAACACATTACTCTGACAATTGTTTCAGTCACACAGACATGATGGTGCAGAAGACCCTTCAAATAAGAATCCCACGGTACAGAACCACACATGCCAACAAAACATAGGCACAAGTGGGGTCAGATACTGGAATGATTTACCAGAAATATCAGAAGTTCCCTTTCATGTCTTCTTTCAAGTATAATGCTCAAACATTGATATATAGATACCAGCGAATTAAAATAGATTGTTGTAACTCTCTATTTTCACAATATTTAGAAAACTGATATTACTATGCATAGGGCTCAATAACAAAGCTGCCAAATGTTTTGTCATGTGTGTATGTGTATATGTGCATATATGGTGCTATGTGATAGTGTGTGTAGGTGTGTTGTATATGCATGTTTGTGTTATGTATAGGTGAATATGTATTGCTGAGTATATGTATATATGTATGTGTATATGTGTATATGATGTAATATATGCGTATGGGTATGTGTGTATGTATATGATAATGGTGCGTGTGTTTATGTATGTACGCATTTTGTGCAAGATGTTGTATGTATGGGGCTATATATGTATGTGTATGTATATGTGGTATACGTAATTTTCAAATGTATAAATAAGCGTGTGTGTATGTATATAGTCATATACATAATGTTTTATTGTTTATGCTAAGAACTTGCATGGTCTGTATGTTTTATAAAGTATGCAGAATATGTACTTGGTTTCTGTCTTAGGAATATAGTTTGCCGAAGTCGGTGGCCTTTAGCTCCCGTGTTGCTTGCTAGAATTCATAAAGCGATTAGGTCCACTACCACTCCACCACCACCACCCACCACCACACACACCACCACCACCCACCACCACCACCACACCACCACCACCACAACCATCACATCATCACCACACCACCACCATCATCACCACCACCACCACCACACCATCATAAACCACCACCACCACCACCCCCAACACACACCTTCAGCCCCACCACCACCACACCACCCCTATCAACCATTACCACCACCACCACCACCATCACCTCATCACCACCACCACCACCACCACCATCACTTGAGCTTCGACTCAAAACCAGACCTGGGCTTCAAATACAATATTGTATAATACTATTGATTATGTTACAAAAGGCCAATAAAAGTCTTAGTCAAAGGACTCTCTCCTCTCTTCTCTCTCTCTCTATCTCTCTCTCTCTCTCTCTCTCTCTCTCTCTCTCTTCTCTCTCTCTCTCTCTCTCTATCTCCTCTCTCTCTCTCCTCTCTCTCTCTCTCTTCTCTCTCTCTTCTCGCTCTCTCCTCTCCTCTCTCTCTCCTCTCTCTCTCTCTCTCTCTCTCTCTCCTCTCTCTCTCTCTCTCTCCTTCTCTCTCCTCTCTCTCTCCTCTTCTTCTCCCTCTCTCTCTCTCTCTCTCTCTCTCTCTCTCAGTTAAATCAAGAATGCACGTATTTGGTTCCTACATGCCGTGGGAATGCAAGGTGAGGGTTGAGGAAAGATAAGGCAGACCGAGTAAAAAAAAATACTGTTAAACGAAAGTCTTCCTGGTGGGTAATCAGTTATCAAAATTTAGATGGTGAATATAAAATTAATAACTCCTAAAAAACACCTGTTATGCTTTAAAACACAACGGCCAACATCAAAGTTCGAAACACAATGAAAGGAATAAAACGATTTGTTGAAAATATATATTTTAACGCATGAGGTCATTTTTGCCTCGTCTGCCTCATCAACCACTCCTCAAAAGGATGTAACCGACAACATCACAAGCCTCATTTAAAGTTCTCAGGAGACTCCCGGACAGTTCACTACCTTATCTAGACGCCAGAGTACCAGAGCCGCTGGACAGGCAGGGCGAGTGGATGCGAAAGAAGCATAAAAGGCGCGGGGGGATCCATTTCACTACATTGTGATACGTGTCGATCAGAGTCAGGGAAGAGACAAGGGACCCTCACAGCGCGGAAATTCTTTTTTGCCAAACAAAAGAAGGCAGGTTTCAAGGGATGCCTGTGTGATATAATGCTCCATTATTATTATGCTGTGGTAAATTCGCGTTCATGGCCAGTACATGATATTCCATGTTTTCCAAGCCCGATCTCATTTTGAGTTGATGTGGTCTGATTTGCTTTATTCGAGCTTCTCTAAGTAATAAGGATCCAAGCAGCTCCCACCCTCACTAAATTGGATTGATTTTAGGTGCATTTAAGTTCAGCGAAATGTAAAGTTTTGTCAGGAAATAAAGAATTGCTTTTCGTGGGATTTCTTCCATCCTTGTTTCTTGCCTTCATAAATTAGCTTCCATTAAATCCCCCCAATCACTTCTATTCTAGTATTTGTTTTTATGGTTATTTATCTTTTTACATCCAAATTTTGTTTTCCTATTAAATTCTTACTTGCGCCTTCCTTCTCTTTCTCTCTTTGAGCCTGTCTCTTCTTTCCATCACTGTCTCGTGCCCTTCCCTCAGTGAATACTCATTTCATTCTACGGTTCTTTCTCATTTCCTTCTCTTTTTCTCTATGTGGAACTATTAGAAGGGAACAGGAGAGATGTATTAAACCATACTGAGGTACACGCACTAAAAAATACAATACAATGTAGATAAAGAAACAAAATAATTGAGACGATCTTGTGGATATGTTTTTAAGCCACATCCTTCTTGCCACCGTCTTTTCCTATCCCCATGACCCACACCAACACGAGGTCATAAACCTTTGGCGAGGGGGGATGAAGAGGTAAGAAGGAGGAGTTTCAAGAGACGAGACGGAGAAGGGCAAGGAGGCCATATTGAGTCTGACTACCGCCACACCGTCTTACCCGCGGTTTTATGCGGATTACTTGAGTTTTTACAGATCAATTCAGAAGGGCGTGTGGTCTCCCCGAGACTGAAGGCGGGTGCAAGGCTGCCCGGAGCTACGATGATGAATAGAAACTAGCAGTGGAACCCCTCGCTTCCAAGTGTGGCGACGGGACTGACCGTTGAACGAGCGATGGAGAGAGAGAGAGAGAAGAGAGAGAGAGAGAGAAGAGAGAGAGAGCTTGAGAGAGAGCAGAGAAGAGGAGGAGAGGAGAGAGAGGAGAGAGAGGAGAAGAGAGCGAGAGAGAGAGAGAGAGAGAGAGAGGAGAGAAGAGAGAGAAGAGGAGAGAGAGAAGAGGAGAGAGAGAGAGAGAGAGAGAGCGAGAGCGAGAGCGAAGAGCGAGAGAGAGAGAGAGAGAGACGATGAGAGAGAGAGAGAGAGAGACGAAGAGGAGAGAGGAGCGAGAGAGGAGATGAGAGAGGAGAGAGATATTATATAGTAGAGCAAAGTTAAAAAAATGTGTTGCTGGCACTATCAAAAGCACGCACGATGAATGACAAAAATCACACTTAAAAGGTGATGTACATTATGAAAAAAGGCATCACGGAAGAATGTTGACAGCGTGGCCACCGAGAGATCTCTCTCTTCGGTTGGCCACGGTTCATTGGGGGCATACGCTTGTGGGGGCGGCGTCGCCTCGCCACCCTACGACTCCAACTCCCGGGGGTCAATACGCACGAGCTCCCATGCAGGATCCTTCCCATACCAGCAGCTCTCGACAAGAACATCAACTTTCCCAGCACGAGGCCTTGTGGGCGCCCCCTTGCCTCTCCACGCCGGATGTCTCTTACAAATACAACCCTGATTGGAAGGATCGGTTCAGGGTAGCGTGCACATTGACCACTATAGCCGAGGTGGTGCTGACGGATTATGCAGGTAACAGGCCTCGAGTCATCTCACGGTGCAATCGCTGATTTGACAAGTAATCATCCCCAGCGATACCCCTGATTCTGCGAAGACACTTATTACCAAAGGAATTGAACGTCTCTTCAGTCACTATTTAGTGTCCATGTCTCACAAACCATAGACTAAGACAGGGATCACACGCGACTTGAAGAGAACCGGATCTTTGTCCTTCGCCTAGGTAACGACAACGCCAAATACTCCGCTGAGCGAGTCCATAAACACCGGGTCTATGCCAATCCGCCGTAAGAATTCTTGACGTGACCCGCCGTCATTAGGGACTGCGCTACCAAGGTAGTAAAACTTTCCAGGAAACAATGTCATCGCCACCACAAATGAACAGACTGTACTGTGCCTTCATCTAGTAAGTCTCCAAACACCTGGACCTTGGTCTTTGAGCCAGGAGACCTCAAGTCACAAAGGCTTGCATCCCGTGCAGGCGCCGCGAGAGCCATCACCAGGACCCCAGCGACTCAGCAAAGATTACTGCCATCATCGACAAAAACAAGATCATGTGATCTTGGTGTTGCCGACGGATGCTCCACAATCACTTTGCATCTACAACATTGTCCACTACCCCCAAGTCCCTACCAGAGTTGAAAGGTAAGGGGCAAGGACGCCCCCTTGCCTCACTCCTGTATTCACAGAAGAAAGCTGGATACACCTGCCCTCCACTTCACAGCACTCTCACTGCACGTTGCGCCCCCTTAAGCAATGCCAAGACAATAGCGAGAGAGGCTGCGCAGAAAACTCGACCCGACATGGACCGAAAGATGCAAAGACAGCCTATCCAACGCCTTTTGCAGCGGACACTCCCCTCTAATGCTTCCTCCCACCCTCCCACCATGTCTAAGGCCTCGCTCACTATAGTACCAGGATGTACTTACACGAGTGGTAGGATAACTCTGTGAGGACCCCACAGTTCCCTCAACCTGCATTAGCCCTCTACGTGCCCGGTGCCTCATGACGAGCTGGGCGCTACTTCTTGCTCCCACTTGGCTGCGAATCGTCGGAATGTGAAGGGTGGACGGGGTGGAGAGAGTAAAGTAAGACGCAGCTGCTCTTTGCTTCGGTGAGATCATCATCCATCGTATATCTACACCGTAGGCACGCTGCAAGCACTAACCTTATGGAGAGTATTTTTCGCCGAGTCATCCGGCTGGTAATGAACGGTACATTTAGACTTGTTCAGAAAACAATGTTCCTTATTTTTGACCCCCCCCCCTCCTGGAAGCAGCAAAAGATTGATAATCATCCACGTATAATGTACTAACATCCCCTCAGGCAGTACATCACAACTACATTGATGGCCACAGCGAACAGAGCTTACACTCAAGACGCTACCTTGGGGATGCCACCAGCGGGGTGAAGCGGGTGTTCAGAAGTACAGTATGTTCCACTCGAACTCTAGAACCCGGGTGGCTAGGAAACTCTGGCGGAACACAGGCCAAAAGACCTCTTAGCCCGAACTCATACAGAAGATTGCAATATACCGTGTCTCCAAAGCCGTGTTCTTACGCCTTTTCAGTCGAAAATATGGTCACATGGGTTTGTCGAGAGCGAATGCCCCGCATAGTATGGATGCCTCTAAGGAAATTAAGCGCTTCCGTAGTAGAGTGATGGTTACGGAAGGCCACACTGAGAAAGGGAGAAAAAGTTTTCCCGTTCCAAAAACCATACACAAGTCGACCATTTACCATTTTTCGATAACTTACACACACACATGAAGTTAGGGATCTGGGCCGGAAATTCGGTGGTCCTTCCCAGCTTAGGGATCGGGATCCACCCCGCCACCCCCTCTACTTGGGAAGGTTCCTTCAATCCTAATCCTATTATAGATGGCTCACAAGAAATCTAGAGGCCTCATCTCTTAATGACAGAGCATCGCATATGTACATCATCTTGGCCTGGGAAGTGTCAGCAGCAAAACCTTTCATGGGCTTGACATAGCTCACGAGGTGTAAAAAGCGCATTGTAAGATTCCCCGCCTCTGGATGAAACAATCTTATGCTCTTCTCGTTTTCTTGTCGCAGTCTGTCCCTAGCCCAACTTGGGACGCAAGGTTTGTCTGCGCCACTGACACAAAACTGGTAAGCAAATTCCTCTGCTACAGTCAAGGATCTGCCAAGGGTCTCCATTAATCGATAGAACTGGAAGGGAGGATGGGATAAACTTCCCCTTATTTTCCTCACTCTAGTGCCAAACCTTGGACACCGGGGTAGATGCACAGATCGTACTTATATACGGCCCTCCAAGAGGAGTGACAGCCTCTTTCATAACCCGTCGGTATCTGAGCTCTGTGACCTGTGAAAAAGATATTTTTTAGGTCTACTGAAGTTGCCGCGAGATGTGATTGCGTCTCAGCACGGGCGGGAGTGGACTCCTCGTTTGCCGTACAGTCCTGTGTCCACCACGGAACAGGTCGGCGAGAGAAACATCCAGATGTGCGGGGAGGCTCAGCGAGGCTAGCAAAATGGATTCGAGACACAAAGTATCTACGCGGCCTCATCTTTGTTTGGAAAGTCACTATTTGTTAAAACACAAGCCTTTTGAAAGGCCCTCCCGTCTGGCCACGAGAGCGGCACCCATTTTGGGAGACATCGGGAAGGGGGCGGATGACACTGCTTTAAGTAGTATGGGATATGGTCACAATTATACTTCCCCGAAGAGAATCTGCCAACCTCCCATGGAGAAGTCGAGGGCGACCTGTTGGACTGCAGAGGATATTGTCATATCAGTCAATGTTCCCGTCTGCGGAATGGAAATGTGTTTGGTTCTCCCGTGTTTAATATATTTAAGTTGTTGGCCATCATAGAGTTACGAGGAATCACCGCGAACGATTTCTGCTGGAATCTCCCCACAGAAATGCTGGCCCATTCATGTCTCCCAGGAGAAAAAATGGACGGGAAGCTGGCAGATAAGCATCCTCAAGATCTGTAAGGTATGTCCTCATTTGGAGGTATATATTGGCAGACAGTAGGTCTTGTGCAGATGGATAAGCGACCTGCTACACGCCTGCAATGGTGATTGCAGCGGGATGACAGTTAGACATCCGGACGATGTTAAAGGCCACCAACCACCACCACTAAAGCCACCACCTTCTGAGTGTGGTGGTGTGGCAAGGTTAAAACCTGTCGGGCAGGAGACACTTCCCTGCCCTATCATTGTTTCTTGTTAACAGATAATTTTCTGAGTCCAACCGTTGAATGAAGAAGACTAGTTCTTCCCAATTTGCACGTAATCCCGAATAAATCCATTGGAGGATTGAAGATGTTATTTCGTGCCTCGAAGATGATGCAGTAGAAGCCTTAACGGCTTGTAGACGCTGCGCTATTTGACAAGCCCAGCAATCTTTTTTCTGTGTTGTTAGAAGATTGTTACCTACTTTTTCCTTAAGTCCCGATGTCGGTTGGCGTTTGCATTCCGGGCGGTTGAAATCGGGGTTCTCATAAGAGGACCGCGCGGCAGTAGTAGATACCGTATGTCCCACCCCAAGATGCCGCATTTACTGACGATTATTTACCACTTCTAGGTTTCTGATAGCTCCCGAAGAGGGTCTTGTCAGATTGCTTATCAGCCTGGCTATCAACTGCTTGTGGTGTCATAGGTTGTATGACACCTTCGCCATCAGAGTGAGGTAGAGCTGTGTCGCTAGCCCTTCAGGGTGGTAACAGGGGGCAGTGTATATTAGGAGTCACGGCAGTACTCCCACAGCCCTATCAGTAGGTTATCTTTACGCACGTCCATTCCCTTCTGCTCAGCAATTGATTTAGCCGGATGGGTACCCCACAGACTCTAAGGACTCATTGGGAAACTGCGAGTTTGGCTTCTGAGACTCCTTATTAGGATGGGTTTTTTGGAAGCCTCTTAGAGGGAGGAGTCGCTATTGTCATTTTTTCCCGTGTGTGGCCTGATGCCTGATCACGAGAGGTGGTTGGAGCCTCATTATGAGAAAGTCACCAGACTCCACCGAATCACAGGTCAGTAGCGAGAATTTATTCTTCATTGGATTGATGGATTAGTTTAAGAGAATGTGGTGGGTGGAACTGAGCAGGCTGATTAGGATCTTAGAAGCAGCAGAGCAGCCATCGCGGATGGGCCTCGTAGGTCCTGCTTCCTCCCCCGCCCTGCTTGTCCTGTGGGAAAGCTCTCTTCTGGTGCTCCCAAGACTGTAACTTGGGAGTTGGCCAATAAGGATGTCATTCTTCGAATTTGTAAGTCCCACATGTCCGGGAACTCGGGTGGGTGATCAACACGCAGTGGAAGCAAGTAGGAAGTTGACGTACAGTAAGCTGTGCATGGGAATCCAACGCACGAGCATCGACCACAGCGAGGAGGGGGATTTACCATTTTTTTTTGTCCGTGCACCATAGCTGTAGCACTCATAGCACTGCATAGGGCGGTCGATAAAGGCTTTTGTGATCCTGAGAGACTGGGGACCCGATCCTGATGGAAATCGGGGACTTGATCCGTAGAATGTGATAAATGGATCATGTTTTTGCTTCCGCTGACCTTATAGACCTGTTGAACTCTTTCCGGCCACATGTTTATATTTCTGCCTCGCAAACTCAAAGAGGTCGTAGTTGTAGATTCGCCTTTGCTGTATAAATTTTGGATGAGGTTTGATGGTATCAAAAATCCTGTCTTCGGATGGGCCATTTGGAAGAGCCATGCCGGCCTGAAGTAGGTCCCTGGCTCGGATTAAACCCCCCTGCCTACCGTTTCAGGTGGCCTTCCGGGGATCATTCCAATTTCTTTTTCAAATACTCTGGGGCGCCGCAAAGGAAAAAGTGTGCCACCACGGGTTTTCCTTATAGAACGCCACGTACCAATAGTGGTATGGCTATGTCGACAGGTGGAGTAGATGTAGTAGTTTTCCTCAAAGTGTTGGGATGTAGTCATCAGGGCCGTCTCCAATCATTTACAGAGCGAATGAGTTCGCTCTGTATGTCTCACTCCAATTTTCCATCTTTGTGGCTCCTCATACAGAGGAAGCATCATCTGCTGCAGGCAAAATTTATGTAGCACCTATTTGTTCGTCCATTGTCTCATAAATAAGTCCGGATGCGGCGAACCACACTATAAGACCTTGAAAATATCATGTATTGCTCTGTAAGTCAAGGCCTGGGACACTAGCCTGTTCATGAAACAATTTTTTTCCTATGTTTTATACACACCTGCAAGGTTTCCCATTGCTTTTTGACCTGGAAAAAGCCGAAAATCCACAACCATTTTGAGCTCAAATGTCAGGAAACCTGACATTTTGGGACTGGTACCCAATTGACTTGATATATTATGACTTGAGACCGGGGGAAATGGCTTGGGGAACATTTGACTCATTTAAACAATCTCCTCAATATCATTGACCTGCACCATAACCACGACAGCAAACACATTATTTAACTTAACTTAATTTACGAGCTGAGTCTGGAACGGAACGGTGTCGTGCCTTAACAGTAAAAGGGGAGGGAAGACAGCTAATATATAGATAGCTAATTGGTTGTGCCTCTTATATCTGATGGCAGCATGCATGCAAGGTGTGTGTGCCTAGACCTGTCGAAACAATTTTTTCCCTATTTTTATACCCCCCTGCCAAGGTTTCCCGTGCTTTTTGACCTGGGCAAGCCGAAAATCACAACCATTTTGAGCTAAAATGTTAGGAACTTTTGCCTCATTGGACCCTCAAAGATATTAAGCCCGCGACAGTAGAAAAGCGCCTAATTTTTTGCCTCCGCCATACTTTTTTTTTCACCTGAGACTTGTTGTTCCATTGGGATAGAACAACAAATTTGGTTTATCAAATTTGAAGACATTTTTAATATATTTCTGAAAAACAATCCAAGTAAACATTCAAGAAAAAAAGACACTCATATCCAGAAAAAAAGCAAAAGTTTCTGAAAATTTCATATAAATTTCATAAACTATTACAAATCTTGACATCAAAAAATATGTGCACAAAGACTCTAAAACTATTTTCAAGGCAGAAAACTCCTATGTCAGGTCCAGAAAGGACACTTCACATCTCTCATTTTTTCAGAGTCTGCTTCTGAAGCTATCAAATCGCTCACGGTTGTATGTCCACAGTTTGAAGAAGGTAACTGTGTTTGCTCAGGAATCTGTGGGGTAATGATGTTTGCGAAATCAGTCATCACATCTTGACTCACCCCCGCTCTCAATGTAATTCACTACTTTACATTGCTGACATAATTCCAGGGCCTTGCTGTATCATCACTCCTTGGCCATGTCGCCACAGGTTGCAGGAAGCCAGTCCTAACTCAATGCCAAAGGGTGTCCAGCAGAAGTATGACTCTCGGACCAACTAGATCAGCCGAGCGTCCGTCTTGGCTGTAACCTGAGGTAATCATAGGTTTTCCCATCGTCCTGAAGCTATCTGGCTTCTCAGTGGCGGTGCAGCTTGGCAGCAATGTCCTGCTTCTCATTTGTCACCTGAGTCTGCTACCGAAGAGAGCGAACGGCAGCAACTCCTGTGTCAGTACCACTTGTGGTTTTCAAGTTTTTGTAGCACTGCTGAGCATCATCTGGGATCTGTCTCTTGAACTTCATCATGTCCTTCATGAACTGCAGATCATTTGCAGTGAGCATCTGCAGCAATGTAGATGACATCCATACATGGGTGTATAGAACAGCCTAGAAAGAGGTTCCAGGGCGTTCCAGCTTCACAACATTTTCTTCATCGTACTCCAGCCTGCTCAGCAAACATTAACATCTTTCATAGAATCAGGTTTCTGGCCATCCACCTGGCCTGAGAATGGCTCCGGACGACTCATTGGATTCGCGGGGGCGTGTCTCCAAGGACGATCGTGTATCTCAGCCATCCTCACGGTAGTCAGCTCTAGGAGGCTTCTCCGACCTCAGGATTTTCCTGTATATTCCTTGCACTCTTTCTTCTTTTTATTCAACCATTTTTGTCTGATGGACCAGGGTTGTAGGGTTTCTGTGGTAAGATCTGTCCAAACGTCCTTGAAGTGCTTGAACCAAGATTCCTCTGGGCCTCTTAACCTGCAAACAGATTCTCCCAGACAGCACCCAACCAGGCACTTCTAGAATGTGTTGTCTGCAGGCCAGAGTAGAACACCTTCCGTCAAGCTGTTGCTCAGGAAGCTTGCCGCTCCCCGATGTACATCCACTGTTGCTGGCCGTTGTGTCAAACACAAGGGAAGTGATCACTCCAGTAGCCCCCATGCCCTCCATCAAATCCATGGATGCCTCTGCCCTGAGCCGTTTCCTGTTTGAGCTGTCTATCACTGGTACTCCCAGTAGCTTGCCTTCATGATATTCAGTGGTCCTGAGAGACAGCCAGCCAGAGTCTCTGACGTGGGTCCACCAGATCACTTCCCAGGACATCTCTCAGTCATCTTGCCATCCCAGTGGATAGCCAGCATACTTGGGAGGGTCCTCGCTATGCTGCATGTACTCCTGGCCTGAAATGTGTCCTTGTCAGCAATCCTGTGTTTCCGTCTCGGTTGTGAGGTTGAGATGACAAACTGGTCCATGTCCAGCTCCCACCACCTTCAATGTAGCAGAGACTAAGGCTGTCACGTGGGATTGTCAGACAATCCCAGACGATCAGCGGTACTGCAGATGTCCAACTACACTCCAGGACCCTCCTGGGAAATGTGAGAGTCCACAGTGGTCTTGGTGATGTGAACATCCAGGACGAGGTTGTTGGTAACATGTCCCCCATCTGCATTCCCTTCACTGTCCGGTTGGGTCCAGCCCCAGGTAGACCATCAGCAGCAGTCCTGTCGCTGTGTGGGCAGCTGAAAATTGGAGAAATTTTGTGACAATTCATATCTGTGTTCCTCTCTCTGCTCCTGCTGCAGTCCTTGCAGCCCTCTCTGCTTGCTGCTGGGACCGTGACTCAAATATGCCTTGTCATGACCCAAGACATTGGGCCCTTGTTCTCCTCTGGGCTCTGAATCCTGGTAGACCCTGATGTCCGTGTCCTTTCTTCAGCCCTTGATAGCAGTCGGGTTTTCTCTCTATTTCCTGAATGGCATCTGAAGCTCCTATGTCGAACAGGCTATTAATGCCGGACAAGGCACTCCTTTTCTCCCTCCAGGGTACGCTTTCTTAAAGCCTTTATTCCTTGCTAGATCTCTGTGCTTTTTTTGTGAGTGTCATGAAATGCTGCGCTCATTGTACTTGGTTCATAGGTCTTGATCCAGCCATCTGCCAGAATGGGATGATAGCCTCCACTGTTTTCATTGGCGAGGTCTTGGTGCTTAGGATTCCCTGTATTTTCTGGCAAACTCTGGAGATGGAGGAAGTACTGGAAAGCCTGTCTGTTTGGTGGGTAACTGGGAGCCACTGATGCTGGGGGATTATGGGTAGACTATCAGGAAGTTTTCCTGTAGCCCGATCTAGTAGCAGGTTCGGCGTGACGCTTGTCTCTGGACTGCGGTGGCGGTTCTGAGATGTCAACTTTGCGTCCTCGAGCTCCTTGGGCTTACTGCCATAAGTGAAGTTATCTGTGAAGTATCGGTCTGGATTTGTTAGCAGGTTTCAAACGAATCTTGCCACAAACATAACATACCATTTAGATGTCCATGCTAAAACCATTGTGAATTGTGGACTAGAGTGACAATAAAATTAAATTTAGTTTAAAAAATTTTTTTGAAAATTTTGTCTGTAAATATCACATGTAATATTTCCATAAATGTTTCTATGCATTTTGATGTTTCATTCAAGCAAATCTAATTACTTGCTTTAACCTGCTTATGCCCATTTATTGGTGAAAAAATAGTCCGAAAACAAACATCAAAATGCTCCCGAAACTTGCCGTTTCAGAAAACGTGTAATAGAATATACTTCATGCTTCCGTGAGGCAAAGGTTCCTGACATTTTTGGCTTATAATGGTTGTAATTTTCGACTTTTTCCAGGTCCAAAAGCTTGGAAACCGTGCAGGAGGGGTATAAAAATGGAAAAATTGTTTTCTCCTGAACAGGTCTACTGGGACACGTTGGACAGAAGCAAGGTGTCCAACGTAGAAGTGCCCCTGGGCCAGGCTCGTTTCCTCAATCCCTGTCCTGCGTCCTTAAAAGTGGGACCGCAGACCGGGGGAGCTAATGAGGAAGGGGCGGCTGCCCGCCTTCGTGCCAACGTCGGGCCTGGAAAGTTGCCAGAGTGGCAATGTGAGAGGATCCTAATGGGGATGTCAGACAAGCGGACGTCAGGGAGAGAGGCAGGCCGGGGTAAATTTTAGGTTGATACATAAACACAATTACTTCACTTCCCCACGCCCCCACCCATCAGCACGGATCCCGAAAACGGGAAGCTGTCTGTTTGGGGCAGGGACCTCACCCCACAAGCTCCAGGGTAGGCGGGGAAGTATACCTTCGTTGCCAAGTGTGTTGTGGCACCGCGGGACCGATGTCGGTGCCACCAGGCAACCTCCGCTTCATGTCCCTGAGCCAACGCATGACGGCGATTGATCCAGCGGGGCCACCTGACCTTCCCGTCTTACCCACAACCCCCCTACCAAGGAGCGTGTTGCCCACCGAAGGGAAACTACCACCCTCCCCGCGGTGGACTCAACTCCTCCCAGATAGAGAGGCGCCCGGGAAATAATCGGGACTACCACGCACGGCAAACATGTGGGAGCGGAGCGTGAAGTTTAAAAGGAACGAAGAAAGCGTGAAGACGGAAGAGAAGGGTCTCACCGGGCCTAGAATCGCCCCTAAGGCCCAGTTGCAATAAGTGGTTCATTTTCACCCAGTACACGATAGGTGAGGTGGGGCGCCCGACGAGTGATACTTCCATTGATAAGTGTTTCCATGAACGGCTGATTTTGCCCCCATCGGCATGAGGACCCGACGTCCGGGAGCCATGGCGAGGTTGGGTATGCGGAGGGGTCATCCACCCTAGACCAAGACTCAGATGCAATAACAAAACATTGTCAATTTGGCGCCAAAGACGGTTCCGTGACTCCCCACGTCAGATAAAATACTATCTTATAAGGTAAAAATATCGCATGTGGCCTCACCAAGTTTTTAAAATTTTGATGTAAATATGTACAGTTTTTAACCAACACTCCCTACATTTGACCAATCTACCCCGTCATACCGAAGGAGGGGTGGGGCTGCGCCCCTTCCAACCCCTGCTAGTTAAAATAACACTAAACGTGGACTTGTTTTCGTAACCTAACCTCGCTAGGGGCTTTTGCCCCCCCCCCCAACCCTCCCGCTAGTTAACGCACTGATCGCGCTAGGCTTGTTTTCTTAACCTAACCTTCGCAAGGGGGGTTTCGTTCCCCCCCCAGACCCCCCGCTATATTAACCTAACCTCACCTATGCATTGTTTTCTTAACCTAACCTCGCAATGGTGGGTGTTCTGTTCCCCCCCAGACCCCCCCGCTATTTTTACTACCTACCTGGGCATTGTTTTTTTTCTTACAAGCTCAGCAAGGGGGGTTTCGTTCCCCCCCAGACCCCCCCGCTAGTGTAACTAACCTAACCTAGGCATTTTTTTCTTAACCTAACCTCGCAAGGGGTTTCGTTCCCCCCAGACGCCCCCCGTATAGTTTAAACTAACCTAACCTGGGCATTGTTGTTCTTAACAAAACTCGCAAGGGGGTTTCGTTCCCCCCCAGAACCCCCCCGCTAGTTACTAACCTAAAACCTGGGCATTGTTTTCTTTAAGAAAACTCGCAAGAGGGTTTCGTTCCCCCCCAGACCCCCCCTGCTCAGTTAACTAACCTAACCTTGCTTGTTTCTTAACCTAACCTCGCAAAGGGTTTTTTTTTCCCCCCCAGACCCCACCCTCTAAGTTAACTAACCTAACACTGGCATTGTACCCCCCCGCTAGTTAACTAACCTCACCTGGGCATTGTACCCCCCCCCCGCTAGTTAACTAAACCTAACTTTGGTCAGTGTTTCTTAACCAAAACTCGGCAAGGGGTTTCGTTCCCCCCCAGACCCCCCCTGCTAGTTAAAGTAACCTAGCCTGGGGCATTGTTTTCTTACAAAACGTCGCAAGGGGGGTTTTTCGTTCCCCCCAGAACCCCCCCGCTGAGTTAACTACGTAACCTGGGCTTGTTTTTCTTAACAACACTCGCAGTGGGTGTTCGTTCCCCCCCAGACCGCCCCCGCTAGTTAACTACCGAACCCTGGGCATTGTTTTGCTTAACAAAACTCGCAAGGGGGGTTTTCGTTCCCCCCCGACCCCCCCGCTAGTTAACTAACCTCACCTTGGCATTTGTTTTCTTAACCTACCCTCGCAAGGGGGGTTTCGTTCCCCCCCAGACCCCCCGCTGTTAACTACCTAACTTGGGCATTGTTTTCTTAACCTAGACCTCGTCAAGGGGGGTTTCTCCCCCCGTCCAGACCCCCCTGCTAGTTTAACTAATCATACCTGGGCACTTGTTTTCGTTACCTAAACCTCGCTAGGGGGGTTTTCGCCGTCCCCCCCAGACCCCCCTGCTTAGTTGACTAACTACCTAGGGCATTGTTTTCGGTAACCTAACCTCGCTAGGGGAGTTTCGTTCCCCCCAGCCAGACCCCCTTTGTTATTTTTCATTTCCACGGCTGTTTGTGTGTCCCAAGATTGGATGGGTGAAAATGGTAATAAACCCTCCGGATCAAAACGCGGGAGAAACACCGATGGGTTATGTTGAGTTGTTGACTGTCTTGACTTGCGTTCTTGTCACGGAACTAACCCACAAAACCCCTGAAAAGTATGTATTAGCTGCCCTTTTTGGCTTCGTAACGCGTTGATTCTTCATCAGAAATGTATCACATATTGAATATGTTGATTATATTGATGTTTCAATGGAAGTATTTTTATAATACATGATGCTCAGCGATCAATCTCGTCGGTAGGGGTTACCGCCCGACATTTTTGCCCGATGGGGGCCCACGAATGGGGAATAATGGCGGCTGTTTCTTGAACCAGAGGTGTCGGCATTTCCACGCCGGGACCCTATGGGGATCACGATAAGACCTTCTTGGCAACTGGGCCTAAGAAATGAGAAAAGAGGGAGGAAGCATAAGGCTCATCACCGGAAGGCTCCACCTCCCAGTGGGACGAAGGGGGAGCGCTTGGTCCACGAGGCCGACGGCCACCGAACCCAACCATGGCAGGCAGGCCGCCAAGTAGGTGGCGGCCGTCGACCACGCTTCAAGCCCGCCACCACGGGACAAGGTGACTCCCCACAGCGGGTAAACAATGACAAATTCGCATACAATAATGTGAAAGAAATGAACAACATGAAATGTAGTTTGTCCAAGCAAACATCTTAAGATGAGACACGCTATTCACGACAAGCATACACTGTATTAGAGAAAAATACACACCGCATCAATTGAAATCCACCATTACAGCAAGGGAAGTTATTAAAAGGAAAAAATAGCAAAAATATATAGTATAAGTATTATATAAATGGTTTCATTTAAACGGCAAGCAAAAATAAACAAGAGAAGAATATAAACTGTAAAACCAACAAAATATACCTGTAAACACACACTGTATGCATATATATATGTATGCCTAATTTGCCTATGTATATATAATTATATATAAATATAGATATAGATATATACAATTCAAAAATACCAATTTGGAATGCTTGCAAAGTAGGCCTTACACACCAAGATATGCATATTACACATAGTTATCACCCTGTACATCACTGTCCTGTACGAAACTGGTCGAGGTTCGTCACTTTCTCCATCTACATCCAGCATGACGGACTGGTGCCTAACATTGTTTGCAGTCCTGGCCATTGCACTTAGTGTCAATACGTTGGAGCAGTGCACGGCCCAAGCCCTCTACAACCGCATGACACACCACATCCATCTGCTCTGCAGCAGCACGATACCATGTTTAGAGCAGAGTTGTCAGGGGCTATTGCGGATCTGTTTTCAATGGGAAGTGAGGTTGTTATCTTTCAGTCTCCATCCCCACTCTTTTGTCTCCATGACATTCCCCATCCACTACTGCACTGTTAAGGTATGTTCTGAAGGAATCTGCTTAGCTCAGCAATTGTTGGCGGTCAATGTTGACAGCTGAAGTTGATGCAGAGAGGTCCTGCTGATTTCCTTTTTTTGTAGGCAATGTATCGGACTTGTCCAGTGAACACATTGCTGCTAGCTCCATATAGCGTCAGGAGGAAGCAATTCCACCTGCGCTCTTGCCACTTGCTGGTGAGTGTTCCCAATACTTGTTGAAAATTTGAAGACCATACTCCTTCTTCTATGTACCAGGTTGAATGTCCTTGCCCTTACCCTGGCGATAAACGCAGGACACAGTAACGCAACCATTATGTGCATGAGCACCTTCAGAATATGACTTGTGTTGCCAACGGTTGGCTTGAATGTCACGAATCCTGTACAGTGTTATGGGGTTTCTTCCGACACAGGGGCTATACAATCCATGTTGTGTGCTTGACCACCAGCATTACCGTATGTCAGTGTCTGTACAGCACAACCACAGGTTTCCCTGACTCTGCTAATGATAGAGCTGTTGATACAATCGGGCAATCGGCATCATGCCTTGGCCTGCTTCACTAGAATGCCTGACTGACACAAAATTACCTAAGCAAAATTTGTATTATTCGCTCCTATGTGACCATTGGCCATAAATGCAGCTGATAAATAGTGGTTTGCATTTCTTGGTCCACAAGATTTTACTAGAATGTGGCTGTCTTTGCTCGCCACTGTTGCTCAAGCTGCCTTGTTTGAGATGTGTTTATAGCCATCAAATACACAGTAGTGAGTGCTATCACTGGCTCCATAGTGTTCATGGCATAGGATACATAACCGTGGCACAAACCCTCCTGTAGTGTAATTTTTGTAGGCACAACAACCACTGTTTGCACCAGAGTGACCCCCATCCACAACATAGTGACACTTGTCTTGCATGTCGGTTGCGCAAGGGACAAACGACTTCAAGAGTGTACCTAGGGCACTGCTTGTTTGGCTTCCGCATGACACCGAATCATGAAACAGGAAAAGGTTGATGGGCAAGCTCATCTATATTAATAAAAGCTGAAAGTGTTCTGTACTGTGTGTGGTGTTGGGTGTGTGTGTGGTGGTGGTGTGTGTGTGGTGTGTGTGTGTGTGTGTGTGTGTGTGTGTGTATGGTTTCCGCCCCCCTTGGTGCGAATCCCATCATATGGCACATCTTGGAACCGGTTGACCAGGGGAGGGTTTAAAGCCCCTTATGAGATATCCCGATAATTTTTTTTTTTTTTTTTTTTTAGCAGCCTATTAGCGAGAATTTGTGAAAAAAAAGTGGTTTGCGAGAATTCGAGGAAACCTTGCTGTAGGGTGGATGGTAATGGGTGGAGTGGAATGGGGTGGGGTGATGGTATGGGTGTGGGGTGATGGGTGGTGAATGGGGGGGGGTGATGGGTGATGGGTGGGGTAATAGATGGGGAGTGATAGTAATGGGTGAGTGAATGGGTGTGTGGTGATGGGTAATGGGTGAGTGTGAAATGGTGGGGGTGATGGGTAATTGGGTGAGTGAATGGGTGGTGGGTTTATGATTATGGGTGAGGGAATAAATGGGGAGTGATGGGTATGGGTGAGTGAATGGTGTGTGGGTGATGGGTCATGGTGAGTGAATGGGTGTGTGGGGATGGGTAATGTTTGAGTGATGGGTGGGGGTTATGGGTGAGGGGTGAGGGTAATAGATGGGGAGTGATGGGTAATGGTGAGTGAATGGTGGGGGGGTGATGGGTAATGTGTGAGTGAATGGGTTTCATGATTTCAGGAAAGCTAGGAAGGGGCTATCTGAGAGTCTGTGTTTGGAGGGCCGAAGGCCCACCAATAGCCCTCCGCAGAGCTACCAAAAAGTCCCTGCCCCGGAGGTGGCTTTTGCGGCTAGGTTGAGTGAATGGGTTCGGGTGAGGGGTAATGGGTTGAGTAAATGGGTGGGGGTGATGGTAAATGGGTGATTGAATGGGTCGGGGTGATGTGAATGGCTTGCGTTAATACATACTTTCTACATCCTATTTCATGAAGCGTAGAAGGGGCTAATCTGGAGAGTCTGTGTTTGGTGGGCCGAAGGCCCACCAATAGCCCTCCGCAGGAGCTAGCCCAAAAAGTCCGCCGGAGGCGTCTTTTGCGGCTAGTATGACATAAACTCTTCCAGGTCAAAGCTTACCTATCCAAGACCACAGTTGATTCTGTTTGAAGAACATATCAGGAATTAATGACGTTTTTTTCCCCTGGGCCGTGATGTTATTGAACAAGGTGGTTAGTCCATCCTTGTTTTTTCAGGCTTGCTGTACACCGATTCCGTCCGTCACTTGTCTCCAACGCAGACCTAATTTCTTCCCAAATTGTCTTGGGACATATTTACACACATGCTATTCTCCTCTGAATACACAAAACACAACGAAATAAACAGTTGGTACGTATAAAATTGTACAGATAATCTGGCATAAGACTGATGAACAAGTGCATCTACGCCCACTTTATATTAGTTTTTAGCTTTGGGGTATCGTTTCAGATTCTCATCTTGGCTTCTAATTAATGGTTTAATCAACCATCCACATGCACCAAGACCTATATTTTGATACCTTTTTTGTCTTTCTATCACTGTCTGAAACCAGAGATATGGGAAACTCAAGGACTGGCGGCCATTTGGCAGCGGCCATTTTGATTTCAGCTGAGCACAGTAGGATTTCTGAAGACATTTTAGTAGTTTAATCAAGGACAATTTTCTGAACATAATCCCTGCAATTTTAGCTTGTTTATAATTTGGTTTTCGGTTTTTAAAACCAATTACTCCTGACTATGTGTTGTATCTGTAAGAGATAATTCGCCGTGGAGGAGGCCAGGGGGCGCCCCAAGTGGCAAGTCTATGTCTTTCCTGTCGGCTAGTTGCTTGTGGTAGGGGGAAAGGACATACATGGGGAACGTCCCCGCTGGTGACCCCCGGGAGTGACTGGTCATAGGGGTGGTGGCGAGGAGAGTCGCCCACCCGGTGTATTCCTCTAATGAATGGATTTGAGTGCCTAAAGGCGGATTCCCACACAGTCCGTTTCTGCTAAACGGATTCCGCTGTCCGTTTCAGCGCCCAATAATGACGTCCACAAAAAAGTCGACCGCACCGAGCGGATTGAGTTTTTGTGCCGTCACAAAGATAGAATCAAGTCATCTCTCCGCTCGGCGGTGTCCGCTCGAGCTGAGGTAACAAAATGTGCCCGGCTCCCACTACAGCCACTCAATCGGTGATGATAGTGACGTCATCTGTTGTGCAGTGAACAGGTACCGGAATCCGTAGAAGGGACCTATCGGAACCGGGCCTTAACTCCTTGGACTATGTAAAATTCTTCGACTATTGGACATAAAAGTGGAGGCATTCTCATCTCCTTTTCCTTTTGGCAGAAATTTTCCAATCATTGCGATTTCAATGTCCACGCATTAGCTTTGGCTTTAAAATTATCTTCTTTTTCACTGCAAACCGGGTGAAGACAAGCCTATCAACTATTCTTTCCTCCAGGACCTAAGAGCAGCTGGTGGCAGCACACCACCCGTAATTCCTTACCGCCTTGGATACCATGTCCAACATTCTTGAATATTTTCTATAACTACTTACCCTTCAGCTTACTCGCCCCCCGAAAAAGATAGAGGGCTTTGTTGAAAAAAAACAAAACCCCAGGGCTTTTGGGGCCCATAAAAAGCCTTTTGGCCTTTTGTCTTCATTCTGGGGAATTTGGGGCCTTTTTTTTGAAAACGGGGGAAACCCCCAAAAAAAATTACCCCCCCCAAAAAAAAAAAAAAAAAAAAAAAAAAAAAAAAAAGGGGGGGGGGGGGGGGGGGGGGGGGGGCAATTTTTGAAAAATTAAGTTCCCCTTCCTTTTATTTTGTTTGAAACCCCCATTGGCCAAAAATCCCCCACCCTGAAAAGTAGTGGTTTGCATGTTCTGGTAAAACAAGATGTTACTAGATGGGCTGTCTTTGCTCGCCACTGTTGCCAGCTGCCTTTGTTGAGATGGTGTTTATACCATAAAAATACAACAGTAGTGGTGCCACTGCTCCATAGTGTTTCAGGGCATAGGATACAAAACCGTGGCAACATCTCTGTGTTAGATTTTTGTAGCCAACCATGTTTGCAACAGGTGACCCCCATCCCCCAAAACATAGTGACACTTGTCGGGCATGTCGGGTTTTTGGGGCAGGGACAAACGACTTCAAGAGTGTACCTAGGGCACTTTTGTTTGGCTTCCGCATGACACCATCATGAAAACGGGGAAAAAAGGGTTGAGGGGGCAAGTATTATTTAATAAAAGCGAAAAGTGGTTTTGTCGGGGTTGGTGTGGTGTGTGTGTGTGTGTGTGTGTGTGTGTGTGTTGGTATGGTTTCCGCCCCCTGGTGCAAACCCATCATATGGCACATTTTTGGGAACCGGGGTTGACCGGGGGAAAGGGGTTTTTAAAGCCCACTTAAGATGACCCCGTAATTTTTTTTTTTTTTTTTTTTTAGCAGCCTATTAGCAAAATTTGGGAAAAAAAAGTGGGGTTGCGAGAATTGGGGAAACCTTGATGTAGGGTGATGGGTAATGGGTGAGTGAATGGGTGGGTGATGGGTAAGGTGTGGGGGATGGGGAGTGAATGGGGGGGGGTGATGGGTGATGGGTTGAGGGAATAGTGGGGAGTGATGGGTTTAATGGGTGAGGAATGGTTTTGGGGGTGAGGGGTAATGGTGAGTGAATGGGGGGGTGATGGGAATGGGGAGTGAATGGGTGGGGGTGATGAGTGATGGGGGGGGGAAAAATGGGGAGTGAGGGAATGGGTGAGTGAAGGGGTGTGTGGTATGGGTAATGGGTGAGTGAATGGGTGTTGGTGATGGGTAAGGGGTGAGTGAATGGGGGGGGGGGTGATGGGTGATGGGGGGGGGAAAGATGGGGAGTGGGGTAATGGGGGTGAAGGGTGGGGGGTATGGGAAATGGGTGAGTGAAGGGGTTTAGATTTCAAAAAGCTAGAAGGGGCTATCTGGAGAGTTTTGGGGTTTAAAGGGCCGAAGGCCCCCCAAATAGCCCTCCGCAGGAGTCCCCAAAAAGTCGCCCGGAGGGTGGCTTTTGCGGCTAGGTGAGGAAGGTGCGGGGTGAGGGTTAAAATGGGTGATAAATGGGTGGGGGGTGAGGGAAAGGGGTGAGTGAATGGGTCGGGGGTGATTGAAGGGGTTTGGCTTTAATACTAATTCAAAATCCATGTTTTCAGGAAAGCTAGAAGGGGGGATCTGGAGAGTCGTTTTTGGTGGGCCAAAGGGCCCACCAATACCCTCCCAGGAGCTACCCAAAAAAGTCCGCCCGGGGGGGCGGCTTTGCGGTATTTGACATAAACCTTCCAGGTCAGAGCTTACTTCAAGACAAGTTGATTCTTTGAAGAACAGATCAGGTTTAATGACTGTTTTTTTTCCCCCGGGCAGTGATGTTATTAAAACAGGGGGTGTAGCCATCTTTTTTTTTTCAGGCTTGCTGTCACCAGAGTCCCCGTCCCTTGTCTCCAACGCCGAATAAATTTTTTCCCCAAAATTTCCCTTACATATTTAAAACGATGCTATCTCAAATACAAAAAAAAAACAACGAAATAAAAAGTTGGTACAGTTAAAATGTACAGATAATCTGGCATACGAATGATGAAAAGTGCATCTACGCCACACCTTTAATTAGTTTTTGCTTTGGGGATCGTTTCAGATTTCATCTTGGCTTCTAATAATGGTTTAATCAACTCCACAGCCTCAAACCTTATTTTGATACCCTTTTTTTTCTTTCTACAGTCTGAAACCAGAGATATGGGAAACTAAAGGACTGGCCCGGGCCCTTTTGGACGCCATTTTGGATTTCCGCTGAAGCACAAATAGGATTTCTGAAGACTTTTTTAGGGTTTAAACAGGACAATTTTTGACATATCCGCAATTTTAAGCTTGTTTATAATTTTGTTTTGGGGTTTAAACCCCTTACTCCCGGGCTAATTTGGGTTGTATCGTAGAGATAAATTTGGGGTGGAGGAGGCCAAGGGGGGGGCCCACAAGGGGCCCCGTCTATGTTTCCCCTTTGATAGTTGTTTGGGATGGGAAAAGGGGCATACATGGGGGCCACGCGGGTGACCCCCGGGAGTACTCTAGGGTGGGGAGGAGAGGCGCCCCCCGGGTAAAAGCCTCAAGATTGATTGTTGACCCAAAGGCGATTCCCACAAGTCGTTTCACGGATTCCGCTGCCGTTCAGCGCCCAATAATGACGTCACAAAAAAGTCGACCGCACCGAGCGGATTGAGTTTGTTTGCCGTCACAAAGTTAGAATCAAGTCATCTCTCCCGCTCGGCGGTGTCCGCTCGAGCGGAAGGTACAAAATGTGCCCCGGCTCCCATTTACAGCCACACTCAATCGGTGATGATAGTGACGTCATTGTTGTGCAGTGAACGGTAACGGAATCCGTAAAAAAGCGGACCTATCGGAACCGGCCTTAACTCCTTGGACCTATGTAAAATTCTTCGACTATTGGACATTAAAAGTGGAGCATATCTCATCTCCTTTTCCTTTTGCAGAAATTTCCAATCATTGCGATTTCAATGTCCACCATTAGCTTTGGCTTTAATCTTCTTTCACTGACAAACCGGGTGAAACAAGCCTACAAACTATTCTTTCCTCCAGGACCTAGAGCAGCTGGTGCAGCACCCAACCCGTATTCCTGACCGCCTTGGAGACCCTGTCCAACATTCTTGATATTTCTATAACTACTAACCCTTCAGCTTACCTCTGTTAAACTATTCTCTCCGTTGGGTTCCTCCGATCACAATCTTATTTATGTTCAATCCCTCCGGTGGGCCCTTCCCGTGACCCACCTAAGTGGAGATGCTTCTGCCATTTCAACTCAAACTAAGTAAGAGGACCTAAGGCAAATACTCTCTGATTTTCCATTGAATGATTATTGGTTCCATGTCAGAGACCCACCTCTTTGTACAGAACGCAAAACTGAGGTCATAGTCTCTGGCATGGAGGCATACATTCCACACACTTTTTTATAATCCAAAAGCCCGTCAATTTTAGCTTAACTCTGCTTGTTCTCATGTTGTCCAAGATAGAGAGACGGCTAACAGACGGTACTGTAACCATCCATCTCCTGAAACTCATGCCCCTATATGGCCTATATATTTATGCCCGTAATCATGCCAAATTTTTTCTTCAACATACCAAAAACTCCTTCATTCTAATAGATGACAAAATCTTTCTGAATCAAACTCCTCTCGTGACTTTTGACATCTAGATAATATCATATCTAACATTTTTTCTTCTCCCATCTTTCCCTTCCTATGCTTCACCAGATGGCTCCACAGTTGTTTTCATATATTCATAAAGCTGAACTCTTCACTGAAACTTTGCTGAAAATTCCCACTCTGGTTGATGAAGGACTAGTTCCACGTTGTTCATCCACCTCTGACTATATTATGCATGTTGTTATGATCCTTCGTAATAATGTTGTGACGAAGACACAGCCACAAGCAGAACACGGGAAGGATCGGCATGGCGGCCGCACTCGAGGAGAGCGAGGGGTATATAAGGGCGCGCCCCCGCCAGCGACAGTCAGTCCTGGTCGCGGCGTCAAGCCCCCCGAAAATCCTCTCCTCATCCTCACCTAACCTTCTCAAAATCCTGTTTAGACAGCCATAAGTCACCGCGAGAGCATCCCCAACTCCGGTTCAGACAGCCATAAGTCACCGTGAAATCATCCCAACTCCCATCCCTACTCCGGTGTGACGCCAGCTCGTCACCGTGAGAGCACCCCCACTCCAACTCCCACTCCCACTCCGTCATTCACTACCTGTCCTCCCGTCCCGTTCCTCTCTTCCACTATCTGCAGGAGGCCGTGGTGGATCCCCGTGCAGCTGGTAAGGGCGGGTGTTCCCTGCCTTACACACCCCGACTGGAGCACGCACGCCATCAGTTAAAGGCCCCTCCTGGCGGTGCCTTTACCCACCTCCCCCATCACGCCTTCACCGAGCCGCAGAGGCCCTCGGTGGTGAGGCCAACCGCGGTGGGACTCCTGGCCGCCTCTCCCGTGTGGGCGTCCAGCCCACTGAAGACACCGCCCGCGCCTCAAGCCCTCACACCGGGACGCTCACTCCCTGTCCTGTTGGTGACTGAGGCCAAACCGCGGTGAAACTCCTGGCCGCCCTCTCCTGTTCGGCACCCAGTCCCCAGGGGTCACCAACGCGCACCCAAGCCACCCACCACGGGACGCTCGCTCCCTGTCCTGTTGGTACCTGAGGAAGGACTTGGGAGTCTGGTGCCTAGCCGCTGCCAAGGGGCAGTGATATATATATTATGTATGCTACCAAAAGGAAGTGTAAAACAAAGAGGTATAAACACAAGCGGAGATCCCAGTTTCTTGGCCCTCGGGAAAACTGATAAGCCACGTAACGATGTTGTCTTTGCCCTTTGTCCCTAGATCCCAGAGGCTTACGGTCTTGACGGAGTCCCTCCTATAATTCTAAAAAACTGTGCTTCTGTGCTGCCACACTGCCTGGTCAAACTTTTTGTTTTGTTTCTACTTCCACCTTCCTTTTGCTGAGTTTCTCACCCCAAACTGTGAGTAAAGCCTGCTAGAGTTTGCTTCAACGTCCTAAGAAGGGTGACTGTTTAATTCTGTAAATTACCGTCCATAGCCTTTCTAATGTTTTTGAAATATACTTAATAAGACGATTCAAGATCTATCTGCCACAAATTCTATCTGACCCTCGTACGGTTTCGTAAAGGGCGATCTACTGGCAAATCTAGCTTTCCTAACGAATCTGGTCACCTCTTTAGTGGTTCGGTGAAATTTTGTTGTTGCCTTGATATTATCAAAAGTTTTGATAAGTCTGACACAAATAATTAATTCCAAATACCTCATCTGTTTCTATCCTCTCCTGTACTCACTAAGTTTCCTTAAACCGTCTATGCGCTCCTGTGGGACATTGTCTTTCCAAGTTATCAGTAGTTGTGTTTCAGGGTTTGTCCTATCATCACTCTCTCCTATATTATACCCGTGGGCTGCGGCAAGCCTTCCGGATGCCTGGTGAGCGACTGCGGCAAGCTCGAAGCAATTTTAAATTTGCATACAAAAACCGGCGCCAACATTCGTAGAAGTCTACAAACTGTGTCACATATACGCCTTGATGTCAGCCCTCGGTAACACACACCACCATCTGCCTAACTACGTTGTACGCAGAGATATACCATCCTTGTGTTTTTTCCCAAGATCTTGGGATTTAGGTCCTGGCGTTGGGATATTTTTTATCTATCTTTGGACTTTTGGAGGGATTATTAAAGGGTATTTCTCCAGAAGTTTATCTCAAGGTACGGTACAACGGTACCTATGCTTACCTTGAGATAAACTACTGGAGAAATACTTGAATAATCCCCTCAAAATTTTGGGAAAAATCCAAGGAGTGGCACCCTGATCTCACCTCAGCAGTCTCTCACCTGCGGTTTGGTCCCATCGCACCAGATATTTCAACTCCCGAAACACAACCACACCACAACCCATACGTTTGGGTTAAAAAATATATATATTGCCGGATGCGGATTTTTACTACCTTGACGTTGAGTGATTTTCACCCAATTTCTGTAATGGTCACTGTTTTACTCACATCCCGCACTGGTGGCACTAAAAAAAAATTTGCTCCCGAAAGTTCCCGGGTTAACGATCTTTAAGTTTAACTAAAGCAATATCCACTCCTACGCTGATGATTAACCTCCGATATATCTATAATTTTTTGATAGGGGCAAACCCAAACCTTTTTTTGTTTAATCCCTCAAAATTCAATTTTTTCACCTATCTACTCGACAAACCTACCAGATAACTATCCCCTCTACTTCAATGACACTCAACTGTCTCCTTATTCTACCAATGAACTTTCTTGGACTATCCTTTACTAAAAATCTGAACTGGAAATCTCACTTCTGATCTCTTGCTAAAGTCGCTTCTAAGCTTCTAAGAAGTTAGGTGTTCCTGTGGCGTTTGCGTCCATTTTTTTTCCCCTTCCAGCTGCTTGCTCTGTACAGGGGCCTTATCCGACCCATGTATGGAGTATGTTTCACATGTTTGGGGGGGATCCACTCATACAGCTCTCCTGAACAGGGTGAGTCAAAAGTTTTTCGTCTCATCAACTCCACTCCTCTGACTGACTGTTTTCAATCTTAAAACACCGCCGTAATGTTGCTTTTTCTTGCTGTCTCTCTACCGTTTTTTTCATGCTCACTGCTCTTCTGAACTGTTTAACTGTATACCTTACCCTCTCCCCGCGGCCTCGCGTCACTAGTTTTTCTATTAATTCTCATCCCTATTCTGTCCATCTTTTCTACTGCAAGAGTTAATCAATATCTTTACTCTTTCATCCCTTTCACTGGTAAACTCTGGAACCCGCTTCCTGTTTATATTTTCCCACTTTCCTAAGACTTAAAAACTTTTCCAAGAGTTTAAAGTGACAAGACACATCCCGAACTAAATTGGCCCACCCTCATTTATTTATTCTCTGTCTTCTCATTTTATTCTCAGTCTTATCTCTACTGTCTTCTTTATAGAGACTAGCAGGTAAGGGGGCTTTTTTTATATCTTTTTTTGCGCTCTTGGCCAGTCCTTTGTGATGTAAAAAAAAAAATATATAAATTTAAACAAATTTTGGGATTCATCTCTACTCCTATGCTTTTACCCAGATTGCTCCACAGCTGTCTCATCTATTTTTTAAAGCTGATCTTATGGCTCAAACCTTTGCTGAAAATTCACTCTGGTTGATGAAGGGGGTTTTCCTCCTCCATTATCTGACTTTATTATTCCTGTTATTAAGATCCTACGTAATAATGTTTTCTTTGCCCTTTCCGGCCTAGATCTCGGAAGGCTTACGGTTCTGAGGGAAAGTCCCTCCTATTGTTCTCAAAAACTGTTTTTCTGTCCCTTGCACCGGGGCCTGGTCAAAACTTCTCCGTCTATGTCGATCTACTTCCACCTTTTCTTCTTGCTGGATGTTGTTCACATTTAACCTTTTCTTGAGAAGGGTGTCCAATATCATCCTTCAAACTACCGTCCTTTATCTTTGACTTCTGCCTTATTAAAGCTTTTGAATCTATTTCTTGATCAGATGTTTCTTAAGCATCTATCTGCTCACAATTTTTTATCTGATCGTCAGTACGTTTTCCGTAAATGGATCTATTGGCGATCTTCTAACTTTCCTATCAGAATCTTGGTTCATCATTTATGGGTTTCGGTGAAAACCTTTGCTGTTGCCCTTGACATATCAAAAGCTTTTGATAGGGTTCGGGCACAAATCTTTTATATCTAAACTCCCCTCATTCTATTTTCTATCCTTCTTTCTGCACCTTCATCTTAAGTTCCTTAAAAAACCGTTCTATAGCAGCTTCTGCATTAGAACGCTACTACTATATATCTATAGTTAGCTACTACTATCTAAAAACTATCAAAATCGTTAAAAAATTTAAAACTAAGATCACAGACATTAATTGGAATTCCATACTAATCAGCAATGATTGCAAATGTATATTTTAATATATTTTAGACAAGGTACAAAGCTTTTACTTTTCATGTTTCCCTAAAATATCTAGTTTCTTTTCAACTAAAAGACCCCAAAAAACCCATGGATAACGCAAGGAATAATGAAATCTATACAACACCAAATTCACCTTGTACAAATCATATAAGCTAGGATGATACATTTTGATGTATAAAAAAAATACAGAAACTATCTTACTAACCCGGTGGTTCTCAACCCGGGGCCTGGCCCCCAAGGGGGCCGGGCAGAATTTAAGGGGGCCATGGTGGCTGTTGCAAATTATACATTTCTAAATTATGTTAGGAATCTGAATTTGAAAAAAAACTTGCATCACTGTCCTGGCCCAAAAAAAATTTTCTTGTTTAATAATTAATTGATTAATCATTAAGTTGACAATAAAAATTTTGTTACATAATATTGTTACGAATGTGTGTGTAGTGTGTATGTATGTATGTGTGCGAAATTGTAATTGTTTGTGCAGTGTTAGGTGTGATAGAAAAAGCGGAGGAGAACGAACCCCGTATGAGAGGGTGAGAGACACGGGCGGTGAGTGAAGGTGAGTCACCGGGAGACAGGGAGAGAGGCGATGAATGATCTCAGTATGGCCTGGGATATTTATCACGTAAAATCCAATACTATGTTAACTTATTTTGTTCGACAATTATAAATGCGGTCGCTGTTTTTCGTGTGTGAAATATTTCTTTATTTTTTGGTATCATTGTTTTTCATGCTCATTCCCTACTTAGGTATTCCTGTATTTTTTTTTTAGTGCTTATATTGATGTGACTTCGCTATTCTTTTTATTATTTCAATTGGGGCAGCGCTTGTCAAAGGAGGCGTGTTCTTGCTGTAAGAAAGTACATTCAGCTTGCTAGCTGAGTGTGAATGTTTATCATCTTTACTCTCTTTTGGTTTTGTATGTTTGTGTATGACTGTGTGTGTGCTTAATTTGTTTAGTCCATGGATGTGTTATGTATGTGGATATTTGTGTTTGTCATTTTATCACTTGTCCTATTTATCTGTCCTTCATTATCATTTCTTTGTCTTATCACTTAATGTTTGTTCTGAGTTCTGTTCTTCTTTATTTTCCTTTGATTTGCGATGGCTACTAGTGTTTAGTAAGCAAGCGGAAGTACAGTGAAAAGTACATTAAAATACGATTTACATCAATCCTCGCTGATGGCATCGAGAAACCTCAAGTGTGTACTGTGCTTCAAAGTGCTGGGGAACGATTCTATGAGGCCTAGTAAAATTGAAGCATCATTTGCTGACCATCCATCCACAGTATTCCTGAGAAAGACCCCGATTTCTTCAGGCGCCCCCGAAAGTAGTTTGGGGGGGAAAAAAGAAACTGGGATGAGACTGGTGCTTTCCAACAACAGACCTCAAGTGTGTTGAGGATCATACGAGGTTGCCCTCGAAATAGCGAAGCAAAAGAAGCCCACACAATTGGTGAAACCTTTAATTTAAGCCATGTACTTTAAAGAGGTCAAGCGTGTTCTTGGGAGAATGCAAGTGAACGTAAAATTCAACCAAATTTCCTTGTCAAACGACACAGTGAAGCGGAGAATTAATGAAATGTCAGATGACATAAAGGAAAAAAGTGATACAGGAGATCAAATCGTCTCCAACTGGTAAGTTTGCAATACAGCTGGATGAGTCAAAAGGATGTGAGTTCTTGTGCACAGCTACTCGTGTTTGTTAGTATATTTTCTTGTGTGATATCAAAAGGAAGAATATCTGTTAGTACACAGCTTGAGACACCACAACAGCTAAAGATGTGATGGAAAAAGCTATCTTCTTTCTTCAAAGCCCCAACAGGATCCTCTGGGGAAAATTGTTGTGGAGTCTGTACAGACGGGGCTCCAGCGATGCGGGATCAAAATCAGGGTTCCAGAAGCGTGTCAAGGAAGTAGCTCCGAATGCCAAGGGGGTTCATTGTATGACCATCGTTTTGCACTGGCGTCGAAAAACCCTCCCTGATGAACTTTGCAAAATCCTAGAGGCAGTGGTCCCAAAAGCGTCAACTTTGTAAAAGCTGGAGCTCTGAACTCTCGCCTTTTCCAGAAAACCCTTTTTAGAGACATGGATTCGGAGCATGAAGCTTCCTTCTTTTACTCAAGTGCGCTGGCTTTCAAGGCAATGTTGTGAATCGAGTGTTGAACTTCGGGGGAGTTAAATTTTTCCTGGAAATGCAAGGGAAATGATCTGTTGAGTCACTTCATGAGTTTTGTGGAGCCACGTCTTTATATTTAGCAGACTATTTGAGCAGTAATAGGTTGATTTGAAGCTACAGGCAAGGAAAGAATGTGTTTCACCTGATGGATTTTTCTTCGTGGATTCTTTCCAAGCTCCAGAATTGCAAGGAAAGTCGGTGCCGGGGAAAGTTGCCATGTTTGAAAACCTTTCAGCTGTCTTGGCGAGAAGAAGAAGAAGTCTGCTTTACCATTACTTAAAACTGAAATCACTCAGGGATCTAAGATCCTTGGAAAGTGAACTTAATAGGTACTTTCCCAAATTCCCGGGGGGAAGAAGGGAAATGGTAATGAATCATTCTCTGGCACTCTGATATTTCACATGCCATGTGTTTAGGACAAGTTCTTGATCTCAAAACATGATTCTGCTGCCAAATACTCTATGAAGAAAAATCTCGAATGTATTCTGGTGTTCAAGCATCAGTCATATCAAAACAGTGAGATTGCACTTTGACTACTCTTTACTTTTTCCACTACTATTTATGTGATTTGGTTCTCACCCTTTTAAAATCAAGAATAAGGAGCCGAACGATTGGATGGGCCCGACATGAATGTGCATTGTCAGTGGGCACAACCTCGGATTTGTCAACTGACTGAAAAGAAACAATATCGCCTTCCCACGAGTGTGATAAAATATGCAGAGATTAATTGAACTTTTCCCAACCAGATTTCAAATTGTAAGTGTCCCTAGTCTTTTGTAGGCAAGTGATGTAAGTTAAGCAAGCACATAAATCTATCAAATATAAGATATTATGGGCGTTTAACTTGTAATAAAGCAAAGGTTGCTCTTCATCAACATTAAAAAAAAAAATTTTTACCTTTTTGCGGGTGGGATTGGGAGAAAAATGAAGGGGAGCCACACGAATGTTGAGAATTTATGAAGGGGGGAATGGAGTGAAAAGGTTGAGAACCACTGTACTAGCCTAATTTAAACAAGTCAGAGCAAACTATATTACAAGATTCGGAAATTTCAGACAAATACTAAGAAGATGTGGGAAACAATAAATGAATAAGAAATACCAAAACAAACCCAGAACAACACCAACACATAAATATAATAACCAATTATTTATAACCACCATATTCTTGTGCATTCAATAAGTATTTCTCACAAAGCAACAAAACTTGCGAATGATTGCCTTTCCCCACACAAACATCTCACAATTCTATTCCCGGGGAAACTACCCCAATCTTGGTAATACCATAAGAAATAACAAGACATCACCAAGTAATCACTTCCCCAAAAAAAAAAGAAAGGGACTCGATGACGTATCGTAGAAATAATAAAATAAAACACAAAAAAATTTGCCAACCCCTACAATATTGTTTAACCAATCAATTAAATGGTTTTTCCCAACATTTTAAGGGGGTGGATAAGTAATTCAATCCATAAATCTGGACAACTGAAATTTTTCCAATTATCGAACTATTATATCTTATCTGTGTTCTCAATAAATTTAAACATAATGAAAAGACCTATTATTAATCTAAGTAAAAGACATACTAAACGATAAGGAATTGGATTTAGACCAGGTTTTAATACTTTTGAGCATCAAACAATTGGAAAAAATAATGAATACGAACAATTTCAACAAATTATTTTGAAAACATTACACGCAACCAAATTCTACAAATATTTATATGATTCTGTGTATTCAAAAAGGTTTACTCATAATAAGAATAACTTTGGACTACAATGAACTGACCTCCCCGCACGGAACATTCCACTCCACCGGCGGCCTTCTTGTTCAAGCAATCGACATCCACGTCAATTAGTCCTTCCCATAAGGGGCCCATGATGCGACTGATAGATAAAGGCACTAGCACCACTTAACCCCCAATTGTGTTCTCAAACCCCCCCCTGAAGGCAACTCGCTGGAGAATTGGGCTCTCCTCCTGAATGCCCTGCACTGTCCAAAAACTCATCATCGCTCCCCGGGCCGTCTGAAGTGGCTATACGGGTGCTGA